>JAVIAB010000088.1:49424631-49922225 GCA_032433765.1 Megaustenia siamemsis | reverse complement strand
GGTTCTCTTGTTTGTGTTTCTACAAGACTTGACTGGTAGGTTCTCTTGTTGTGTTTCTACAAGACTTGACTGGTAAGTTCTCTTGTTTGTGTTTCTACAAGACTTGACTGGTAAGTTCTCTTGTTTGTGTTTCTACAAGACTTGACTGGTAAGTTCTCTTGTTTGTGTTTCTACAAGACTTGACTGGTAAGTTCTCTTGTTGTGTTTCTACAAGACTTGACTGGTAAGTTCTCTTGTTTGTGTTTCTACAAGACTTGACTGGTAGGTTCTCTTGTTTGTGTTTCTACAAGACTTGACTGGTAGGTTCTCTTGTTTGTGTTTCTACAAGACTTGACTGGTAGGTTCTCTTGTTTGTGTTTCTACAAGACTTGACTGGTAGTTCTCTTGTTTGTGTTTCTACAAGACTTGACTGGTAGGTTCTCTTGTTTGTGTTTCTACAAGACTTGACTGGTAGGTTCTCTTGTTTGTGTTTCTACAAGACTTGACTGGTAGGTTCTCTTGTTTGTGTTTCTACAAGACTTGACTGGTAGGTTCTCTTGTTTGTGTTTCTACAAGACTTGACTGGTAGGTTCTCTTGTTTGTGTTTCTACAAGACTTGACTGGTTGGTTCTCTTGTTGTGTTTCTACAAGACTTGACTGGTAGGTTCTCTTGTTTGTGTTTCTACAAGACTTGACTGGTAGGTTCTCTTGTTTGTGTTTCTGCGGACATTTTGTCATTTTTCTGTGTAGGTCGCTGGCCCAATATTAAAACCCCCAACCTGGAGGACCACTGTGTGTCTCTCTTTGTCAGGCTCCTATCCTTTGACCTGTCCGGCTTGGGAGACCCAGCTGGTATGTCCCTTTTTCAGTCAATGAAAGTAACTTTCATCCGACATAATCGTGTACAAAACATGCAATACAGACGTGGCTTTCACAAGGACACAACCATTTAACATGTACATGAGACCCGAATTGCTATCTTTTGTAAAGCAGACACAACGGACACAAATTTTCATATTTGATAAGTTAATCCAAGTATATGATCTTGTTCAAGACTGCCACGTTACCGTTCACACTTAAAATCAGGAGAACTAGTTTGGGCAAACGGCAAGTAGCAGTTGAAAATGTAAACCTTCAATTATATACGGTGTTAAGATACTGACAAATATAGCCCTTTCGAAGATAGAGATTAGTGGGCAAAATGTGAGGATCATGTCTTACAAGAGAAAGAGGAATATTGGAAAAAATGATGGTTCGTGGGTTGTTCAGTTGAGAATTAATCTGTTAGACTTTTCTGATTCTGAATGACAATCTCATTTCTCACTTGAAGCTGCTGCTACATAATTTTGATTGCCAGAATGTTGTCATCACTTCACAAGAATGGTTCTTTATAGGACCACCTCAATCACCCAGTAGATTGATCGCACAAATTGATGCAATAAATTATTCTTAGCTCAAGCATACATTTTAGTATACGCTTTTGGCTCATCACAAGTGAGCAATCTGTTCAATTACTGTAACTTATATTTGTAGGGGCACAATAATTATTAGGCCCACAAAGATCAAAGAAAGATGCCCTTTTAAGAAAACTGCAGTGCATTTGTAATTGTCATAACGTTATGGAAACATCTAAGATCTGAAATTCATACAAATCCGTTGGGGGTTTTCGAGATATTAGTTAAAGTTTGAGGGCACGAGTTTTGGTACGTACTACAATACGTACTACTACTAGAGCAAATCTCATGACGTGGATAATATCTGCTCACAGACTGTCGTCATCTCTTAAAGTAAACCTGAAGACTTAAAGGGAAACACCCAACGACGTCACATTTTTAGCTTTGCAATCAAAGGCGTGTGTGGGTAGAATGACGTCATCGTCTCTAACTCACATAGCTGAAAACATGAATCTCGTAAGGGTATTTTAGGATTCTTCTTTCAGGCTTCGGACTTACTTCTATAGCTGGCGATGTCCAGATAGACCACAGCCAACAATAGACAAAGAAGAGAAGAAAGAGAAATCGAGGAAAGCCTCCCCTAGAGTGACGTCTTCAGCTATAGGAGCTATAGAGGGCTGACGTCATTATACCAACAACCGACCCTGCTCGCAAAGCTGATAATGTCACACTAAATGTCATCACCATCATGCAACATAAAAATATACAGGACACATCTGAAACAACTGCAACGCTTCAAATCCTGGGGCATAATAATAACATCAGATGGAAGATGTACCAAAGAAATAAAAAGCAGAATAGCTCAGGCCAAAAAAGCATTTCAGAAAATGAAAAATATCTTATGCAACAAATCTATGTCAATAGAAGAGATAAAGAGAGTTAACTGGTGCTCTTATAGAACCAATTCTGACCTATGGAAGCAAATCATGGACAATAGACAAACAAATGAAAAGACTATTAGAGGCCACAGAGATGGAATTTCTCAGAAGAATATTGAAAGTTCCCTGGACAGCTAAAAAGACCAATGAGGAAACTCTGAAAGAGGCCAACACAAAAAGGGAACTCCGAATAAACCTCAGAAAGAAACAATCAACATTTTTCGGGCACATCATGAGAAGAGGAAAGTTGGAATAATTGGTTACAACCGACAAAATAAAAGGAAAGAGAGATTGCGAACGACAAAGAGAGAAAATAATGGATAGCTAGTTATCACGGCATGGAAAACAGTCAACAACAGAACTGATACAATTCACTGTAGGTAGAAGATTGTGGAAGGACAAGATCGCCTACGCCAACCGGTATGGCCCATGATGATGATGATGATGAGTTGAAGCTTCCCGGGTTGTCCCATTCTATCCTCTGGCCTTCTCTATAGTTGGCTGTGTACAGACCCACGATGGTCAGTCACACAAGATGTTCCACTGGGGACTCGGAGTACAGGTCAGCAAATATACCATGGCTATGTGTCTGAAAGGGTTCAACGGGAAAGATGCCCTACCTATCAGCTTCATCGATGTGCAGAGAAAAGAGACAGACAGACAGAGAAGGGGGGAGAACATAACAGTGTGTTGAAATGTGTGCACTCTGTTTTCCTGTGTATAAAATTGTAGAATTATGTAGAAGTAATATATATTATATAGGGTACAGCGCACATGGTTGTATCATATGTGTATACCACTAAATGACTGTTGTATCAAGCCAGATACTTGAGAAAGCTTTGATTCTAACAACTCGACATGGTACACCAAGATAAATGAGGACTTACTAACTTATGAGAGAAAATAAATAACATCATCCTGAGGTGACTACGGGAGAAGACAGACTTCATTCCATTCTCTTCATCAATAGGTCGGTTAACAACCAAGGCACTACAACAGACACTGTAGGACTCGTAATGACCTCATCAGCAATCTCAGAACCTACGCTAAAGAGAATGATTACATTGTGGTCTTCATCGGCACCGATCGCCACAAAACAACCAAAAGTTTGTAGTATTCCTGTTATCGATGTCACGTGAGCATTCAGTCACGAAAGATCAATGCCTAACTTCGCGACAGGCGGCGTACAGTTTCCACAGAGAACATAAGGGGGACGATGAGAGAATGCACCTTACTTGCTTGAAGAGAAAAACAACATCTCCCTGGAAAATCCTGTGGCCCCGTTGAGAAACACAGCCCTTTTCCCTACAGTCTAAGGAGTGAAATAGCATAATGTGTCGTGAGTGATCCATAATTCCTGTAGTCTAAGAACTGTTCTTATTGAGTTATCATGCCATGATTTATCCCCATGTCCTGTAGTCAAGAACTGTTCTTATTGAGTTATCATGCCATGATTTATCCCCATGTCCTGTAGTCCAAGAACTGTTCTTATTGAGTTATCATGCCATGATTTATCCCCATGGCCTGTAGTCCAAAAACTGTTCTTATTGAGTTATCATGCCATGATTTATCCCATGTCCTGTAGTCCAAGAACTGTTCTTATTGAGTTATCATGCCATGATTTATCCCCATGTCCTGTAGTCCAAGAACTGTTCTTATTGAGTTATCATGCCATGATTTATCCCCATGGCCTGTAGTCCAAAAACTGTTCTTATTGAGTTATCATGCCATGATTTATCCCCATGGCCTGTAGTCCAAAAACTGTTCTTATTGAGTTATCATGCATGATTTATCCCCATGGCTGTAGTCTATGAACTGTTCTTATTGAGTTATCATGCCATGATTTATCCCCATGTCCTCTAGTCTAATGATTGTTACTACATCAATTCTCGTGTCTCAGTCACCATAATAACAAACAAGTATATCGTCGCCAATTTTCCAGATAAATTTCTCACTTCTCTTAATGCCTCGACTACTTCATGCTTAGAACAACCGACCTATGAACTCTTGAAGATTAGATAGTGGATGTGCTATTATTTCTTGTCTCTGCATCCACTCATCGTTTTTGCAATACATTTAATACCTCTGAATTATGTTATATATATAAACACATTTACGACTGCCATAAAGTGATTGTAAGCAAAATGTTCTTATTGTACGATATTGATAATAGAATCCCGTATTAAGATGTAAGTAGCATCAGTTTTTTAGTTGGTGCACACAATTTACTAGCACCCATTTGTAGACAAATCAACCAAAACATAAAGTGAACCAGTTCTTAGGCGTTAAAGTATAGATTCATTTGCAAAAAAAAAAAAAAAATTCACAGACAATCTGAAGTAGTTGTCTTTTACAGAGCAAGTTTCTAGTTTGATAAAACTTGTCTTGTACAGAGCAAATGACTAGTTTAACTCGACAACATATTACGTACTTACTTTTTTATTTGTATTTGTTAAACGAGTTGTGAGGACACAGAAGAGCTGCAGCGGTTGTTGACGCCAACAAAAGACAAGCCAGAATGCTTATCGCGCAAAAGTGCAGCCTAGAACTTGCCTCCAAACCGACCACTAGACGTCCAATTTGCTCTGCGCTGAGATAAGCCCAGGGCCCGTGTTCAACCATTGAAGCTTTGCGAACTTGACGCAGCAATTACTATGGAATAGAATGTGTTTGAGTTATCTATGAACGTGACTCGTGTAGCAAGCGGTCTATTTAGCCTGCACGCAATAAGTGAAACCTTGCGATTATTTTACCGGTCAGTACACAACCATCTATTGTGAGCCAGTTTGGTTGGCGAAGGTCTGTGATAATAGTTCATTTCTCCACAACTAAACTACGTGTGTACCAAACATTACTACAACAGTTCGTGCATGTGTCAACTTGCAAGTCCTGCAGAGGTTAGTATAGGTAGGCGATGTTTAGGTTATTGTTTAAGATCAATGAAAACGGAATTTTAATGCAGTTCCCGTTTATTTTAATGTTGTTGTTGCATAGGCTAATGTGGTCATTTCGTGTCTACACTTATCTTTTTATTTTATACGTTATTTTACCATTCAATGGGTTTTACTTAATCCTGTTCCATGTGTTCATATTTAATCTGCTAATTCATCTCACCTTCAGTTTTGTTCATTTTTCTATTGTCCATTCCATTGTGTATGATATGGACATTTTGCAATGGACACAGATTATGCTCTTAATTTTCTTCTTTTTCGCTTTCTATTGTTCTCATCCTGGTGTCGAGACAACATTAAATTCTAGCTTTCGCTCTGGTCTCAGTCTTTGTAATTTGATTCTTGTAATCTTAATATATTGTATTCTTGAACTGATACGATGCACTGTAGATACAAGATTGTGGAAGGATATGGTCGCTTACGCCAACCGGTATGGCACATGGTGATGATGATTCTTGATATTATGCGCATCATTTTCTGAGTCTGCCTCGAGCTCTGTTCTCTTCTCCTCGTCTCGTTTGTATACCTCGTTTGTATACCTCGTTTGTATACCTCGTTTGTATACCTCGTTTGGTTTAAAATTATAATACATTATCTTCCAGATAGGTAAACTATGCTATTTGTTATCTTTGCACGTAGTTCAGGACTGGTTCCATGTCAACTATTACTTTTATTACCTCCTTTCTGGTTGTCTTTTGTCTAGATGTTCCAACCGTTCTCAAGCGAATGTTTTCACGATGACATTTCTTGTCCATTCACTCTTGGTGGCCACTTTAACAGCTGATTAGTATTATCCCGTTGGATCCACCGTAACGATAGTAGGCGCTCACAGTGCTCATGTGTCAACTACTTGTAATAGTCATGATGATTACTTGTTATAGTCATGATGATTACTTGTTATAGTCATAATGATTACTTGTTATCATAGCCGTAGTCATATCAGCAAATGGCGTGGCTCGGGATTCATTGAGTGTGTGCAGGCATGTGGATATGTTAGTTCGTATGTGTATATGAATATATGTGTATATGTATATATGCCTATGAATTAGGTCTCATAGGAAGCGAAGTAATAATGTACTATCAACCCTTACGTATGCGTGTGAAAGCTGGAAAACAACAAGAGATATAGAAACAAAGTTGAACGCATTCGAAAATAAATGTCTAAGGAAAATACTTGGTATAGAATGGAACGAATTCAAACAAACGAGGAAATTAGAGAAATCGTCAATCAACCACTAATATCTTCAGTAATAAAGAAAAGACGATGGTCATACGTTGGACATGTGATGAGAAGAGATAATAATCGAATAGCAAAGCAAGCCCTCATATGGGAAACAACAGGTAAAAGAAAAAGAGGAAGACCCAGGGAGACACTGAGAAGAACATTGATGAGAGAGGCAAGAGCAGCAGGAATCGGCTCCCTCAATGAGATAGAACTGCTTGCACAGAACAGAGACAGATGGCGAGATTTGATAAAATATCTCTAAAAGAAAACTGCTAGAACAAAAATTCATATAGGAGAAGGTGTATCTTGGTCTACGCCCTATGGGCCGGTTACGGCTCGAAAGGTCAATAGATAGATAGATAGGAAGCGAAGAACAAAGTGTAACGAGCTACAGAATGAATCTCAGCGTGAACGTTATCCGACCTGCAAAAGCTTGATGAATTGACATCTTATATATCTTGATAGCAAAACTGACAGCTTGTGGACATGGGGTTGCATTTTCACAAAGAACGTAAGATTCCATAGAGAGATCCATAGATAAATCCAAACAAGATTACAGAAGACAAACTCAGTCAAGTGTCACAGTTGCTCTGACACACAGACATTAAAATGGCAACAAACGATACATTTCTACAATCCCTCTGTTATCAATATCAAACATGGTAATTATCTAAGACAAGAACTGAGATCACATCTGAGGTGAGATGTTTGAGAAAATCCATTAAAGTTATTAAAGCAGACAAAATATGAAGTGATGAAATAAAGAAACAAAAACAGTTTACAACACCCTGCACCAATCACATAAAAAAAAAAAAGAAGTAGAAAAAAAGTAGACTGCCAGCTTATGGGAATGGAACCTAACAGGCGACGAATTGGCTCGAGCAAGTCACGTGGAACAGACATGACAGAAATGATAGTCAATGTTGAATAAACAGTCCAGGATAGAAAAATTACAACTCCCTTCACGCTTCATAGCACATTTGAAGCTGGCAATACTTGCCTTCTTTAGCCAATCTCTGTTGGCAGATAAAAAGAATGTTTTTAACGTTAATTTATTTTTACATTTTATATTTCCGCCTTTATCCTTACCACGCTTGATGGTGACATATCACGTGGGAGGAAAAGATACTCACTCTATCTCTGTAGTTCCATACACTTCTGGCAACGTCCGAGTTTGCCGGCCAGCGGAAGATAACTCAAAATATAATAATGTCACACTTCTCTCTTTTTGTATATTTTTTTTTTCACTCTTTCTTGAACCAGTTCGGATATTGAGGTAGATACACATTTCTGGATCGAACCCTTCTGGCAGCTTCAACTTTTGATAATAATTGTTGTTGTAGCGTTTCTTTGATGTCTGTTCATCTTACTCTAGGTCTGCCTCTTGCTCTTCTCCTCTTTATGCTTTGTGTGGTAAAGAATCGCACAGCATTCTTTACATTTTTTAGCTAGATGGCGGCGTAAACAAGCTGTGTTTCTTCTGTGTTACGTGCATTAAGTGTGAAATGTTCTATAAATGTGATTCTACCAATAATATATTCCATCAATTTCGTGTGCAGAATAGGGGATGCCCCTGAGACAGGCCCAGCGAGCCGGTAGGGTTCTGCTCATTTGCTCAATGCTTTACAAATTCCAATAAGAAGATTACTACAACAATAATGTCACGTTAGTCGAACACGTAATCCTCATTTATTGAGAGCCTACCTTATTTTATGACCAAATACCTTCACCATTGAAATCAATTTAATATTTTACCGGAAGACAAAAAGACGTAAATTTGAAGTACGCGATGATCCTCGTACAATAAGCCTTATGAGTCACATGACTAAGATATTGCTAAGAATCATCATGTGAAGAGTGCGAAAAAAAATCGGTCCAGCAATTAGTGATGAACAGTGTGATTTTGTTAGAGATAAAGGAACAAGCAATGCCATACACATCATAAGATCTTTAGTAGAAAGAGCCATAGAGGTGAAAACAGATCTATACCTATGTTTGATAGATTACACGAAGGCATTTGATAAGGTAAAGCACCAAGAGATAATCAAAATTTTAGAAAACATAAACGTAGGCAGCAAAGATCTAAGAATAATAAAGAACATGTACTGGCAACAAACAGCGGCCATAGAAACTGGAAACCAATTAGGAATGTTTCAACAAATAAAACAGGGTGTTAGACAAGGTTGTGTGCTGTCACCAGATTTGCTTAATATATATAGTGAGATTATTTTAAGATCCATAAGGGGCATGCCTGGAATAACAATCGGAGGTCATAATACAAATAATCTAAGGTATGCTTATGATACAGTCTTAATCGCTAAGAGTGAAAATGAGTTACAAGAAATGTTAGACACTATAGTGAAAGAAAGCAAAAATAAATTACTCAGCCTTAATAGCAAAAAGACAGAAGTAATGGTAACAACAAAGAAAAAGACATCACCACAGTGCAAAATAAAGACAAGTGGAACAATATTAAAACAAGTAAATGAATTTAAATATTTGGGAACTTTGTTTACCTCAGACGGAAGATGTACAAAAGAGGTGAGATGCAGAATGGCTCAGGCAAAAGCAGCTTTCCAAAAAATGAGTAAAATACTATGCAATCCATTTATGACAATAGAAACAAGAAAAAGAGTTCTTAAATGTTATATAGAGACAGTCTATGTAATATGTATGTGAATCATGGACAATATGACAACAGACAAGAAAATCACTGGAGTTTGTAGAAATGTGGTTTTACAGAAGAATGTTGAGAATACCATGGACAGCTATGAAGAGTAATGAAAACGTTCTGAAAGAGGCCAAAGCAAACATAGAGCTTATTTCCAATATTAGGAAGAAACAATCATCATTTTTTTGGCCATGTAATGAGAAGAGAACAACTTGAATATATTGTAACAACTGGGAAGATTGAGGGACGAAGAGATAGAGGGAAGCAAAGAGAAAAGATAACAGACAGCTTAAGAGAATGGCTTGGCAGAAGGTCAACAACAGAAATGATAAATAACTGTCGAGATCGAAAGTTGTGGAGAGACATGATCACCTACGCCAGCAAGCATGGTACTTGATTATGATGATGCTTTACTTCAAGAAGACCAAATGTTGACTATTGTTGCAATATTTACTTCAAGAAGATCAACTGCTTACTATTGTTGCAATATTTACTTCAAGAAGATCACTGCTTACTATTGTTGCAATATTTACTTCAAGAAGATCAACTGCTTACTATTGTTGCAATATTTACTTCAAGAAGATCAACTGCTTACTATTGTTGCAATATTTACTTCAAGAAGATCAACTGCTTACTATTGTTGCAATATTTACTTCAAGAAGATCAACTGCTTACTATTGTTGCAATATTTACTTCAAGAAGATCAACTGCTTACTATTGTTGCAATATTTACTTCAAGAAGATCAACTGCTTACTATTGTTGCAATATTTACTTGAAGAAGATCAACTGCTTACTATTGTTGCAATATTTACTTCAAGAAGATCAACTGCTTACTATTGTTGCAATATTTACTTCAAGAAGATCAACTGCTTACTATTGTTGCAATATTTACTTCAAGAAGACCAACTGCTTACTATTGTTGCAATATTTACTTCAAGAAGACCAACTGCTTACTATTGTTGCAATATTTACTTCAAGAAGACCAACTGCTTACTATTGTTGCAATATTTACTTCAAGAAGACCAACTGCTTACTATTGTTGCAATATTTACTTCAAGAAGATCAACTGCTTACTATTGTTGCAATATTTACTTCAAGAAGATCAACTGCTTACTATTGTTGCAATATTTACTTCAAGAAGATCAACTGCTTACTATTGTTGCAATATTTACTTCAAGAAGACCAACTGCTTACTATTGTTGCAATATTTACTTCAAGAAAAGACCAACTGCTTACTATTGTTGCAATATTTACTTCAAGAAGACCAACTGCTTACTATTGTTGCAATATTTACTTCAAGAAGACCAACTGCTTACTATTGTTGCAATATTTACTTCAAGAAGACCAACTGCTTACTATTGTTGCAATATTTACTTCAAGAAGACCAACTGCTTACTATTGTTGCAATATTTACTTCAAGAAGACCAACTGCTTACTATTGTTGCAATATTTACTTCAAGAAGATCAACTGCTTACTATTGTTGCAATATTTACTTGAAGAAGATCAACTGCTTACTATTGTTGCAATATTTACTTCAAGAAGATCAACTGCTTACTATTGTTGCAATATTTACTTCAAGATGATCAACTGCTTACTATTGTTGCAATATTTACTTCAAGAAGACCAACTGCTTACTATTGTTGCAATATTTACTTCAAGAAGACCAACTGCTTACTATTGTTGCAATATTTACTTCAAGAAGACCAACTGCTTACTATTGTTGCAATATTTACTTCAAGAAGATCAACTGCTTACTATTGTTGCAATATTTACTTCAAGAAGACCAACTGCTTACTATTGTTGCAATATTTACTTCAAGAAGACCAACTGCTTACTATTGTTGCAATATTTACTTCAAGAAGACAACTGCTTACTATTGTTGCAATATTTACTTCAAGAAGATCAACTGCTTACTATTGTTGCAATATTTACTTCAAGAAGACCAACTGCTGACTATTGTTGCAATATTTACTTCAAGAAGACCAACTGCTGACTATTGTTGCAATATTTACTTCAAGAAGATCAACTGCTTACTATTGTTGCAATATTTACTTCAAGAAGATCAACTGCTTACTATTGTTGCAATATTTACTTCAAGAAGACAAACTGCTTACTATTGTTGCAATATTTACTTCAAGAAGACAACTGCTGACTATTGTTGCAATATTTACTTCAAGAAGACCAACTGCTTACTATTGTTGCAATATTTACTTGAAGAAGATCAACTGCTTACTATTGTTGCAATATTTACTTCAAGAAGACCAACTGCTTACTATTGTTGCAATATTTACTTCAAGAAGATCAACTGCTTACTATTGTTGCAATATTTACTTCAAGAAGACCAACTGCTTACTATTGTTGCAATATTTACTTCAAGAAGACCAACTGCTTACTATTGTTGCAATATTTACTTCAAGAAGACCAACTGCTTACTATTGTTGCAATATTTACTTCAAGAAGACCAACTGCTTACTATTGTTGCAATATTTACTTCAAGAAGACCAACTGCTTACTATTGTTGCAATATTTACTTCAAGAAGATCAACTGCTTACTATTGTTGCAATATTTACTTCAAGAAGATCAACTGCTTACTATTGTTGCAATATTTACTTTAAGAAGATCAACTGCTTACTATTGTTGCAATATTTACTTCAAGAAGACCAACTGCTTACTATTGTTGCAATATTTACTTCAGAAGACCAACTGCTTACTATTGTTGCAATATTTACTTCAAGAAGATCAACTGCTTACTATTGTTGCAATATTTACTTCAAGAAGATCAACTGCTTACTATTGTTGCAATATTTACTTCAAGAAGACCAACTGCTTACTATTGTTGCAAGCAGCACTGGACGCGACTGGACTCTGGGTGGGTATCTTTTTTCGTACGCCCCGGACGAATAGCCCCCCCCCCCCCAGAGGTACCCGCACCCCTATTAGAGACACTTTTCGCACGCCCGGCCGAATAGCCCCCCCAGAGGTGGATTCTGGGAGGGTATCTATTTTCGCACGCCCGGCCGAATAGCCCCCCCCCCCAGAGGTGCCCGCCATGAAGTATCTTTTTTCGCACGCCCCGGACGAATACCCCCCCCCCCCAGAGGTGCCCGCTGCTGTTGCCTCTGGGAGGTCCAAAAAAGGACGCGACTGGACTCTGGGTGGGTATCTTTTTTCGTACGCCCCGGACGAATAGCCCCCCCCCCCCCCCAGAGGTACCCGCACCCCTATTAGAGACACTTTTTTCGCACGCCCGGCCGAATAGCCCCCCAGAGGTGGATTCTGGGAGGGTATCTATTTTCGCACGCCCGGCCGAATAGCCCCCCCAGAGGTGCCCGCCATGAAGTATCTTTTTTCGCACGCCCCGGACGAATACCCCCCCCCCCCAGAGGTGCCCGCTGCACCCTATTAGAGACACTTTTTCGCACGCCCCGGACGAATACCCCCCCCAGAGGTACCCGCTGCTGTTGCCTCTGGGAGGTCCAACGCACGCGGCTAGCCCCCCAGAGGTACCCGCCATGAAGTATCTTTTTTCGCACGCCCCGGCCGAATAGCCCCCCCCAGAGGTACCTGGACTCTGGGAGGGTATCTTTTTCGCACGCACACGCACGCACGCACGCCCCGGACGAATACCCCCTCCAGAGGTGCCCGCTGTTGTTGCCTCTGGGAGGTCCAACGCGCCCGAATAGCCCCCCCCCCCCCCAGAGGTACCCGCTGCTGTTGCCTCTGGGAGGTCCAACGCACGCGGCTGACTGGCCCACGGGCGACTGTGGGCACGTATCTTTTTTTCGCACGCCCCGGCCGAATAAGCCCCCCCAGAGGTACCCGCTGTTGTTGCCTCTGGGAGGTCCAACGCACGCGGCTGACTGGCCCACGGGCGCGTATCTTTTTCGCACGCCCGGCCGAATAGCCCGCCCCCAGAGGTACCCGCTGCTGTTGCCTCTGGGAGGTCCAACGCACGCGGCTGACTGGCCCACGGGCGCGTATCTTTTGTCTCACGCCCGGCCGAATAAGCCCCCCCAGAGCTACCCCGCTGGCGCCCTCTCATGGGTACCACTTTGCTAGCCCCCGCCACCCCTATTATTTCAGAAGGAGTTTAAACGTCTAGCAAGGATTGAAATTGGCAATTAGAGAAATGTGAACTTATGAATATACCAAACTCAACATGTTGCATCATGAGCGAGCGCGCATACTCCGAGCTGAATATGAGCGAGAGACGGGTGTTCGCCCCCCTTATCCAAGGTCAGGTCTGGCTCTACAGGATCTGGCAGACAGGCTGGCCCAACATCGGGCGCAGAGCATCTTGGACTGGCCCATCCCAAAGGATGTAAAGAAGAGGCTAGCGAAGCCTCTGATCCCATCGCCCGGGAAGGGCCTGCGATTTTATGATCTGGATGTGGTGGTACTTCACCCTATCCCACTCCCAGTGGGAGAGCCGTGGGTTGATCTCATTGCCCAGGCCAAGGAGGAGTTTGAAGTAGACGGTGCCGTTCGCACTTACTCTACATGGTGTGTAGAGAGGGCGGAGGACGACAAAGATGTCTGTACTATGACTGACGAGAGGGCAGCAAGGCTCATTCAATATTTCCCGTGGGGTAGGTCCCTTTGTAAGATCAAATTTCTCAGACAGGCTTGGAACGGCAATGTAGAAGAACCCGAGGAGGAGTGGGTTATCAGAGATAAATTTGACCCGATTAAATTGGAAATCAAAAAGGGGGGTGGTATTGTCGAGTTTTCTCGGGATATGAAGCCTGGCGCGCTAACAGGGATCGACAAGCCGTATTACGAAAAAGGTTATCCAGAGTCCGCGGTCGTGTACGGTCTCTACCAGATCCGAGACCCAGACCCTGCCAATCTAGCACCGCTGCGCGACGGTGACTTGAACTGTGTTGCTCAGAGTGTGATAGCGCACTTTGAAGACGCTCTTCGAGGACAAGGGTTAACACCCACCAGACGGCAAAAAATACGGGATTGGGAGGAACGAGTTCGTGAACACGGGGCCACGATCAATGATGTGGCTGAACTGGAAAAGATCCTCAAACGAGCCATCATCTTGCGGGACATAGCCGGTGGGATTATATACTGCAGCGGCAAGTATCAAAACGGGCACCGCAACATAGAGCTCATCGTTCACAACGGCCACGCGTGGAGTAAGGAACTACAATTCCCGCTTAGCAGGGAGGTCCACTTCTACGAGGGTGGCATTGTGGACGCCATCAGAGAAGCCACCCAGGGTGCGCCGGTTGCAGTCTGGCTTCTGGGGGGTTCCTCGGAAGGGCGGCTCGCCGTCGACCAGTTTGTTCTTCAAGACGGTCGAACATTTAAGAAGCGTACAGATCACGACAAAATCGTGACGGCTTGTGAACGCCTGGCCAGTGAGGTGTCATTTGATGATACTGACTTGGGTGATCCGGAGTCGCTCGCCAGACGGTGTTTCAGTGACAACCACGCATCCAACCTCGTCGCTGTTAAGAAAAACGGATGGAGGCCGACCCCAGCAAGCATTCTCGGTGATGTGCAAAAGGCTTGCGTGGAACACGGGCACGGTGGGCTCTGGAATTCGATGGACTACACCCTAAAAGATATCGTCTGCATCGACATGAAGGAATGCTACCCCGCCAGCTTCCTAGGCAATGGCGAGGCTGCGCCATGGTTCCAACGGTTTGGACATCCGGGCCGCCGCATGACCAGGGTCAGCATCAATGGTCCTCTCCCCACCGACATAGGCACCGGCTTCGCTGAGGTCCAAGAATGGGTGTGGACAGACAACTGTCATCCTGTCATACCTGCCTGGTACGGAAGACATTTCGCGGAAAAGAGGTGGGCCCCGACGCCGCTGCTGGCCTTCTTTGTAGAGACCGGCTTGCTTGTCCATCTCAGAGTCAGAGAGGCCCTGCTGGCCTCCGAGAAGCAGGAAGAGGTCTGGCTGCCAGAAGGTCGCGATGTCCGCTGTGCAATCATCGGCAAATTTACACAAGGGAGGAAAGCTGGCTGCAAAAGGTTGACCCGCAGGCTAGTGACTGACCAGGGGGAGCTCGACTACCTGGTTCGCGACACGATGCAAAGTGGCACTCTGGTCGGAGCTCCAGAGAAATTCCCTCTAGGGTGGATACTTACATATCACGACGGCAGCCAGCCTCAGTACGCGCATCTACGCGCCAGCATGTTGGCCTACGCCCATATCAACCTCGTCACAATGCTGGTCAGATTTGATCCCACAGAGGCCGTCCGGGTCGCCACTGACAGCATATATCTCAAGAAAACGGCGCTGCATACGCTCGAGGGGGTCGAGGCATACGTGCCGAAAAATAAACCCGTCAAGGCACCCTGCTATTGTAATTGCATTTGGCACCCATCACACAGCAACGAGGGTGCTGTATTACCTCGGTGTGATTGCCAAAAAAGCAAATGTGACAACTGCAAAGAAGGTGGGATGGTGATGCTTCCTCCAACAGTTGGCCCGGCCCAGTGGCGCGACAAGGGCGAGAGGCTGTACGAGCCTAAGGAGCACGCTGCCTACCTTCGAAAGCCCGAGTACATCAGCCAGTATGACACTTACGTCCTGTCAATTATGGAGAATAGCGCAGCGCCACGCTACGACGACCCACTGTCGAGACATCGATTCTGTTACCTGAATGGCGGAGGCGGCTCCGGCAAGACAACGAGAGCGATCGAGCTATTCCGTGAGAGAGATCCCATCGTGTTTACTCATACCCATCGTCTGGCCAAAGAGATGCGGACCAGGGGGGTTAAATCACAGACCTACCATAGCTTCTTCCGTTGGTGTGGGACGCGGAGAGCTAAGGCAACTGCGGAGGACCTAGCAGTGTTGCAGAAAAACACAAGAGACCTATTACAGTTTGGAAGGCAAAAAAGGATTGGACTTCTACAGATGAAGTGTTGCTGTCTATAGGGGGTGCGGGAGAGGTTATAGAGTTTGTTTCCCGAAAACAAGGGGAATCTCTCCATGTACCTGGAAGTAATCAGAAAGGTCCGCAGATTGCAGATGTTGACTGGACGCCTGAGCGCATGGGCGACAAATACATTCCCCGTGTCATCATATGGGACGAAGTCTGCACTGTGTCAAAGCCTATCCTGGAGTTGTTCCTGGGGTGGCTCGATCAACGTGGGGTCCAGGTCATATGTTGCGGTGATCAAGGCCAGCCGCCACCGATCGCTGGTGGCATGCCCCATGACTGGCTACAGGAAACCTGCGGCTACTACGAAGAGATTTCCGTCGACCACAGAGCGAAAGACGAGGAGCTAAAAGCTCTGAAAAGGCGTATCCGGCTTCAGTCTGACAAGGTCCAGTGCAAAGAAATGCGTAAGGCCCTCCCAGGCTGCCTCGAGTGGAATAGGTTTGTTAAAGACTGGACGCCAAGAGATCTTATACTGGTCTCACGCACCAAGGTCCGCGATTGGGCACAGACGCTCTTATTCCAGCGGCATAAGGAGCAGTTCCAAGATGTCCCTGTGCCTCTGCTGTATCACCCCAAGGACAGCAGGAAGCAAAATATTGAGGTCCTCATACCTGGAACAGAAAACAAGGAAGTGCTCGTACTCAACGATGTTGTAGAGGTATCGATAGCTGCAGCTGAGAGTGCTATCACGACTGATGATTGGCGCCTGGGCTATGCCTTGACGATCCATTCTAGCCAGGGTCTTACCATCTCTGACCCACAGAAGGTCTGGATCATTGACGACTGGCTTACGTGGTCCAACCTCGTGTATATGGCTGTCTCTCGGGTGGAGTATAGTCACCAGCTCAAACGGGTGGGGTGTCCGCCGGCCGAGGCAGCCGCAGATGTAATCGATTTGACAGCACAGTACATGCCTGTGCGCGCAACAATATCGAGGAAGCTTGTCGGTTATTGGCGTCAGGACCGGGTAAAGGGACTTTCCGGGTTTGACTTAAAAGTTAACTACATTTTGCAACTTCGCGAGGCCCAAAATAACAATTGCGCTGCATGCAACTGTTTAATGTTGTGGTCGTATCGGCCGGCTGATATGCAGCAGTTCAGCGTCGACCGGCTGGACAACAGCAAGGGTCACTGCATGGGGAACGTAAGACTGACCTGTCTGGACTGCAACCGAAAAAGAGGGGGCGCAGCACTTATCGCCGCCTAGCCGTCCTCCGGACGGGTAAAAGCCTCGCGCAGCGAAGGGATTCAGTCGTCCTCCGGACGGGTAAAAGCCTCGCGCAGCGAAGGGTATATATCATATACATGCATGCCTCGAAATTCTATAACGTCCCCGAGACGAGCACTAGAACTTACTAAGTTATTATCAAGCACACCAGTTAATCTAATATCAGAAGCATTCCAGTCCTCCCCATTACAAACTTTTACGATGTCCCCTGATTTCAATCGCTGAAGCTCTTCATCGGGTGGGGCCCAAATGTGCCTGGGTGTCGACGATGCATTTCTTGGGCATCTATTAGGAACATTGTTTCTGATGACGCCGTTAGATTACATGAGTCTCCTTGGGTTCAATTGATTGCAAGAATCTTACCTGGAGGAAGCTCTGTCCCCTCAGGAACAATCATCAACTCTTCACGCACAAACCCACGCTGTGGACCATCTTCCAAATAGTACACAGCAGGCTGGCCATTCTGCCGCAATACATTTCGGATCGAATGCAGGGTCACAGACCACACGGGGTCAGTAGCACGTTTTCGACCACCCTCGAGCTCGCCAGGCTGGTACAAATACCGAACCATTGCATCAGACGGGATCAGCGGCTCCTCGAGCCCTACAGGGCGTCCTGGAACGACAGATGAGGGTTGCGCAGTCACTCTCTGAAGTTTAATGGCATCCACAGGCTTCTTACCTGTCAGCCGAGTCGGCTCATTGTTTAAAGCCGCAACAACCGCAGGGAGTCGAGCCACCCATTCTGCAGACCGCTCAGAAGACCCACGGGCAGCAAGCAATAGCTCCTGAGCATACTGGTGACCAAAAAGCCGCTCGGCCAGAGTCCGGTTAAAACGTTCTACTATACCTTGGTCTCTATGGAGGTCCACACGCCCACGCCGTATTTCAGTCCCATGTTTTGCCATAAGTGATGATACCGAGCCCATGAATTCTCTTCCCGGGTCGACCTGAAGAAGCTTTGGAAAATCCATAGGGCTCCGTTTATAAATCCTCTCAAGGGCGTCTGCAACCTCTTGTGAATCTTTTGTAGCCAAGGGCTCTGCCTCTTTGTACCGGGAGGCTATATCGACGAGGGTCAAGGCGTATTTGTACGTGCGTCGTTTCACACGATCATGCGGCAGATATAATAAATCCCCTTGATGAACTTCGTTTGGCGCAGTCACGTTAAAATGTGGCCGTGGTATTCGTCGAGGAGCAGGCAAATAGAGCTGCCATATGTCTTGTTTCGAGAGCCAGTCCCAAGCATCCTTTTTGCTAACTCAGGCTGCCGCAGCAAGCTTCGGGATGGCCGCCAGCCCACGCCAATAGCCTTGAGGACTGTAGTAGAATTTCTCCATGATTGCTGACGTGCCGTCGGACTTCTCTGCCATAGAAAACTTCTTCAGTTTAGGAATAGTTTCTACTACCTCCTTCGCGACTTTTTTTTAAGGCCCATCCCGAAGCGTGATTTCGCAGCCATAATCGCAGAAACAGTCTTAGAATCACGCTTTTCCCAGTCTGGAGCATCTGATAGTGCAATCTGCGATGCGGTAGCTGCCAGTACATCATCCGCATGATTCCGTCCGGGGGTATCTTTATGGGCTGCGTAAGCAACGTCGTGGTTTAGACAGGCACGATCAAGACTATTCACACCCCTATAGCCCTGAGAGAGGCGTTTGGCAATCTTGGTAAACGGCCCGCAATATGAGTATTTTCCAGTGTTTTGAAAAGTTCCACCCGGGACATCTTCAGATGGGACCCCTTTGGGGAGACGCATATGCATCTCGGGCAGAGGTAGGGCATTCATAGCACTGTTCAGAAGCCCAGCACCTTCGCTGCGCGAGGAGGACGCAGAAAGAATTTGACTCTTTCTAGCCCCACAGACCGTGCAAACACCTCTCTTGGCTGGTCGGTTGTTCTTTAGAGTTATAGTCTCCTCATTTGAAGTGGGAGTGTGTTGTTTACAGCGAAGGCAGTACATCTCTTCCTAAATTTATATATAGCTATATAGATAGCTATATAGATAGCTATATAGATAGCTATATAGATAGTCGTCCTCCGGACGGGTAAAAGCCTCGCGCAGCGAAGGAGTATTATGGAAATCTTAAATTTAGATTGCGATGAAAATCGACACGAGCCACAACATAATTGGCTGCTTCCTAGTAGCATCCGTTGTGTAATCTGCGGCCCCTCCGGGTGTGGGAAGACTAACCTGATGCTTAATCTCCTCCTAAGAAAGGGTTTCCTTAAATATAATAGACTGCATATATACTCAAAATCCCTTAGACAAGAGAAATACCAGTGGCTGCAGGACTGGGCGGATGCCATTAAAGCAGTCACTGGGAGAGAGGTAGCCTCGTTTCACAGCATATCAGATGATATCATCCAGTAGAGAGTCTGAACAAAAACGAACGTAGCATTATGGTATTTGATGACGTTATGTTGGAAAAACAAACCCCCATCGAGAAATACTTCAGCCAAGGCCGTCACGGTGGTGCGGATTCATTCTATCTAACGCAGAATTATTTCAGGATTCCCAAACAAACGATTCGAGATAATTGTAACATGCTTATCATATTTAATCAAGACACGAAAAACTTGCGCGCCATACATGACACCTATGTGTGTGGTGACATGCCTTTCGAAGAATTTCGAAACTTCTTTAGTGCGTGCACGCGCGAGCCGTACGGGTTCTGTTGTATCGATCTGACCAGCCGGGCCTATGATGGTCGGTATCGATGTGGATTTGATCGATTCTACATACCGAAGTCATCTATTTAAAGTAGGGATGAAATCTATTTAAAGTAGGGATGACATCTATTTGAAGTAAGGATGTGGCGCAAAGTAACCGACCTTCGCGATCGTACAGCCCTCGTCCGGAACTACCTAGCACTCAGGGACCAGGCTCGGCAACGCCTTCAAACAGAAACACTAGGGGAGTCGTCTCTGCAGGAAGAGGCAGCCAAACTTTTCAAACCAATCACCTCACACCAAGCAGCGGAGATAGGAAAAGTCACAGCCGCAATAGAGCGCTTGCCAGCACCTTCGCTGCGCGAGGCTTTTACCCGTCCGGAGGACACCGACGGCACGTCAAGACAAGCCTACGCACTCCACGGAGCGGCACCGACGGCACGTCAAGACATGCCTCTGCCGGTAGAAGATGCCCCCACGCTATATATTAGTCCCGACCAAGGGTTGGATATTGAAGTGATAAGGCGCCACGGATTTAAGCCCCCCAGCGAACTCAACCTCAGCGACACACAAGTAATCACCAACACCCTCAATGAGGTCAATCGCATCAACCGATATGTACTGGGAGCGGAAAAAAAGCGTAAAGCCACCACAGAAGAAAGAAAGCAGCAATTAACGATGGAAAAGGACGCTCTAAAACAATATAGTGAACGTCTTCGCCTACTAACACAGGGTTACAGGCTCGTCCGATCTAGTGGGGCTACTTCGCTGCGCGAGGCTTTTACCCGTCCGGAGGACGCTACAGCTACCGCTACAGGTAGTGGGTTGAAACTGAAGGGAAACCGGTTTGGATCCCTCACAATCGACCCGCAAGCTTTGCAGGCGGGAAAACTGCGGGCGTTCGACAATGGAGACAATCTTGTGTTCGAAGCCCCGGCAGATGATTCGCTTTACACTCTCCTCACAAAACGCTTTTTAAAAACGATGCAATATACCCCCGAGGCTGTCAAAACTTTCCAGCGGCTGGCTGAACTTGCGGGCTTGCCTCTCCATGGGCGAAAGAGCAAAAAACACCGGCTGATAAGGTCCTCGCGCAGCGAAGGTGGGGCTTTGCAATATTATAAGGATCCAGAAGCGCTAGTTGAAAGGCTACAGCTATTAGCTGCCTCGAAGCGTGCAGGTAATACGGGCCTTGATAATGAAATTTCGGCTATTTTAGACGAGCTCCTTCGCAGTGGCGCGGTTCCTAAGGATTTGATTCTCGAATTGAACAGAAGCCTCCTATAACTGCATACCCCAAATGGAGTTTCAGCTAAAGGGAATTAAAAAGCTTCTTCGCCCTAAAGAGGGTAACTCTTTCGTATTTTCGTCAAACAGCACCGACTGGACAACCACACTTTCTCCGCCCCTCTACCTCGACCCTGACAATAAGTACGAATTATCCTTAGTAAACCTGGAGACATATAACGCTGTCCCCAACATTACAGAAAGTAATAATACTTTCGTCTACAGCCCAGACGCAGGGGTTACCTGGAAGACAATTTCATTACCAGAAGGAAGCTACGAACTCGCTCAAATCAACGATGAGATTCAATGCCAGCTGAAGGGCAGCGGTGATTGGAATTCTGAGACGCAGGCACATAACATAGTTGTAGGAGCAAACAGGGCGACATTACGTGCCAACATCGAGATTACGAACCCTAGCTACAGAGTTGACATGAGCAAATCTACCATTGCGTCGACTCTCGGATTCGAGCCGAGGGTGCTATCCACTACTGGATTCCACACAGGGGACAAACCAGTAGACATTTCAACACTTAGTAGCATACTTGTAAACTGCGATCTAGTCAGTGGTTCCTACCTAAATGGCACCAACCACCCCGTTCTGTACAGCTTCTACCCAGGCGTACAACCTGGATTTAAGATCATTGAGACTCCACACAATTTGGTTTATTTGCCGGTAAGCCAGCGTGGCAGTATTCAAAGAATACGCTTGTGGCTAACGGATCAGAATGGCTCTCAATTGAATCTCCGAGGGGAACGAATTACAGCTAGATTACATCTTCGGCAGATTTGAAGTAAAATTCTTACATTAAACATTTTGACTGTCATTATAGAAAATCTTCTAAGCTACCATGTTGATAATTTCGCGGAACGTGGCAGAGGGAAACCGGCGGATGAAAAGACAGCGCTATGTAATCGGAAAAGGCCTGTCGGACTGGATACAACCCGTGGTGCGAGCTATTGGGGGTTTCGGTAAATTCGTTGTGGCAAACAAAGGCGCTATAGCAAATGTAGCGGACGTGGCCGGTAAAGTTGCTAAGGGCGCCGCTACAACCGCAGCCTCAATTAAGCAAATCGCTGACATAGTCCGCAGCAAAGCACGCTCGTCCACGCGAGCCGCTACAGGGCCGGAGAGAGTTATCTCTGAAAAAACCTTAGAGATTCTGCATGGGCTTGCGGCCCCCACGACTGAAGCGGCACGTCAAAATATCAACAGTCGGATAGCAGGCTCGGGTTTTAGGAAAATTCTTTATTAGAAAATAGAATTGTTTCTATATCTGAAGTAAATTTTCTATGGCGGATACACAAGAAATTACCGATGAAATGTTGACTCTTGTAGAGCAGACGCTTGTTGACGAGAGCATCGAGTCGTACGTCTACAAGGAGTATCACCCACAAAACCCCGCCACAATAAACAACAATCAGGATATAGCAATCGAAGTAAACTTCCAAGACGTTTACACACACCCGTCTAAAAGTTTTCTCAATGTTGAAGGGAGGCTAGCATCCGGCACAGAAGTCGACTACACACCTACAACGCTTGTGTCACTCGTGAATAACGCCGTTATGTACATGTTCTCGCGGCTAAGGTACCGGCTCAATGATCAAGATATTGAGAATGTTCTCAACCCTGGCCAAGCCACAACAATTAAGGGCCTGTTGACATATGGAGATGATTTTTCAAAGGCCGAGGGTCTTAACATGTGCTGGCAAAAAGATACCTCAGCGGCGGCTGAATCAGCTAATACTGGGTGGGAGGCCCGACGGCAGCTAGTAGTGGTCAAGCCGAATCCAAGCGGGACGTTTTCGTTCTGCGTCCCGTTAAGCCACCTGTTCGGTTTTTGCGAGGACTACCGCAAGGTGGTTTATGGTTGTAAACATTCGTTGATATTATCTCGTGAATCAGATACCAAAGGTATATTTCGCGATGCTGCGGCGCCTAGAGGGAAAGTCACGCTAACTAAGCTTGCCTGGGTAATACCGCACGTCATGCCATCTCTGGAGGCTAAGACCAAACTAGTAGAGCAGATAGGCGCTAAAATAAAGGTGCCGATATCTTTTCGAGCTCTTCAATGCGAAAGCTTTGCCGTGCCGGAAGCCAGTTCGTTTACCTGGACTCTCTCCATTACGTCGGGCACTGAAAAACCACGATGGCTTTTGGTGGCTTTCCAAACCAACCGCGATAGCCAGACCAGCAATCCGGCTTGCTTTGACCATGTAAATTTAACTGACATTCATGTGAGGTTAAATACCGATCAGTATCCTGACTCCGAGGAAAAAATGGACTTTGTACAGCGAAAGATTTCCAGGGCTTACAAGAGGTTATGTGACTTTAAGGCAGAATACTATGGTATTGAGGGAAGCGTGTCCTCAAACCAGATGACTCCGCTCGAATTTGTAGAATTATACCCAATCCACGTCATCGATGTCCGCAGACAGTCGGAGCGGTTGAAAACGGCTGTCCAAACCGTACAGGTCAGGGCGACTTTTGGAAACAACGTGCCAGCAGGAACCATGGCCTACGCAGTGCTCATTAGCGACCGGCTGCTGACGCTAGAGTCTGACGGCACGAAATTTAGCAAATTGTATTAAACAAAAATCTCCATCAATATACAGTATAGGAAAATGAAGTATACTCCTTTTGGGTTAACACTTACGCAGGGGCAGAAAGAATCATTGGCAAAAGCCGCCCATGATGGGGTAGGCGTTACTATTCGGCTGACGGTTGAGCAGCTTCATGGCGACGATACCCTGGGGCTCACTAAGCGCCAAATAGCTCACCTTGAGAAGAAACGCGCCGCCAGTGCTGGGGCCGAGCTCGTTATTTCCAAAACACAGCTAGCGGCTCAAAAAACGGGTGGGTTTCTCCCGTTTTTGCCCTTAATATTAGGCGGGCTCGCTGCAGCGGGGTCGCTAGCAGGAGGTAGTGCGGCTATCGCGAAAGCAGTCGACGATAAAAAAGCGAGTGCTCGAGCCCAGGCTGAGGCCGAACGCCACAATCGTGAGGTTGAGAAACAGCTTGCTGGTGCGGGGTTGTTTCTGGCCCCATCGGCGAGCACGGGGCGCGGCATGTGCCCTAAATGTAAGGGGTCAGGGCTCTACTTGGCGCCCCAAAAAAAGTAGAACCCCTGAGCAATTTTGATATTGAAAAGGCCGGCCGTACCATCCCCCACTTTCGTGGCGTGTTTTCGCGAAACACCCTGCCTAACAAGATTTCTCAGAAAGAATGCGGCATAGTTAATCTCGACTCCAGCAGTGGTGGGGGCACCCACTGGGTGGCGTATTACAAAGATGGCCGTACGATTTGTTATTTCGATAGTTTTGGGTTGGATCCCCCCAAGGAACTCGTGGAATATCTGTCCTCCGGACGGGTAAAAGCTTCGCGCAGCGCCTCCGGACGGGTAAAAGCTTCGCGCAGCGAGGGTCTTCCTATACAGACACAGACGTTCCAACTGCAGAGACCCGAAGAGGTTATCTGCGGCCACCTATGTCTTCGAGTGTTGTGTGAACTCGCAGCTGGAAATGCTTTTAAAAATGTGATCTTACACATAGCTAAACAGAGAGTGTGATGCCTGTGGATAAGTTTTATATGGGACATAGCACCGGCTGTGGAGCGGCGGCGGCCTCGTGGGGCAGCCCAGTCGGCCTCGTACATAGGGCTGGCGATACTATGCTTGGTGACCTATCATTGGGGGGCTTTCAGCTGAAAGACGTAGGGAACCCTTTAGAGGCTAGCGATGCAGCTACAAAAGAGTATGTTGACGCACGTGATGTCCTGCCTCTATCCGGAGGAAGTATGAGCGGTGCTCTCCATATGGGTGGCAACGAAATTGCGGGTCTTGCTGATCCACAAACAGATCAAAGCGCGGCAACCAAAAAATACGTTGACGCCCTCGTTATATCCACAATGGATATATTAAACGCTAAAGTCCTACAGCTGGATGGATCAAAAGCACCAGCCCACGACATTAAGTGGGGTCATCACAAAATATCCGAGCTCGCCGACCCCGAAGCACCCCAAGACGCGGCCACTAAGGCATATGTTGAGGACACCATAAAAGATGAGCTCGTGAGAGCCTTGGGGCAACGCTACGATATATATGAGATTTCCTTGCAATGGACGTTATCTAGGACCTTATCGATCACCCCGATTGGGAACCCTCAGCTTACACAGGATCCGCGTAACGAAGGCGACAGAAAAGCAATCCTTTCCATAAGAGCGCCTGGGGTCTATAAGATTCAGTTGGTAGGACTGCGCAATGGGAGTATCCGCGAGTCGATTGACCTCTCGCTGCATATAGGCCCTCCCCCTGCGTTAGTGTTACAACATACGATAACAGCCTACATCCATTTCAACACCTCGGGAGTGTGTGTGATATCACAACCCTCGTCTTTAGAATTATCGATATCGATATCATCTGTGCGACCACCCATCAGTACTAATATAAAGAACCTTAATATAAAGGCAACTCTCCTCATTGAGAAACTGTGGTAGTTCGGGTCAATTCAACAAATATATTAGTTTATAATATCGAATATGCCAGTATTACTACTATGCCAGTAGACAAGTTCTTGCAAGGTTCAAGCAATGAGCACAGACCTAAGGTCTGGGCCACGAGGAATTGCTTCGCCAACCTCGGAGATGTTCGAGGATTCGATGATCCGGGGGGCGCGGGGGTGATTTATGGGATGGAGTTAGCCAAAGGAGGCCTTTATCGGCGGGCCGCCATAGAAAGTCATACAAGTGGGTTTGAACCCAATTGGGAGCTCAGGCTGGACCTAGCCATGCGCTATATAGATTTGCAAAGTCCGGCCGAGGGTGGTATTACAAAAGTGGTATGGCTAATGAACGCTGGCAGCATGTTTGTCGGCTATCGCCCGTCCGGCGCAGAGCCGACGACCCTCAATGGGCACGTTAATTCTTACTACCTGGGTCCGAAGGGAGTTAACGTTGCGAAGTTACAGGCTCAAACAACGGTTCCAAGAGACCTAGAAATCTTAAGAAAACCCCCAAAGGGGTCCGTGATATATCTAGAAATTGAGACGGGCAGTATGCTCCCCAGCGCCCCGATCGAGATTTTGCCTGGGGTGTCAATCAAGTGGAAACGCCCCGAAATGACGGGTTTGGTTATAAAAATTGGGGAGGGGAAGGCAGACCTCTCAACGAATGTTAGCGATTTGGAAGCAAACGCGGTGTTTGAAAAAATATCCCTTGAATTTATATTCAGTGGATTGTCGTTTTACTTTAAACGGCTACTTTTTAGCCTGACCCCGGTAAGTGATCGCGTTATTGAGCACCTAATTAAACAGATAAAAAGTTCTGCATAAAGCTTTATATACCTGTTCTGCCTGTCTATGTATCCCACACTAGACGCGTCAATTGATCGGCCTGTCGACCAGTCCTACCGCATTCAAGAGGTTGTCCGCCTGCGAAAATGTTTGGAGGACGAGAGAGATAAACGGACGTCCCTATACAAGAAATATCGGCGCGGTGCTAATAGTCTAGACGGTATTGATACGGCACTGTTTACAGTCACAGCTGGGATGGGCGTTGGCGGTATTGCGCTTCTTTCAACCGTTATCATGGCTCCTGTAGCTCTAGGACTAGAGATTGGGGCCCTAGCTTGTGGCACCTTCGGGGCAGTCAGTAAGCTGGTAGCTCGCCAGCTGAATCTGAAGGCTAAGAAGCACGATGAGATTCGTGTTCTGGCTGAAAGCAAACTAAACACCATCACCGGCATCGTATCCACAGCCCTAGAAGACGGGAGTATCTCCGATGTGGAATTTAAAATGGTTCTTACAGAATTTGATAAGTACCTGCAGATGAAAAAAGAAGTGCGCGCCCCTGGCGGAAAAAAATTGGACGAGGAGGCCTTAATTCAGAAAGGGCGAGAAGAAATCAACGCCGCAATTGCCAAGCACATGGCCAATTTCAAGTCTTCATAAGTTGTGTTTGTGGCGACGCCTCTGACGAGTGTGTGATTCCCACAGCGCCTCCTTTATACAGTGAATAACAGACTCACACATCACCTACAACGCTTATACACATTTGCAACCAATACGCATTAAAATGTTAAATGCACTCGCTAGCGAACTCAAGAACTGTTGTAAGCCTCGGCTGCTCATCTTTTGTCAACTGTGATAACAATTTTCAGCTCGAAAAAAATGCGACAAACAGAACAACCGTGACACTCTCGTCACGGTTGTCACAAACGATTTTTCGCTCACGGTTTTCCTTTTAAACCCCTGTCACGTTACATAATTTTCTATTTTTACATGGATCATGTGATGGAGCGTATGACTGTCATGTGTTGATCATTTGCTTTCGCCGCGCGAGGCTAATTATCGCGCCTGCCGTCCGCAGGACATCGGGAGTTCCCGAAATTAGATGTCGATGTTTACCGCTGGGAGTTGCCTCGTATCATCTCTCGCAAAAAACCACATTTCCTACCCCACTCTAAAATTTCAACTGGTGTTAGTTGCCCATACCCCAATTCGCTGGTGATCCTGCTGATTGACTTGAGATCCCATAGGACATCGTATAAATTTAGCCTGTGTTCCTCTTTCCACCTCCATGCTTCATAACCCTTAATTAAGCCCATAGTCCTACCCCACTCTAAAATTTCGGCGTGTGATAGACGCTGACCATCCGCAAGGGTCGACCACTCTAAAATATTGGCGTGTGATGCACGCTGACCATCCGCAGGGGCCAACCCGATAACGTCTAGGATCGTGGCAATCTGTTCAAGATCGTTTAGGACCCTGACATAGCGTCGCCGGTGCGCGCCCTTCCAAACCACTTCATGAAAGACCTTGGGTAGTAGCCTCACGTCTCCGAGCTTTGGGTTCCGTGTGCAGCAGCAAGAAATCACCTTCTCGAGCGACAGCTGTTCCAAAGATTTGAGTTCAGGCATGTTGCAACTCTATATACACTAGCCCTCATTTCTCTAATAGGAAATTTCGATCCGCGCTAGGCGTGTAAACTCCTTGTGAAAGGCTCTCGTGCGTGCCTTGCTTTCTCTGGTGTGAACGTTATGGTACCCACATCTTACACAGAGACTAAGCTTGTTTGAGACGCCCACGCCGCAGCCAATACATGGTGTTGTACCGCCACCTTTTCGCAATCTATCATTATGAATCCAGCAGTACGAACCCCTGCACGTCCTCCCACAGCTCTCAATAGACCCCCACACTAGCCACGCACAATGATTTTTGCCTGGCGCCATATCATATATCTATAGAGCTACACTCTCTAACTGTTTTTTTCCTGAGTAGTATATCCGGTAT
Source organism: Megaustenia siamemsis (assembly GCA_032433765.1). Lineage (NCBI taxonomy): Eukaryota > Metazoa > Mollusca > Gastropoda > Stylommatophora > Ariophantidae > Megaustenia > Megaustenia siamemsis. Next base: position 49,893,679 of record JAVIAB010000088.1, on the reverse strand, counting down.
GAAAATGATACTTCCCCCCCTGAGCTCACCATCCCTGAAGCAAATTAAAACCCCCAGCCCCCCCTCGAGTTTGGGTAACTCTGTGCCCTACAATTAAAGCCGAGAAAGTTATTCCGGTATGGATAAACCGGTATGGATAAACCACTATATACTATGGATAGAATCCCAACAATCAAGGAGGTTAAAAGTGGTAAACGAATACGGATTCTTCTCCGCAGGGGCTATGATGTACTAGAACTTAAAAAATCCGACGGGTCAGCTGTTGTGTTCAGACGACCAGCACCCTCTAACCGCCCACCTGAGTATCGAGTATTGGAGGTAGCCCTCCTGATTGTTTGTAATTCGCTGCGCGAGGCTTTTACCCGTCCGGAGGACGGGAAATCCCCTCTTCACGTTCCGTGGCTAAGTGGGGAAGCTAAAAAAAAAAAAATCGGGAAGCCGCTTGACAGCCCATTCTAAAAATAAAAACCTGCTCGCACCTCCGGACTTCCATGATTTTTCTTATTGTTAATTCTTGAAGGGAGTCCACTGTCTCTCGCGCATATTCATCGGAGTATTCGTGCTCGCTCATGTTGAGTTTGGTATATTCATAGGTTCACATTTCTCTAATTGCCAATTTCAATCCTTACTAGACGTTTAAACTCCTTCTGAAAGGCTCTCGCTCGTGCCATACTTTGTCTAACGATTATGCGCCGATACCCACATCCTCCACAGAGACTATGCTTGTTTGCGACGCCCACTCCGCACACCCTACATGGCTTTGTACTACCGCCTTTCCGCAATCTAGCGAGGTGTACCTTACAGTATTCGCCCATGCAGCTTTTACCGCATAGCTCTTTAGTGCTGAGAGTCAGCCACTGGCATGTGTTGTGTCCTCTAGGCATGGTTTCGATGGGTATATCCAATGGTGTACACATGTCTCTAATAGGGGTGGCGGGGGCTAGCAAAGTGGTACCCATGAGAGGGCGCCAGCGGGGTAGCTCTGGGGGGGCTTATTCGGCCGGGCGTGAGACAAAAGATACGCGCCCGTGGGCCAGTCAGCCGCGTGCGTTGGACCTCCCAGAGGCAACAACAGCGATTGGCGCACCCCTATTAGAGACACTTTTTCGCACGCCCGGCCGAATAGCCCCCCAGAGGTGGATTCTGGGAGGGTATCTATTTTCGCACGCCCGGCCGAATAGCCCCCCCCCCCCAGAGGTGCCCGCCATGAAGTATCTTTTTTCGCACGCCCCGGACGAATAGCCCCCCCCCCCCCCAGAGGTGCCCGCTGCTGTTGCCTCTGGGAGGTCCAAAAAGGGACGCGACTGGACTCTGGGTGGGTATCTTTTTTCGTACGCCCCGGACGAATAGCCCCCCCCCCCCCCCAGAGGTACCCGCTGCTGTTGCCTCTGGGAGGTCCAACGCACGCGGCTGACTGGCCCACGGGCGACTGTGGGCACGTATCTTTTTTTCGCACGCCCCGGCCGAATAAGCCCCCCCAGAGGTACCCGCTGTTGTTGCCTCTGGGAGGTCCAACGCACGCGGCTGACTGGCCCACGGGCGCGTATCTTTTTCGCACGCCCGGCCGAATAGCCCCCCCCCCCCCCCAGAGGTACCCGCTGCTGTTGCCTCTGGGAGGTCCAACGCACGCGGCTGACTGGCCCACGGGCGCGTATCTTTTGTCTCACGCCCGGCCGAATAAGCCCCCCCAGAGCTACCCCGCTGGCGCCCTCTCATGGGTACCACTTTGCTAGCCCCCGCCACCCCTATTATTTCAGAAGGAGTTTAAACGTCTAGCAAGGATTGAAATTGGCAATTAGAGAAATGTGAACTTATGAATATACCAAACTCAACATGTTGCATCATGAGCGAGCGCGCATACTCCGAGCTGAATATGAGCGAGAGACGGGTGTTCGCCCCCCTTATCCAAGGTCAGGTCTGGCTCTACAGGATCTGGCAGACAGGCTGGCCCAACATCGGGCGCAGAGCATCTTGGACTGGCCCATCCCAAAGGATGTAAAGAAGAGGCTAGCGAAGCCTCTGATCCCATCGCCCGGGAAGGGCCTGCGATTTTATGATCTGGATGTGGTGGTACTTCACCCTATCCCACTCCCAGTGGGAGAGCCGTGGGTTGATCTCATTGCCCAGGCCAAGGAGGAGTTTGAAGTAGACGGTGCCGTTCGCACTTACTCTACATGGTGTGTAGAGAGGGCGGAGGACGACAAAGATGTCTGTACTATGACTGACGAGAGGGCAGCAAGGCTCATTCAATATTTCCCGTGGGGTAGGTCCCTTTGTAAGATCAAATTTCTCAGACAGGCTTGGAACGGCAATGTAGAAGAACCCGAGGAGGAGTGGGTTATCAGAGATAAATTTGACCCGATTAAATTGGAAATCAAAAAGGGGGGTGGTATTGTCGAGTTTTCTCGGGATATGAAGCCTGGCGCGCTAACAGGGATCGACAAGCCGTATTACGAAAAAGGTTATCCAGAGTCCGCGGTCGTGTACGGTCTCTACCAGATCCGAGACCCAGACCCTGCCAATCTAGCACCGCTGCGCGACGGTGACTTGAACTGTGTTGCTCAGAGTGTGATAGCGCACTTTGAAGACGCTCTTCGAGGACAAGGGTTAACACCCACCAGACGGCAAAAAATACGGGATTGGGAGGAACGAGTTCGTGAACACGGGGCCACGATCAATGATGTGGCTGAACTGGAAAAGATCCTCAAACGAGCCATCATCTTGCGGGACATAGCCGGTGGGATTATATACTGCAGCGGCAAGTATCAAAACGGGCACCGCAACATAGAGCTCATCGTTCACAACGGCCACGCGTGGAGTAAGGACCTACAATTCCCGCTTAGCAGGGAGGTCCACTTCTACGAGGGTGGCATTGTGGACGCCATCAGAGAAGCCACCCAGGGTGCGCCGGTTGCAGTCTGGCTTCTGGGGGGTTCCTCGGAAGGGCGGCTCGCCGTCGACCAGTTTGTTCTTCAAGACGGTCGAACATTTAAGAAGCGTACAGATCACGACAAAATCGTGACGGCTTGTGAACGCCTGGCCAGTGAGGTGTCATTTGATGATACTGACTTGGGTGATCCGGAGTCGCTCGCCAGACGGTGTTTCAGTGACAACCACGCATCCAACCTCGTCGCTGTTAAGAAAAACGGATGGAGGCCGACCCCAGCAAGCATTCTCGGTGATGTGCAAAAGGCTTGCGTGGAACACGGGCACGGTGGGCTCTGGAATTCGATGGACTACACCCTAAAAGATATCGTCTGCATCGACATGAAGGAATGCTACCCCGCCAGCTTCCTAGGCAATGGCGAGGCTGCGCCATGGTTCCAACGGTTTGGACATCCGGGCCGCCGCATGACCAGGGTCAGCATCAATGGTCCTCTCCCCACCGACATAGGCACCGGCTTCGCTGAGGTCCAGGAATGGGTGTGGACAGACAACTGTCATCCTGTCATACCTGCCTGGTACGGAAGACATTTCGCGGAAAAGAGGTGGGCCCCGACGCCGCTGCTGGCCTTCTTTGTAGAGACCGGCTTGCTTGTCCATCTCAGAGTCAGAGAGGCCCTGCTGGCCTCCGAGAAGCAGGAAGAGGTCTGGCTGCCAGAAGGTCGCGATGTCCGCTGTGCAATCATCGGCAAATTTACACAAGGGAGGAAAGCTGGCTGCAAAAGGTTGACCCGCAGGCTAGTGACTGACCAGGGGGAGCTCGACTACCTGGTTCGCGACACGATGCAAAGTGGCACTCTGGTCGGAGCTCCAGAGAAATTCCCTCTAGGGTGGATACTTACATATCACGACGGCAGCCAGCCTCAGTACGCGCATCTACGCGCCAGCATGTTGGCCTAGCCCATATCAACCTCGTCACAATGCTGGTCAGATTTGATCCCACAGAGGCCGTCCGGGTCGCCACTGACAGCATATATCTCAAGAAAACGGCGCTGCATAAGCTCGAGGGGGTCGAGGCATACGTGCCGAAAAATAAACCCGTCAAGGCACCCTGCTTTTGTAATTGCATTTGGCACCCATCACACAGCAACGAGGGTGCTGTATTACCTCGGTGTGATTGCCAAAAAAGCAAATGTGACAACTGCAAAGAAGGTGGGATGGTGATGCTTCCTCCAACAGTTGGCCCGGCCCAGTGGCGCGACAAGGGCGAGAGGCTGTACGAGCCTAAGGAGCACGCTGCCTACCTTCCAAAGCCCGAGTACATCAGCCAGTATGACACTTACGTCCTGTCAATTATGGAGAATAGCGCAGCGCCACGCTACGACGACCCACTGTCGAGACATCGATTCTGTTACCTGAATGGCGGAGGCGGCTCCGGCAAGACAACGAGAGCGATCGAGCTATTCCGTGAGAGAGATCCCATCGTGTTTACTCATACCCATCGTCTGGCCAAAGAGATGCGGACCAGGGGGGTTAAATCACAGACCTACCATAGCTTCTTCCGTTGGTGTGGGACGCGGAGAGCTAAGGCAACTGCGGAGGACCTAGCAGTGTTGCAGAAAAAACACAAGAGACCTATTACAGTTTGGAAGGCAAAAAAGGATTGGACTTCTACAGATGAAGTGTTGCTGTCTATAGGGGGTGCGGGAGAGGTTATAGAGTTTGTTTCCCGAAAACAAGGGAATCTCTCCATGTACCTGGAAGTAATCAGAAAGGTCCGCAGATTGCAGATGTTGACTGGACGCCTGAGCGCATGGGCGACAAATACATTCCCCGTGTCATCATATGGGACGAAGTCTGCACTGTGTCAAAGCCTATCCTGGAGTTGTTCCTGGGGTGGCTCGATCAACGTGGGGTCCAGGTCATATGTTGCGGTGATCAAGGCCAGCCGCCACCGATCGCTGGTGGCATGCCCCATGACTGGCTACAGGAAACCTGCGGCTACTACGAAGAGATTTCCGTCGACCACAGAGCGAAAGACGAGGAGCTAAAAGCTCTGAAAAGGCGTATCCGGCTTCAGTCTGACAAGGTCCAGTGCAAAGAAATGCGTAAGGCCCTCCCAGGCTGCCTCGAGTGGAATAGGTTTGTTAAAGACTGGACGCCAAGAGATCTTATACTGGTCTCACGCACCAAGGTCCGCGATTGGGCACAGACGCTCTTATTCCAGCGGCATAAGGAGCAGTTCCAAGATGTCCCTGTGCCTCTGCTGTATCACCCCAAGGACAGCAGGAAGCAAAATATTGAGGTCCTCATACCTGGAACAGAAAACAAGGAAGTGCTCGTACTCAACGATGTTGTAGAGGTATCGATAGCTGCAGCTGAGAGTGCTATCACGACTGATGATTGGCGCCTGGGCTATGCCTTGACGATCCATTCTAGCCAGGGTCTTACCATCTCTGACCCACAGAAGGTCTGGATCATTGACGACTGGCTTACGTGGTCCAACCTCGTGTATATGGCTGTCTCTCGGGTGGAGTATAGTCACCAGCTCAAACGGGTGGGGTGTCCGCCGGCCGAGGCAGCCGCAGATGTAATCGATTTGACAGCACAGTACATGCCTGTGCGCGCAACAATATCGAGGAAGCTTGTCGGTTATTGGCGTCAGGACCGGGTAAAGGGACTTTCCGGGTTTGACTTAAAAGTTAACTACATTTTGCAACTTCGCGAGGCCCAAAATAACAATTGCGCTGCATGCAACTGTTTAATGTTGTGGTCGTATCGGCCGGCTGATATGCAGCAGTTCAGCGTCGACCGGCTGGACAACAGCAAGGGTCACTGCATGGGGAACGTAAGACTGACCTGTCTGGACTGCAACCGAAAAAGAGGGGGCGCAGCACTTATCGCCGCCTAGCCGTCCTCCGGACGGGTAAAAGCCTCGCGCAGCGAAGGGATTCAGTCGTCCTCCGGACGGGTAAAAGCCTCGCGCAGCGAAGGGTATATATCATATACATGCATGCCTCGAAATTCTTAAACGTCCCCGAGACGAGCACTAGAACTTACTAAGTTATTATCAAGCACACCAGTTAATCTAATATCAGAAGCATTCCAGTCCTCCCCATTACAAACTTTTACGATGTCCCCTGATTTCAATCGCTGAAGCTCTTCATCGGGTGGGGCCCAAAATGTGCCTGGGTGTCGACGATGCATTTCTTGGGCATCTATTAGGAACATTGTTTCTGATGACGCCGTTAGATTACATGAGTCTCCTTGGGTTCAATTGATTGCAAGAATCTTACCTGGAGGAAGCTCTGTCCCCTCAGGAACAATCATCAACTCTTCACGCACAAACCCACGCTGTGGACCATCTTCCAAATAGTACACAGCAGGCTGGCCATTCTGCCGCAATACATTTCGGATCGAATGCAGGGTCACAGACCACACGGGGTCAGTAGCACGTTTTCGACCACCCTCGAGCTCGCCAGGCTGGTACAAATACCGAACCATTGCATCAGACGGGATCAGCGGCTCATACTCATAGACGCATATGCATCTCGGGCAGAGGTAGGGCATTCATAGCACTGTTCAGAAGCCCAGCACCTTCGCTGCGCGAGGAGGACGCAGAAAGAATTTGACTCTTTCTAGCCCCACAGACCGTGCAAACACCTCTCTTGGCTGGTCGGTTGTTCTTTAGAGTTATAGTCTCCTCATTTGAAGTGGGAGTGTGTTGTTTACAGCGAAGGCAGTACATCTCTTCCTAAATTTATATATAGCTATATATATAGCTATATAGATAGCTATATAGATAGCTATATAGATAGCTATATAGATATCTATATAGATAGCTATATAGATAGCTATATAGATAGTCGTCCTCCGGACGGGTAAAAGCCTCGCGCAGCGAAGGAGTATTATGGAAATCTTAAATTTAGATTGCGATGAAAATCGACACGAGCCACAACATAATTGGCTGCTTCCTAGTAGCATCCGTTGTGTAATCTGCGGCCCCTCCGGGTGTGGGAAGACTAACCTGATGCTTAATCTCCTCCTAAGAAAGGGTTTCCTTAAATATAATAGACTGCATATATACTCAAAATCCCTTAGACAAGAGAAATACCAGTGGCTGCAGGACTGGGCGGATGCCATTAAAGCAGTCACTGGGAGAGAGGTAGCCTCGTTTCACAGCATATCAGATGATATCATCCCAGTAGAGAGTCTGAACAAAAACGAACGTAGCATTATGGTATTTGATGACGTTATGTTGGAAAAACAAACCCCCATCGAGAAATACTTCAGCCAAGGCCGTCACGGTGGTGCGGATTCATTCTATCTAACGCAGAATTATTTCAGGATTCCCAAACAAACGATTCGAGATAATTGTAACATGCTTATCATATTTAATCAAGACACGAAAAACTTGCGCGCCATACATGACACCTATGTGTGTGGTGACATGCCTTTCGAAGAATTTCGAAACTTCTTTAGTGCGTGCACGCGCGAGCCGTACGGGTTCTGTTGTATCGATCTGACCAGCCGGGCCTATGATGGTCGGTATCGATGTGGATTTGATCGATTCTACATACCGAAGTCATCTATTTAAAGTAGGGATGAAATCTATTTAAAGTAGGGATGACATCTATTTGAAGTAAGGATGTGGCGCAAAGTAACCGACATGCGCGATCGTACAGCCCTCGTCCGGAACTACCTAGCACTCAGGGACCAGGCTCGGCAACGCCTTCAAACAGAAACACTAGGGGAGTCGTCTCTGCAGGAAGAGGCAGCCAAACTTTTCAAACCAATCACCTCACACCAAGCAGCGGAGATAGGAAAAGTCACAGCCGCAATAGAGCGCTTGCCAGCACCTTCGCTGCGCGAGGCTTTTACCCGTCCGGAGGACACCGACGGCACGTCAAGACAAGCCTACGCACTCCACGGAGCGGCACCGACGGCACGTCAAGACATGCCTCTGCCGGTAGAAGATGCCCCCACGCTATATATTAGTCCCGACCAAGGGTTGGATATTGAAGTGATAAGGCGCCACGGATTTAAGCCCCCCAGCGAACTCAACCTCAGCGACACACAAGTAATCACCAACACCCTCAATGAGGTCAATCGCATCAACCGATATGTACTGGGAGCGGAAAAAAAGCGTAAAGCCACCACAGAAGAAAGAAAGCAGCAATTAACGATGGAAAAGGACGCTCTAAAACAATATAGTGAACGTCTTCGCCTACTAACACAGGGTTACAGGCTCGTCCGATCTAGTGGGGCTACTTCGCTGCGCGAGGCTTTTACCCGTCCGGAGGACGCTACAGCTACCGCTACAGCTACCGCTACAGGTAGTGGGTTGAAACTGAAGGGAAACCGGTTTGGATCCCTCACAATCGACCCGCAAGCTTTGCAGGCGGGAAAACTGCGGGCGTTCGACAATGGAGACAATCTTGTGTTCGAAGCCCCGGCAGATGATTCGCTTTACACTCTCCTCACAAAACGCTTTTTAAAAACGATGCAATATACCCCCGAGGCTGTCAAAACTTTCCAGCGGCTGGCTGAACTTGCGGGCTTGCCTCTCCATGGGCGAAAGAGCAAAAAACACCGGCTGATAAGGTCCTCGCGCAGCGAAGGTGGGGCTTTGCAATATTATAAGGATCCAGAAGCGCTAGTTGAAAGGCTACAGCTATTAGCTGCCTCGAAGCGTGCAGGTAATACGGGCCTTGATAATGAAATTTCGGCTATTTTAGACGAGCTCCTTCGCAGTGGCGCGGTTCCTAAGGATTTGATTCTCGAATTGAACAGAAGCCTCCTATAACTGCATACCCCAAATGGAGTTTCAGCTAAAGGGAATTAAAAAGCTTCTTCGCCCTAAAGAGGGTAACTCTTTCGTATTTTCGTCAAACAGCACCGACTGGACAACCACACTTTCTCCGCCCCTCTACCTCGACCCTGACAATAAGTACGAATTATCCTTAGTAAACCTGGAGACATATAACGCTGTCCCCAACATTACAGAAAGTAATAATACTTTCGTCTACAGCCCAGACGCAGGGGTTACCTGGAAGACAATTTCATTACCAGAAGGAAGCTACGAACTCGCTCAAATCAACGATGAGATTCAATGCCAGCTGAAGGGCAGCGGTGATTGGAATTCTGAGACGCAGGCACATAACATAGTTGTAGGAGCAAACAGGGCGACATTACGTGCCAACATCGAGATTACGAACCCTAGCTACAGAGTTGACATGAGCAAATCTACCATTGCGTCGACTCTCGGATTCGAGCCGAGGGTGCTATCCACTACTGGATTCCACACAGGGGACAAACCAGTAGACATTTCAACACTTAGTAGCATACTTGTAAACTGCGATCTAGTCAGTGGTTCCTACCTAAATGGCACCAACCACCCCGTTCTGTACAGCTTCTACCCAGGCGTACAACCTGGATTTAAGATCATTGAGACTCCACACAATTTGGTTTATTTGCCGGTAAGCCAGCGTGGCAGTATTCAAAGAATACGCTTGTGGCTAACGGATCAGAATGGCTCTCAATTGAATCTCCGAGGGGAACGAATTACAGCTAGATTACATCTTCGGCAGATTTGAAGTAAAATTCTTACATTAAACATTTTGACTGTCATTATAGAAAATCTTCTAAGCTACCATGTTGATAATTTCGCGGAACGTGGCAGAGGGAAACCGGCGGATGAAAAGACAGCGCTATGTAATCGGAAAAGGCCTGTCGGACTGGATACAACCCGTGGTGCGAGCTATTGGGGGTTTCGGTAAATTCGTTGTGGCAAACAAAGGCGCTATAGCAAATGTAGCGGACGTGGCCGGTAAAGTTGCTAAGGGCGCCGCTACAACCGCAGCCTCAATTAAGCAAATCGCTGACATAGTCCGCAGCAAAGCACGCTCGTCCACGCGAGCCGCTACAGGGCCGGAGAGAGTTATCTCTGAAAAAACCTTAGAGATTCTGCATGGGCTTGCGGCCCCCACGACTGAAGCGGCACGTCAAAATATCAACAGTCGGATAGCAGGCTCGGGTTTTAGGAAAATTCTTTATTAGAAAATAGAATTGTTTCTATATCTGAAGTAAATTTTCTATGGCGGATACACAAGAAATTACCGATGAAATGTTGACTCTTGTAGAGCAGACGCTTGTTGACGAGAGCATCGAGTCGTACGTCTACAAGGAGTATCACCCACAAAACCCCGCCACAATAAACAACAATCAGGATATAGCAATCGAAGTAAACTTCCAAGACGTTTACACACACCCGTCTAAAAGTTTTCTCAATGTTGAAGGGAGGCTAGCATCCGGCACAGAAGTCGACTACACACCTACAACGCTTGTGTCACTCGTGAATAACGCCGTTATGTACATGTTCTCGCGGCTAAGGTACCGGCTCAATGATCAAGATATTGAGAATGTTCTCAACCCTGGCCAAGCCACAACAATTAAGGGCCTGTTGACATATGGAGATGATTTTTCAAAGGCCGAGGGTCTTAACATGTGCTGGCAAAAAGATACCTCAGCGGCGGCTGAATCAGCTAATACTGGGTGGGAGGCCCGACGGCAGCTAGTAGTGGTCAAGCCGAATCCAAGCGGGACGTTTTCGTTCTGCGTCCCGTTAAGCCACCTGTTCGGTTTTTGCGAGGACTACCGCAAGGTGGTTTATGGTTGTAAACATTCGTTGATATTATCTCGTGAATCAGATACCAAAGGTATATTTCGCGATGCTGCGGCGCCTAGAGGGAAAGTCACGCTAACTAAGCTTGCCTGGGTAATACCGCACGTCATGCCATCTCTGGAGGCTAAGACCAAACTAGTAGAGCAGATAGGCGCTAAAATAAAGGTGCCGATATCTTTTCGAGCTCTTCAATGCGAAAGCTTTGCCGTGCCGGAAGCCAGTTCGTTTACCTGGACTCTCTCCATTACGTCGGGCACTGAAAAACCACGATGGCTTTTGGTGGCTTTCCAAACCAACCGCGATAGCCAGACCAGCAATCCGGCTTGCTTTGACCATGTAAATTTAACTGACATTCATGTGAGGTTAAATACCGATCAGTATCCTGACTCCGAGGAAAAAATGGACTTTGTACAGCGAAAGATTTCCAGGGCTTACAAGAGGTTATGTGACTTTAAGGCAGAATACTATGGTATTGAGGGAAGCGTGTCCTCAAACCAGATGACTCCGCTCGAATTTGTAGAATTATACCCAATCCACGTCATCGATGTCCGCAGACAGTCGGAGCGGTTGAAAACGGCTGTCCAAACCGTACAGGTCAGGGCGACTTTTGGAAACAACGTGCCAGCAGGAACCATGGCCTACGCAGTGCTCATTAGCGACCGGCTGCTGACGCTAGAGTCTGACGGCACGAAATTTAGCAAATTGTATTAAACAAAAATCTCCATCAATATACAGTATAGGAAAATGAAGTATACTCCTTTTGGGTTAACACTTACGCAGGGGCAGAAAGAATCATTGGCAAAAGCCGCCCATGATGGGGTAGGCGTTACTATTCGGCTGACGGTTGAGCAGCTTCATGGCGACGATACCCTGGGGCTCACTAAGCGCCAAATAGCTCACCTTGAGAAGAAACGCGCCGCCAGTGCTGGGGCCGAGCTCGTTATTTCCAAAACACAGCTAGCGGCTCAAAAAACGGGTGGGTTTCTCCCGTTTTTGCCCTTAATATTAGGCGGGCTCGCTGCAGCGGGGTCGCTAGCAGGAGGTAGTGCGGCTATCGCGAAAGCAGTCGACGATAAAAAAGCGAGTGCTCGAGCCCAGGCTGAGGCCGAACGCCACAATCGTGAGGTTGAGAAACAGCTTGCTGGTGCGGGGTTGTTTCTGGCCCCATCGGCGAGCACGGGGCGCGGCATGTGCCCTAAATGTAAGGGGTCAGGGCTCTACTTGGCGCCCCAAAAAAAGTAGAACCCCTGAGCAATTTTGATATTGAAAAGGCCGGCCGTACCATCCCCCACTTTCGTGGCGTGTTTTCGCGAAACACCCTGCCTAACAAGATTTCTCAGAAAGAATGCGGCATAGTTAATCTCGACTCCAGCAGTGGTGGGGGCACCCACTGGGTGGCGTATTACAAAGATGGCCGTACGATTTGTTATTTCGATAGTTTTGGGTTGGATCCCCCCAAGGAACTCGTGGAATATCTGTCCTCCGGACGGGTAAAAGCTTCGCGCAGCGCCTCCGGACGGGTAAAAGCTTCGCGCAGCGAGGGTCTTCCTATACAGACACAGACGTTCCAACTGCAGAGACCCGAAGAGGTTATCTGCGGCCACCTATGTCTTCGAGTGTTGTGTGAACTCGCAGCTGGAAATGCTTTTAAAAATGTGATCTTACACATAGCTAAACAGAGAGTGTGATGCCTGTGGATAAGTTTTATATGGGACATAGCACCGGCTGTGGAGCGGCGGCGGCCTCGTGGGGCAGCCCAGTCGGCCTCGTACATAGGGCTGGCGATACTATGCTTGGTGACCTATCATTGGGGGGCTTTCAGCTGAAAGACGTAGGGAACCCTTTAGAGGCTAGCGATGCAGCTACAAAAGAGTATGTTGACGCACGTGATGTCCTGCCTCTATCCGGAGGAAGTATGAGCGGTGCTCTCCATATGGGTGGCAACGAAATTGCGGGTCTTGCTGATCCACAAACAGATCAAAGCGCGGCAACCAAAAAATACGTTGACGCCCTCGTTATATCCACAATGGATATATTAAACGCTAAAGTCCTACAGCTGGATGGATCAAAAGCACCAGCCCACGACATTAAGTGGGGTCATCACAAAATATCCGAGCTCGCCGACCCCGAAGCACCCCAAGACGCGGCCACTAAGGCATATGTTGAGGACACCATAAAAGATGAGCTCGTGAGAGCCTTGGGGCAACGCTACGATATATATGAGATTTCCTTGCAATGGACGTTATCTAGGACCTTATCGATCACCCCGATTGGGAACCCTCAGCTTACACAGGATCCGCGTAACGAAGGCGACAGAAAAGCAATCCTTTCCATAAGAGCGCCTGGGGTCTATAAGATTCAGTTGGTAGGACTGCGCAATGGGAGTATCCGCGAGTCGATTGACCTCTCGCTGCATATAGGCCCTCCCCCTGCGTTAGTGTTACAACATACGATAACAGCCTACATCCATTTCAACACCTCGGGAGTGTGTGTGATATCACAACCCTCGTCTTTAGAATTATCGATATCGATATCATCTGTGCGACCACCCATCAGTACTAATATAAAGAACCTTAATATAAAGGCAACTCTCCTCATTGAGAAACTGTGGTAGTTCGGGTCAATTCAACAAATATATTAGTTTATAATATCGAATATGCCAGTATTACTACTATGCCAGTAGACAAGTTCTTGCAAGGTTCAAGCAATGAGCACAGACCTAAGGTCTGGGCCACGAGGAATTGCTTCGCCAACCTCGGAGATGTTCGAGGATTCGATGATCCGGGGGGCGCGGGGTGATTTATGGGATGGAGTTAGCCAAAGGAGGCCTTTATCGGCGGGCCGCCATAGAAAGTCATACAAGTGGGTTTGAACCCAATTGGGAGCTCAGGCTGGACCTAGCCATGCGCTATATAGATTTGCAAAGTCCGGCCGAGGGTGGTATTACAAAAGTGGTATGGCTAATGAACGCTGGCAGCATGTTTGTCGGCTATCGCCCGTCCGGCGCAGAGCCGACGACCCTCAATGGGCACGTTAATTCTTACTACCTGGGTCCGAAGGGAGTTAACGTTGCGAAGTTACAGGCTCAAACAACGGTTCCAAGAGACCTAGAAATCTTAAGAAAACCCCCAAAGGGGTCCGTGATATATCTAGAAATTGAGACGGGCAGTATGCTCCCCAGCGCCCCGATCGAGATTTTGCCTGGGGTGTCAATCAAGTGGAAACGCCCCGAAATGACGGGTTTGGTTATAAAAATTGGGGAGGGGAAGGCAGACCTCTCAACGAATGTTAGCGATTTGGAAGCAAACGCGGTGTTTGAAAAAATATCCCTTGAATTTATATTCAGTGGATTGTCGTTTTACTTTAAACGGCTACTTTTTAGCCTGACCCCGGTAAGTGATCGCGTTATTGAGCACCTAATTAAACAGATAAAAAGTTCTGCATAAAGCTTTATATACCTGTTCTGCCTGTCTATGTATCCCACACTAGACGCGTCAATTGATCGGCCTGTCGACCAGTCCTACCGCATTCAAGAGGTTGTCCGCCTGCGAAAAAGTTTGGAGGACGAGAGAGATAAACGGACGTCCCTATACAAGAAATATCGGCGCGGTGCTAATAGTCTAGACGGTATTGATACGGCACTGTTTACAGTCACAGCTGGGATGGGCGTTGGCGGTATTGCGCTTCTTTCAACCGTTATCATGGCTCCTGTAGCTCTAGGACTAGAGATTGGGGCCCTAGCTTGTGGCACCTTCGGGGCAGTCAGTAAGCTGGTAGCTCGCCAGCTGAATCTGAAGGCTAAGAAGCACGATGAGATTCGTGTTCTGGCTGAAAGCAAACTAAACACCATCACCGGCATCGTATCCACAGCCCTAGAAGACGGGAGTATCTCCGATGTGGAATTTAAAATGGTTCTTACAGAATTTGATAAGTACCTGCAGATGAAAAAAGAAGTGCGCGCCCCTGGCGGAAAAAAATTGGACGAGGAGGCCTTAATTCAGAAAGGGCGAGAAGAAATCAACGCCGCAATTGCCAAGCACATGGCCAATTTCAAGTCTTCATAAGTTGTGTTTGTGGCGACGCCTCTGACGAGTGTGTGATTCCCACAGCGCCTCCTTTATACAGTGAATAACAGACTCACACATCACCTACAACGCTTATACACATTTGCAACCAATACGCATTAAAATGTTAAATGCACTCGCTAGCGAACTCAAGAACTGTTGTAAGCCTCGGCTGCTCATCTTTTGTCAACTGTGATAACAATTTTCAGCTCGAAAAAAATGCGACAAACAGAACAACCGTGACACTCTCGTCACGGTTGTCACAAACGATTTTTCGCTCACGGTTTTCCTTTTAAACCCCTGTCACGTTACATAATTTTCTATTTTTACATGGATCATGTGATGGAGCGTATGACTGTCATGTGTTGATCATTTGCTTTCGCCGCGCGAGGCTAATTATCGCGCCTGCCGTCCGCAGGACATCGGGAGTTCCCGAAATTAGATGTCGATGTTTACCGCTGGGAGTTGCCTCGTATCATCTCTCGCGAAAAACCACATTTCCTACCCCACTCTAAAATTTCAACTGGTGTTAGTTGCCCATACCCCAATTCGCTGGTGATCCTGCTGATTGACTTGAGATCCCATAGGACATCGTATAAATTTAGCCTGTGTTCCTCTTTCCACCTCCATGCTTCATAACCCTTAATTAAGCCCATAGTCCTACCCCACTCTAAAATTTCGGCGTGTGATAGACGCTGACCATCCGCAAGGGTCGACCACTCTAAAATATTGGCGTGTGATGCACGCTGACCATCCGCAGGGGCCAACCCGATAACGTCTAGGATCGTGGCAATCTGTTCAAGATCGTTTAGGACCCTGACATAGCGTCGCCGGTGCGCGCCCTTCCAAACCACTTAATGAAAGACCTTGGGTAGTAGCCTCACGTCTCCGAGCTTTGGGTTCCGTGTGCAGCAGCAAGAAATCACCTTCTCGAGCGACAGCTGTTCCAAAGATTTGAGTTCAGGCATGTTGCAACTCTATATACACTAGCCCTCATTTCTCTAATAGGAAATTTCGATCCGCGCTAGGCGTGTAAACTCCTTGTGAAAGGCTCTCGTGCGTGCCTTGCTTTCTCTGGTGTGAACGTTATGGTACCCACATCTTACACAGAGACTAAGCTTGTTTGAGACGCCCACGCCGCAGCCAATACATGGTGTTGTACCGCCACCTTTTCGCAATCTATCATTATGAATCCAGCAGTACGAACCCCTGCACGTCCTCCCACAGCTCTCAATAGACCCCCACACTAGCCACGCACAATGATTTTTGCCTGGCGCCATATCATATATCTATAGAGCTACACTCTCTAACTGTTTTTTTCCTGAGTAGTATATCCGGTATGAAAATGATACTTCCCCCCTGAGCTCACCATCCCTGAAGCAAATTAAAACCCCCAGCCCCCCTCGAGTTTGGGTAACTCTGTGCCCTACAATTAAAGCCGAGAAAGTTATTCCGGTATGGATAAACCGGTATGGATAAACCACTATATACTATGGATAGAATCCCAACAATCAAGGAGGTTAAAAGTGGTAAACGAATACGGATTCTTCTCCGCAGGGGCTATGATGTACTAGAACTTAAAAAATCCGACGGGTCAGCTGTTGTGTTCAGACGACCAGCACCCTCTAACCGCCCACCTGAGTATCGAGTATTGGAGGTAGCCCTCCTGATTGTTTGTAATTCGCTGCGCGAGGCTTTTACCCGTCCGGAGGACGGGAAATCCCCTCTTCACGTTCCGTGGCTAAGTGGGGAAGCTAAAAAAAAAAAAATCGGGAAGCCGCTTGACAGCCCATTCTAAAAATAAAAACCTGCTCGCACCTCCGGACTTCCATGATTTTTCTTATTGTTAATTCTTGAAGGGAGTCCACTGTCTCTCGCGCATATTCATCGGAGTATTCGTACTCGCTCATGTTGAGTTTGGTATATTCATAGGTTCACATTTCTCTAATTGCCAATTTCAATCCTTGCTAGACGTTTAAACTCCTTCTGAAAGGCTCTCGCTCGTGCCATACTTTGTCTAACGATTATGCGCCGATACCCACATCCTCCACAGAGACTATGCTTGTTTGCGACGCCCACTCCGCACACCCTACATGGCTTTGTACTACCGCCTTTCCGCAATCTAGCGAGGTGTACCTTACAGTATTCGCCCATGCAGCTTTTACCGCATAGCTCTTTAGTGCTGAGAGTCAGCAACTGGCATGTGTTGTGTCCTCTAGGCATGGTTTTGATGGGTATATCCAATGGTGTACACATGTCTCTAATAGGGGTGGCGGGGGCTAGCAAAGTGGTACCCATGAGAGGGCGCCAGCGGGGTAGCTCTGGGGGGGCTTATTCGGCCGGGCGTGAGACAAAAGATACGCGCCCGTGGGCCAGTCAGCCGCGTGCGTTGGACCTCCCAGAGGCAACAGCAGCGGGTACCTCTGGGGGGGGGGGCTATTCGGCCGGGCGTGCGAAAAAGATACGCGCCCGTGGGCCAGTCAGCCGCGTGCGTTGGACCTCCCAGAGGCAACAACAGCGGGTACCTCTGGGGGGGGCTTATTCGGCCGGGGCGTGCGAAAAAAAGATACGTGCCCACAGTCGCCCGTGGGCCAGTCAGCCGCGTGCGTTGGACCTCCCAGAGGCAACAGCAGCGGGTACCTCTGTGGGGGGGGGGGCTATTCGGGCGCGTTGGACCTCCCAGAGGCAACAACAGCGGGCACCTCTGGAGGGGGTATTCGTCCGGGGCGTGCGTGCGTGCGTGTGCGTGCGAAAAAGATACCCTCCCAGAGTCCAGGTACCTCTGGGGGGGGGGGGGGGGCTATTCGGCCGGGGCGTGCGAAAAAAGATACTTCATGGCGGGTACCTCTGGGGGGCTAGCCGCGTGCGTTGGACCTCCCAGAGGCAACAGCAGCGGGTACCTCTGGGGGGGGGGGGGGTATTCGTCCGGGGCGTGCGAAAAAGTGTCTCTAATAGGGTGCAGCGGGCACCTCTGGGGGGGGGGGGTATTCGTCCGGGGCGTGCGAAAAAAGATACTTCATGGCGGGCACCTCTGGGGGGGGGGGGGCTATTCGGCCGGGCGTGCGAAAATAGATACCCTCCCAGAATCCACCTCTGGGGGGGCTATTCGGCCGGGCGTGCGAAAAAAGTGTCTCTAATAGGGGTGCGGGTACCTCTGGGGGGGGGGGCTATTCGTCCGGGGCGTACGAAAAAAGATACCCACCCAGAGTCCAGTCGCGTCCTTTTTTGGACCTCCCAGAGGCAACAGCAGCGGGCACCTCTGGGGGGGGGGGGGGCTATTCGTCCGGGGCGTGCGAAAAAAGATACTTCATGGCGGGCACCTCTGGGGGGGCTATTCGGCCGGGCGTGCGAAAATAGATACCCTCCCAGAATCCACCTCTGGGGGGGCTATTCGGCCGGGCGTGCGAAAAAGTGTCTCTAATAGGGGTGCGGGTACCTCTGGGGGGGGCTATTCGTCCGGGGCGTACGAAAAAAGATACCCACCCAGAGTCCAGTCGCGTCCAGTGCGACTTATTATTCCAATATTTTGCAATATTTACTTCAAGAAGACCAACTGCTTACTATTGTTGCAATATTTACTTCAAGAAGACCAACTGCTTACTATTGTTGCAATATTTACTTCAAGAAGACCAACTGCTTACTATTGTTGCAATATTTACTTCAAGAAGACCAACTGCTTACTATTGTTGCAATATTTACTTCAAGAAGACCAACTGCTTACTATTGTTGCAATATTTACTTCAAGAAGACCAACTGCTTACTATTGTTGCAATATTTACTTCAAGAAGACCAACTGCTTACTATTGTTGCAATATTTACTTCAAGAAGACCAACTGCTTACTATTGTTGCAATATTTACTTCAAGAAGACCAACTGCTTACTATTGTTGCACTATTTACTTCAAGAAGACCAACTGCTTACTATTGTTGCAATATTTACTTCAAGAAGACAACTGCTTACTATTGTTGCAATATTTACTTCAAGAAGACCAACTGCTTACTATTGTTGCAATATTTACTTCAAGAAGACCAACTGCTTACTATTGTTGCAATATTTACTTCAAGAAGACCAACTGCTTACTATTGTTGCAATATTTACTTCAAGAAGACCAACTGCTTACTATTGTTGCAATATTTACTTCAAGAAGACCAACTGCTTACTATTGTTGCAATATTTACTTCAAGAAGACCAACTGCTCACTATTGTTGCAATATTTACTTCAAGAAGACCAACTGCTTACTATTGTTGCAATATTTACTTCAAGAAGACCAACTGCTTACTATTGTTGCAATATTTACTTCAAGAAGACCAACTGCTTACTATTGTTGCAATATTTACTTCAAGAAGATCAACTGCTTACTATTGTTGCAATATTTACTTCAAGAAGATCAACTGCTTACTATTGTTGCAATATTTACTTCAAGAAGATCAACTGCTTACTATTGTTGCAATATTTACTTCAAGAAGATCAACTGCTTACTATTGTTGCAATATTTACTTCAAGAAGACCAACTGCTTACTATTGTTGCAATATTTACTTCAAGAAGACCAACTGCTTACTATTGTTGCAATATTTACTTCAAGAAGACCAACTGCTTACTATTGTTGCAATATTTACTTCAAGAAGATCAACTGCTTACTATTGTTGCAATATTTACTTCAAGAAGATCAACTGCTTACTATTGTTGCAATATTTACTTCAAGAAGATCAACTGCTGACTGTTGTAATTTGTTGTGTCATCAACGAAGTCTTGGATGATGTGGGTCGTACACGAGTCTCTGATATTTCTCGCCTTATCAACGAATGTCACAATTTGACGTGGCCGATTTATCTCGAGAGAAGTCAAATATCAGCTGATCCTCGAGGTATCCACCTCTATAGCCCACCGCGCACTGTAACATATAGTTCCTATATCTTTCCTGTAGAGAATATCACCGAACATAGATTACCCGTGTTCGTTGTCGCAGAACACTGCTTATTCTTTCGTTGCAATGTTTGGCCTATTTGGGAACTATTTGCTTGTGGTTATTGCAGCTCAGCTCGTCGCCATCGTCTGCTTGTAGTAATATAGTCCCTTGAGGAATTCTTTGTTGCGTATTTTGTTTGGACAAAATATTCGAACAATTTTCCTCAGGTTATTTGAAGAAATGTTTATTTGTTCCCCATCGTTGAGATCCACACAAAAACACATAAGATAGGCATCTTGAATACATCCTAGTTTAGTTTTTGTGTTGTGCTTGGTGGATCTACAAATGTTGTTTATAACAAATATTGTGACCTAATTCATTCTTATATTCATGTCTTTCCCAGTTGTCCCCATCTGGTGTTTCTATACTTCCCAAACTATTTCACATTTCTAATTTCGTCCGACGACAACTTCCTTTGAATTGCCCTTGAAAGAACTTTAAATGAGCGTCAATGCGTCTATTGTGATTTACAGTATTCTGGGATTTGGGATATCTGTGTCTTCCGGCCGACCACATCCAACATCAGCGGGGCAGATTTCAGTACTTTGATTCCTACTTACTTGACTAGAATGTTTAGTCGTTTTCCCGCCCAACATGGAAAGAGTATGATCTTGGTCAGTTTTTATTCGCTGACACTTCGATCAATATCAATAAATAATTTAAGGTACGAGAGAGAAACATGAAGTGCAACATGACAAGAGAGAAACTTGAAGTACAACATGACGAGAGAGAGAAACTTGAAGTACAACATGACGAGAGAGAGAAACTTGAAGTACAGCATGGCGAGAGAGAAACTTGAAGTACAACACGACGAGAGAGAGAGAGAAACATGAAGTGCAACATGACAAGAGAGAAACTTGAAGTACAACATGACGAGAGAGAGAAACTTGAAGTACAACATGACGAGAGAGAGAAACTTGAAGTACAACATGACGAGAGAGAGAAACTTGAAGTACAACATGACAAGAGAGAAACTTGAAGTACAACACGACGAGAGAGAGAAACATGAAGTGCAACATGACAAGAGAGAAACTTGAAGTACAACACGACGAGAGAGAGAAACATGAAGTGCAACATGACAAGAGAGAAACTTGAAGTACAACATGACGAGAGAGAAACTTGAAGTACAACATGACGAGAGAGAGAGAAACATGAAGTACAACAGTTCAGTATTTCACATAAAGGCTGGATATTACGCAATCTAATTTTGTCAATGAAAATAAGAAAAAGAGTTATTCAGTGTTATGTGGAACCGAACCATGGATGTGAATCCTGGACAATAAGACAACAGGAAAATCATTTGAGGGTAAAAAATGACTTTAACAGAAGATTGTTGAGAATATCAGGGACAACGAAAATGAGTAATGAATATGTTCTAAGAGAAACCAAAGCAAAAAGAAGGCTAAATTCCAACATCAATTGAAAAAAAAAATCAGAACATTTTTGCCATGTATTGAAATGAAGGGAATTGGTAGATTATAGTTGAAAAAAAAATGAGGTAAGAAAACAGAGAAAAGATGCAAGATAGTTTAAGATGGTGGTTTGGTAGTAAGTCATCAATATAACTGATAAACAGCTGCACAAATAGAAAATTTGTGGAGAGACATGTTTACCTACACCAGCATGCATGGTACTTGATCAACTCAACTACATGGTCCACTATGTACAACTGGTGTTCACATTAAAATGTATACCCAACTGCTATTAACTACGGCTACAGCTATTACATCTAATACCAGCAGTCGCAGTCATGACTGCTGGGGTCAGGGTCAGTGAGCCAGCAGGACTGACGAGAACTTCGGAAAACCGTCTCTCGGTGGTCCAGCTAACCAGCAAACCCCAAGTAAGTTATGATCGAAAAAGAAAGGCAAACTAGGTCTAAAAATGTCGTGCTCAAATCAGAAGTGTGGATACAAAATTGTGTTGCAGCTCAATGTAATCCATTACACAATGGACCTTAGCTACTTTCATCATCATCGTGTGCCATCTCCGCAACGAAGGTTGCTACCATAGAGCGCCATTCTGCTCTGTCTCTTGCTTTGATGGTGCAGGTTGTCATAGGCTGATTTGTCCATCTTTTGATGTTACTAGTCCATGTTAGTCTTGGTCTGCCTCTGCCTCTTTTACCTTGTATTTTCCCCTCCAGGATTACTTTTAGTAGGCTGTTGTGTCTTTTAACATGGCCCAAAAATCGCATGTGTCTTGTTTGAGTTGTGTTTAGTAGTTCTCTTTTCATTTTTAGTTGTTTTAAGACTTCATCGTTTGTTTTCTTTTCCTTCCATCCAATTCTACATATTCTTCTATATATCCACATTTCAAAGGCTTCAATTCTCTGTTCTGTTTTCTTGTCTAATGTCCACGTTTCTGCGCCATATAGGAATATTGAAAAGATGTAACATTTTGCTATTCTTAGTTTTAGCCCTGGTATTATTTGTTTTGATGTTAGTATGTTCTTCATGGCATTAAAATTACTTTTTGCCATTCCTATTCTTTTGTTTATTTTAGTTGTACATTTTCCATCACTGGTTATAGTATGTCCAAGGTAGTTGTAGTTTTGAACTGTCTCCATGTCTATTCCTTCAATTTTGATATCTATTTGTGGGTATTGAGTATTTCCTTTGTTTATGATCATAGTTTTAGTCTTTTAGATACTCATATCTAGTCCATATTTTGTGCTTATCATGTTTATTTCATTAAGTAATTGTTGTAGGTCTTTAGGATTTTCTGCTAGTAGTACAGTATCGCCAGCATATCTTAGGTTATTGATTATCTTTCCATTAATTTTTAGGCCTGGCATCTCTATGATGTTTTTAAAAATTTGCTCAGTGTATAGATTGAACAAGCTTAGTGATGATGCATCCCTCTTACTCCTCTTTTTGTATCAATGGGTGTAGAGTTCTCTTTGTTATATTTTATTATTGCTGTTTGCTCCAAGTATAGATTACATATTAGTCGTATGTCCATGTCATCTAGATGTATCTCTTATAGGCATTATATAAGTTGTTTGTTACTCTATCAAAAGCTTTGTTGTAGTCTATGAAGCAGGCATATATTTAGCTACTTTACGTTGCTTTAATAATGTATGCTTTTAACTAGTCAGAAGTCAGCAAGTCAAGACAAATGTCAACAAACACAATGATTTGAATGTAACTCTTGTCACACAATCATTAACACAATTCTCAACCACAAGTACAATCAATAATAAAACTATAAAGTCTAACAGCAACATGCATTATTGTTCATCATCATCATCATCGAGTGCTATCTCGGCATCGAAGGTTGGCTACCTGTGAGTGCTATCTCGGCATCGAAAGTTGGCTACAACTGAGTGCTATCTCGGCATCGAAAGTTGGCTACAACTGAGTGCTATCTCGGCATCGAAAGTTGGCTACCTGTGAGTGCTATCTGGGCATCGAAAGTTGGCTACCATTGAGTGCTATCTCGGCATCGAAAGTTGGTTACCATTGAGTGCTATCTCGGCATCGAAAGTTGGCTACCTGTGAGTGCTATCTCGGAATCGAAGATTCGCTACCATTGAGTGCTATCTCGGCATCGAAAGTTGGCTACCATTGAGTGCCATTGCGCTCTGTCTCTTGACATCAGTTAGAATTTTTGGAGACATGGCTTTCTTTGGAATAATACCTGATGAGGCTCCATCTCTTTGACGGTGGTCAGTCATATTGATCTTTCGTGCACGTTATTGTTACTAACTATTATTGCTGAAATGTGGACATTTAAAAAAATTATCTTGCTTTCATTATATTCTACATCTATTTTCATTATTACGAATTGTATATTATATAATATAGTTTTTATACTCTGCCCACATTTTTGTCATTCAATTATTATATATATTTGATTGTATTGTTGTGAACAGGTCAGTGCGAGCAAAGCTTAGGATCATCAGCTGACAGCTCAGAGTGGCAGTAGAGAGGATGTCTGAGAAACAAGATGACAAGTTTAAATTCATCAAAGGTAATCACAGATAATGCAGTGCTCTTGACGTGTGTAAACAGACACTCAGTCTTAACCAGTTTGAACAATTTAGCAAGTCTTTCTTGTCATAATTTCATATTAAAAGTATTTCATTCTGATTTTAGTGTAACCACACATCACCACAGAGAAACCATTCATTCTTTCTTCTCTTCATTGAAACTGTTATCTGTTATGTTATTTATTTTGAAAATGATAAGTGCATATGGTTCTTTCATACTAATTTAAAATTGTTAGTAGATAAACTGATCAACGCCACAGGATTTCTATGATCTTAGAGGCACGTAAACCCTGGGAGTTGTAGTTGCATAGATGTTCTTGATTTCCAGGTGTAAGTTGAGTCTTGCTTACCCTAGATGTACTACACTCATAGAACAGCATTACTATCACAACATTACTGTCACAACATTACTATCACAACATTACGAGCTCAAGATTACTAACACAACATTACGAGCTCAAGATTACTAACACAACATTACTAACACAACATTACTATCACAACATTACGAGCTCAAGATTACTAACACAACATTACTAGCTCAAGATTACTAACACAACATTACTAGCTCAACAATACAGTCAACAGATGCCTTGACAGCAGAATCACATCAATCCTCACCTGGTCAACCAGTCTGTTTTAATGCAAACTGTTAGCTGACCCTCTGGAAGGTGAATAAGTCTTGATCAGCTCTTGGTGGCTGGCCCTGCAAGCTTGACTGTAAGGTTGACTGTGAGTCATCTAGATCACGTGCCCATATTTCAGTAGAAGAAAGTTGGTCATGGTGCTATTTAGCACAATTTAAGTTAAGAAAGCATCTCTCTTGGGTTTTACCTCCTTTGTGTTTATAGCAAAACACATTTTGTGTAAATATAACATAGTGCATGCATTCTTGTGGCTGGAGTAACACAATATTTATGTTTTCTGTGATTAGAGTAACACATATTTTAGTTACAGGAAAACATGACATTTTTAATGGTAAAAATTATTTCAAAATGAACTGGATTGCTATATTTGTCAATTTCGTAGGGGGTTATGTTATCAGTCCTAGTGGTCATCACAGTCATCAACACAGTCATAATCATGGACATGACCACAGTCATGAACATGGACATGACCACAGTCACGAACATGGACATACCCACGAGGTTTTGGAGAATCCTGGAACCTTCCCTAGTAGGGATATGCCCAGATTTAGAAATGACTGGAATCAGGTACATTGCTTGCTGTTGTTTCTTGACACCAATGTTGTAAAGGTCATTTTATTTTTATTTTGCCTTTGTGTCAGGACTATCACCTTTATACTCAGAGAATGTACATTAGCTTTTAATTTTTTCCTGATATTTTAGAAATATCTCAAAACAGTGGATGGACTCTAGAGCGACGGTGAGGGACTCCCGAAGATAAAGAAATTAATTTCCTAAAGAAATTAGTTAATTATTATGAAAGGTGGTAGAAATGTTGCTTTCTTTATTTCAAAGTTTGGTCAGGCAGCAGCATGATGTCTACTTTTTTGAGTTTCAACTGCCAACATGTTCTTTAATGGGCCAAACTTGAATTCAAGAACCAATTTTTATCGTTCATTTCTGATAGGTCGAAGTACTTCATCTCACTTACCTAGAAGTCAGGGGCCTTTCTTTCTTTCTTTCTTTCTTTTCTTTCTTTCTTTCTTTTCTATCTTTCTTTCTTTTCTATCTTTCTTTCTTTCTTTCTTTCTTTCATTTTTTCTTTCTTTTTCTTTCATTTTTTCTTTCTTTCTTTCTTACACTTCCATTTGTACACGTCTGGGTGTTGAGAGAGATACAAAGTTCTGGTTCTCGCCCTTTTGGCGACTTCACTCATTGTCAATTGATGCTGTTGTAATGTTTCTTTGATGCTGTCTGTCCATCTTACTCTATGCCTCTTGCTCTTCTCCCTTCTTCTCTCTTAATATAGGCTTTTAAAATGTGGACCACACCCACCTCCCTGGAAGAGAAACTATACGGGGCAGCCGAATCACTTAAACAGACAGCTGCCTTCATGAGAGAGTCCGGAATCCTACTCTGAAAGAGTCATGATCGCAGCAGAAGAAGATCTATGCTTTGTATGGTAAGGAATCACATGACATTCTTTCTAGACGGGTAAACCAGTTTATTTGTTATGTTTGTATGTAGATTAGGATTGGCCCAATGCCTACTCCTTCTGACTCTATCTTTTCTCCAAGCACTTTTTTCAGACATCGCATCTCTGTGGTAACAAGCTTTCTTTTGTGCGTCGACATTAGTGACAATGTTGGGCATTGGTAGTACAACGTTGGAATGAATATTAAGTGTAAGATGTATCTTGGTGGCAATAGGTATTCCTTTGTGTTGAAGTGTAGGGGATAGTTGTCCCAATATTTGACCTGCCTTGATGCATCAGATGTCTATTTCTTTATAAATTTTACCATCTTCAGAGAATGTTCCCAGATATTGAAATTTTGTTACTTGTTTTATAAGTTGATGTTCTATGTGTTCAGTGCCTTCTTTTGTCTTCCTGTTGATATAACTTCTGTTTTTTCAGTACTTATTTTCATGTTATTCATTTTACGGTCAGGGTTTACTGAAGTAAATCTGAACCGCTACCATTGTAACTTGAATTTGGTATCTTCTAGTTGTGAGGCAAGCACCTTACCTCTACACACTGTCTCGGCTGTCCCATCATTTGCTGTTGCTACTTATACATGAAGATGAGGATTTGTTCTGACCTAAATCTAGTGATATACCATGCCCACCTTTTTCTAGAACTTGAAAGTTGGACCAATGTGATAATATTGTTAAATTTGACAAGGCAGCTACAAAACAATTTAATTCCATGATAATTTGTAGAGAGAGAGAGAGAAGGACATTATTTTGGAACTAAATTAATTGAAGATAAAAACAACATAAGCTACATAGTTAGTGATGTCAACTAAACTACATATATTAACACTCGTAACAACCCATGGTACAAGCTATAGAAGGAAAGAAGGAAGGAAGAAAGGAGGGAGGGAATGCACCTATAAATCTGATGCTTTTTCTACATTTGAGTATATCAACAGTGACACATTCACTTAGAATGTTCTGTGCACCATTCTATAAGTCTACATTTGAGTATATCAACAGTGACACATTCACTTAGAATGTTCTGTGTACCATTCTATAAGTCTACATTTGAGTATATCAACAGTGACACATTCACTTAGAATGTTCTGTGTACCATTCTATAAGTCTACATTTGAGTATATCAACAGTGACACATTCACTTAGAATGTTCTGTGTACCATTCTGTAAGTCTACATTTTTTATTTATAATTTAAAATTTTAATGTTTTATTAAACAAAATTTGATAGTGGAAATAACAATTTGAGTTAATAATTTGCATATTTATTTTGATTGCCACTTTTCATGCATTTTATTTTTCTTGGTTTCTTCCTGTACATTTAACTATTTGTTAAAAAATAAATAAAACGGTATCACTTTGTTTTATGAATAATTACATTTGTTTTCAACACAAGGTTATGTGTTGTCTCCAGATTTGTTTAATATTTATAGTGAGATTAATTTAAGATCCATAAGGGGTATGCCTGGAATAACAATTGGAGGTCATAATATAAATAATCTAAGGTATGCTGATGATACAGTCTTAATCGCTAAGGGTGAAAATGAGTTACAAGAAATGTTGGACATTACAGTGAAAGAAAGCAAAAAAAAAAGGACTCACTCCGCATTAGGGAGAAACAATCATCATTTTTGGTCATGTAATGAGAAGAGAACAACTGAAATATATTGTAACAACTGGAAAAATTGAGGGACGAAGAGATAGAGGGAAGCAAAGAGAAAAAATACCAGACAGCTTACGTGAATGGCTTGGCAGAAGGTCAACAACAGAAATGATAAATAACTGTCGAGATCCAAAGTTGTGGAGAGACATTATCACCTACGCCAGCAGGCCCGGTACTTGATGATGATGATTGCAACTGTAGAAGCTAAGTCATGTGTTTTGCCTTAGCACAGTCTCAAATGATGTTATACCATTCCTTATACATGCTCTCCATGATGTGCGATCACTTGCCAGATGATCCCAGTCATTTTCATAGATGGAGAAGTCATTCAGTCAGTCATTTTGTTTATTAGGAAGAACAGATAATATATATAAATGTTAGTCAAATGGTTTTCATCATCATCATCATCGTGTGCCCTCTCCGCAACGAAGGTTGGCTACCATGGATCGCCATTCTACTCTGTTTCTTGCTTTGATGGTGCAGGCTGACATAGATTGACTTGTCCATCTTTTGATGTTACTCGTCCATGTTAGTCTTGGTCGGCCTCTGATTCTTTTACCTTGTATTTTCCCCTCCAATATTACTTTTAGTAGGCTGTTGTGTCTTTTAATATGCCCCAAAAATTTTATTTGTCTTGTCTTAATTGTGTTCAGCAGTTCTCTTTTTATTTTCAGTTGTTTTAAAACTTCATCGTTTGTTATCTTTTGTTTCCATCCAATTCTACCTATTCTTCTATAAATCCATATTTCAAAGGCTTCAATTTTCTGTTCTGTTTTCTTGTCTAATGTCCCTGTTTCTCCACCATACAGGAATTTTGAGAAGATGTAACATTTTGCCATTCTTCAAATCATTCAAATTGTTTTAACTTGCATCTTTTATTTCAATACTTCCTTACCCAATTATATATAATACCTAGTTCCAGACAAGCAATAATTGCATTATACCACATGAAGATGTGGTACATGAAGGCTTTTGCCGAAACATTCTAGCTTATCTTGTCTTTCTGTTAGTTTAGCTGTTGAATACCATGTTATGTTTATTTTCAACAGTTTCATTGCAGGAAGCAATGTTTTCTTACTTAGTAAGCAATTCACATTTCAGAGAGCATTTTCAGTAGGCATTGGTGGTCCTGTTGGTTCAGGGAAAACAGCCTTGGTGCTAGCCTTGTGCCGTTACCTTAGTGACAAGTGTGGGGTGTGTGTAGTCACCAATGATATCTTTACAAAGTAAGACTTTATTATTTGTAGTTACTGATTTGTTTATAAAACATGTTCAAAAGAAATCAAATTATAGGGCAGCTGTGACAACCTCCTGCTAGCAATAAGACAAATTAAGATAATAATTTGTACTCTGTTGCCTTCCTTCTAGATATGATTAATTTGAATTTGATGATTGATATCTTGCTACAGAGTCGGCACAAGCGGTTAACTCTGTAGCCCGTGATGGTGGTTGCAATGACTTTCTTGATATCCCAGGTTCGGGAGGGGGGGGGGGGCGCTATTCCTAGCTTTTTTCTCAGTTTTTCATTTCTGATCTTATCTCTTAGACTGTTTTCTGTCATTCTTCTGACACATTTAATCTCAGTAGAGGTTATTTTTCTTATTGTTCTTGCATCTAGGGTCCAGGACTGGCATTGGTAACACAACGTTGGGATGAAGATTGTATGATATAGTGCTCGTTTTGCCTCTAGAGTTATTTCCTTGTTGGACAATAGTGGTGATAACTGTCCAATGATTTGACAAACTTTGTTGCATCTTGAGTCTATCTCTGCTGTTTGTGAATTATCGTTTGTCACTAAACTTCCTAGGTATTTGAATTCCTCTACTTGTTTTAGTAGACTTGACAAGCTGTCATTGTGAAAAGTATTGTTATGGAAGCAGTCATATATTTTGAAGCAGTGATCTCTGCAATATGTGCCACTTTGAAACACAGAGTTTCTGTTTTTGAGATTGTGGTTCTGCCCTATGTGCCGTCTTCGGCTCGAAAGGACAATAGATAGATAGATAGACTTGTTTTAGTTGCCTGCCTTCTATAGTTATGTTGATGTTTTGTTTATTTTTGGCGACATTCATGACTTCTGTTTTGTTGATGTTGATTTTCATGTATTTTGTGCCTGTGCCGTTGAGTTTGTTTAAGTGTTCTTGTAGGTCTTCTGACAATATAACTGAACAAGAGTAACAATCGTATAGTGAGGCATTTTCAAAAAGTCTTAACAGTAATGCCTCTGTTCAATGTTTAAAAAAATATATATAGAATTGTATCGGGCAGGTAACTTATAGGGAAACAACAAAATATAACGTTTCAGTTATAGGCCTTCATCACAAACAGGACAACTAATAACAAATAAAAACATCATGCTCCTTGTTTCACACATACACAAACAAACAAAAATGTTATATTTTATTATGTTTCTCTATTAGTTTAGCTGCCCAATACAATTTTATGTTTGCTTTTTTTAAGTTTTTCCAGCTTTACTCGTGGCCCGGCATGATATTTATATTTGTCTCTATCGTTGTTCAAAGATCTGCCCTTTCAAAATATACAACCTCCTGGAATAGGCTCTCAGTTTCTGGAATTGTGGACACTGCTATGAATGTTATTTGTCAACCTTAACCTTTACTTCAAATAGATATGATGCCGGAGAATAGATGAACATGACCTAGAGATGAAACACAAATGAAATTGTATTCAAGATTTAATGTGCAATCAGCCATATTTTGATTTGACAACAATCACTTGCTGATAATACAGTCTTAATCGCTAAGAGTGAAAATGAGTTACAAGAAATGTTAGGCATTATAGTGAAGGAAAGCAAAAATAAAGGACACGGCCTTAATAGCAACAAAAAAAAAAAGACAGAAGTAATGGTAACAACAAAGAAAAAGACATCACCGCAATGTATAATAAAGACAAGCGGAACAATATTAAAACAGGTAAATGAATTTAAATATCAGGGAACATTGTTAACCTCAGATGGTAGATGTACAACAGAGGTGAGTTGCAGAATAGTTCAAGCAAAAGCAGCTTTCCAAATAGAGCCAGTATTAACTTATGGAGTTGAATTATGGACAATAGGACAACAGACAAGAAAACCACTTGAGGCTGTAGAAATGTGGTTTTACAAAAGAATGTTAAGAATACAATGGACAGCTAAGAAAAGTAATGAAAATGTTCTGAAAGAGGCCAAAGCAAAAAGAGAGCTAATATCCAATATTAGGAAAAAACAATCATCATTTATTGGCCATGTAATGAGAAGAGAACAGCTGGAATATATTGTAACAACTGTGAAAATTGAGGGACAAAGAGATAGAGGGAAGCAAAGAGAAAAGATACCAGACAGTTTAAGAGAATGGTTTGGCAGAAGGTCAACAACAGAAATGATAAATAACTGTCGAGATTGAAAGTTGTGGAGAGACATAATCACCTAAGCCAGCAGGCCCGGTACTTTGATGATGATTGACCTATTTGCATGTGGACCTTTGTGTCTAGCTTGGAAGTATGCACACGCATTTGTAAGTTACATTTTGCTGAGTAATGTTCAATTTATACAATTTTTATTAACTCATGCAGATTTTATTGTCTGTAGTATTTAGTCTCTATGAGAATTGCTATTATATGTATCTAATGCAATTTACTTTGACAAATAGTTCATATTTTAGCATGTTCCTTCACCTGTTATATTCCACCATTTTGTTAACAGTAGCATAAACAGCTGCACATAATGGTACAAGATCAATTAAAGTATTTCAATTTTATATCTGCAGAGAAGACTGGGAGTTTCTAGTGAAAAATAAGGCTTTAGACAAGGAACGATTGAGAGCTGTGGAGACTGGTGGATGTCCACATGCTGCTATAAGAGAGGTAGAACTTAGATATCATTACTTCAGAAATGTCATACATTCATCCATGTATATTTTCTTTGATCTTTTAAATTAGATCTGAAAGAATGAGGTTCAAATCTGAGAAGCGAATAAGTTATAAATAAATCTATTGACCTTTCAAGCCGTAGCCGGCCCATAGGGCATAGACCCAGATACTCTTTCTCTTATCTAAATTTGTATTCTAGCAGCTTTCAATCCTTGTATAGATCTTTCATTAAATCTCGCCATTTGTCTCTGTTCTGTGCTAGCAACTCTATCTCACTGAGGGAGCTGATTCCTGCTGCTCTTGCCTCTCTGATCAATGTTCTTCTCAGTGTCTCTCTGGGTAAGCCTCTGTTCCTCTTACCTGTTGTACATGAGGGCTTGCTTTGTTATTCATTTATTATCTCTCCTCATCACAAGACCAACATATGACCTATAAATACATTAAACATTATATAACATTCCAATAATTTCCATCTTTTGCATCTAGTCCATGATGTTATATATTCTAGAATTTTCATCCACCAGTTATTCTTTAATGACACTAAAATAGATATTATAAATTTTTCTATTTTGTTAATTGCTTGCCTAAGAAGAAAAATTAATAGAGAGGACTCAAATGTAAGACAGTGTTTACATACATGCGCATATATATTTATATCTATATATATATATATATATATATATACACCTCTATATACATACAACAATTTAGAAAAAAAAACTGTTAACTTACTTTATTTCTAATGAGCCATTACACTAAACTATCTGACACATTATGTTTATTATAATAATAATGTAATAGAATTCTAAAATCTCCTTTGATGGGACTTCATCAGAGAGTTTTAAAGTCAACAGAGGAGTGAAACAGAGATGTGTCCTCGCCCACCACAACCCTTTTGGCATCTTTTTTGCTGCCCTTTTAAATTACGCCTTCAAAAACAGCTCAGGAGACATTTATATTTGCTCAAGATCAGATGGCTCACTGTTTAACTTAGCACAACTGAGTAAAAAAGTAAAAGTAAAGTACCCCCCGTCACGCCAAGTGGCGTATAGGGAAATATGGTGTTAGTGACCCTATATTTTACAGACCTTCAGCACATGATTTTTGGGGTAATGTGGTCGGTATTACGCCCGTGCTGCTTTTACTTTCCCAGAAAAAATCCGGTACCCATTTAAGGCTGGGTGAACCCGGAGCCGTCGGTTGGGATCGAACCCTACCCCTTGTCCGTAGTAGTCCAGTTCACTAACCACTGAGCTATCGCGGCTCCTACTAATTTTTAGGGAATTAGTAAAACCCAGGTGTCCTCGCCAGGATTACGAACCCCGGCTGTTGCCGTGGTAAGCCAACCGCCTATCGATTGCGCTAAACAACTGAGTGCAAGAACAAAAACAAATGTTGCCAGTTAAAGAACTTTTGCTGACGATGCTGCCCTAGTCGCTCATAGTGAAGCCACCCTACAATCACTGATCGACAAAATATGCAATTTTTTTTTCACTGTCTATTAGTGTTCAGAAAACAGAACTTCTAAGTCAAGGAGACATCATGCTTGTATTAATCACTTTGAAAGATTGCCCACTAGAGTCAGTTCACAAATTCACATATCTTGGATCCACAATTACGTCAACCATTTCTCTTGATGATAAAATAAACAGCCGAATTGGTCAGGCAGTTACAACTTTCAGCAAACTCACAGAAAGGGCCTGGAACAACATGGAATTAACATTAATGACCAAATTCTTAATATATCAAACCTGTGTGCTTAACACATTCAGTTATATGGACCTGAAACCTGGACAACATACTCAAATCATGAAAAAAAAATGAATATCTTCCACATGTGATGTCTCCGCAGAATAAATACAAAATGAATTACTATTTCTAAAACGGGTGGATCATTTGCTTTCAGAATACATTGTTTGATTTCAGGATTATTCTCTGAATATGGCTGAGGTTAGAGAACTTACTTCAAAGTTTCAGCCAGATCTGGTGTTGATAGAATCAGGCGGAGACAATCTGGCAGCCAATTTCTCAAGAGAGCTGGCAGATTATATCATCTATGTCATTGATGTGGCAGGTAAGCTAATACATATTTTATTTTGGCATTGTTTTGTTTGTTTGACTCATAGGCTAACCATTATCTCTAAAATGTTAAGTTGTTACAGGCATCATAACGAGACGTAATGGCACAACCAAAATAATTGTTACTAGCAACAGGAAAAGATGGAAAGTAAAGTGGTAGACAAATGAGAAATTGAATTGATGAAATCAAAGGCTGGATGAGGAAAACATTTCTGAACAAACCCTAAAAAATAGCACACAGAAGAGAAGAATGGAGAAAGATCATGAACAGCTTATCAAGTTGGCAGCCAAAACTCTCAAGTGAACTAAGGGTTCAAGAAGAATGGCAAAATATCCATTACTTAGTAAGCATTCATCAAATAATTGTTTCTTTTGTTTGCATGCTTTGATCTTCAACATAAGCCTTGTGAGCTTAAGGACTTTTTCAGGGACTGTTTTTTGTGTAGATACTTATTTTGTTCCCAGTTTACACTGATGCTCAGATGTGAGTATCCTCAGTGTGAGTGGGTCTCCCTTGCTGTACATTAAGATACCTTCTGACTCTAGAGGCACTCATAATTTTATTGTTCAAAGTCTGACGTTTTGGGTAGATTACTACTAACAATTTTGCCCATGCTGTAGTTGTTTGACCTACTCGTTTTGACAACTGCTAAGAGTTCTTTAATGTTCCCAGTGAGAGTGCATATGGAATAGCCTTCCTTAATTTGTTTGTGTGTGTGTGTGTGTGTGTGTGTGTTGCTGTAATCCAAGATAATTAGACATTGGATCTCACAACAGTGAGGAGAAAAAGTCTCACTGCCGATGATAGAATTTCAGTCTAGGAACTTCTTGTCCAGAGGCTGACATCTTACATCTAGACTATATCTTGTTTCTTTAGTAGTTCATTTTATGACTAACATTGAATTTTATTTAATGCGATGTCCTGTTTGAGAACCCTGGCTAGTAACGTGATCTAGTTGTATAGCAATAGGTGACCACTGAAAAAGAAGGGTTTTCATCCATTACTCTCATCTTCATTATCGCTGCAGAAAGTGCATTCGGTGTCTGATTATTTTCGTTTCTTCATTGCACTCCTATGCGTTAAAATCAAGATGATGATCTACTTATTACATCTGCGCCGATAAAACGATGTCGTACGTCGGCAATATTCCATTTTCGACAAATCAAGTGTTGTGAATGCGCCCTTCCATCGTCTAGGCGTGTCCTGTGCTTTACGTCACATTGATGCTGTTCATGGCAGTTGTTGGATTTGCTTAACGCAAGTTATTTCTATGTTACTCATTAATGTGAAATGCCTACCGCAGTTTTATCTCTTTAGGGAATTTGCACCGTGTTCTATTCGTCGTAGGCTACATTCACTAGAGTAATTAGGATTCTAAAGGGCACCTCATTGCAGTGCGTTCGACATTATTATGTGTGCTACGTCATCGTAATGGTTCATCGTAAATCCCTATACCGGCCGTACGCTAATTTTACGGTCTGTTGTTTGATGTGCGACGGGGATAATATGACGACTAACTGTGTGTTTATATGTTCGAAATTGGAGTTAACAACGATGGCCTAACATCATCAAGCACTATACATTTTTAAAGAAATATGACGATCATCATTTTCGGGAGGACGTGAACTTCCGGTATATGGTGGATAGGCGGCAGAAACCATTGCAGGCTATGCATGAAAAGTGTTCCTTGTTGCAGTTTCCTCATATTACAAGTCCATGGGGGACTGGTTGGTCTCGAGGCAAGACGCCAGTCTCGGGACAGAGAGGTTGTGGGTTCAAATCTCGGCTCCACCGGTTGGGATTTTTATTTATGATTTCTCTCTGCGGCAGCCACCCCTGGTCTCAGCAAGAAGCTCGGCTTGAAACGTCACGTATTCATCGACGGAAAAAAAAACATGAGTACCTCCGAAGTCGGAGTTATCTGCATGTGCGGCGAGGGACCCCTGTGCACACGGCTGCCAGGGAAAAATGGATTAACACGCAAAATTCAGTTCTTAGTCTCTAGGGACTTCGTCAGAGTTGAAAGCTGGCGAACGCAACCACAACAACAACAACAACAAGATCTTCATTATCATGTGCCATACCGGTTGGCGTAGGCGATCATGTCCTTCCACAATCTTCTATCTACAGTGCATCGTATCAGCTCTGTTGTTGACTGTTTGCCATGTCATGACACCAAACTATCCAGCATTTTCTCTCTTTTTCGTCCGCGATCTCTCTTTCCTTGTATTTTGCCTGTTGTAGTTACGTATTCCAACTTTCCTCTACTCATGATGTGCCCGGAAAATGTTGATTGTTTCTTTCTGATGTTTTTTAGGAGCTCCCTTTTTGTGTTGGCCTCTTTGAGAATTTCCTCATTGGTCTTTTTAGCTGTCCAGGAAGCTTTCAACATTCTTTTGAGAAATCCCATCTCTGTGGCCTTTAACCGTCTTTTCATTGTTTGTCTACTGTCCACGATTCACCTCCATAGGGCAGAATTGGTTCTATATAGCATCGATGGGCGTTCTTTTTCACTTCTATTGACATAGATTTGTTGCATAAGATATTTTTCATTTTCTGAAATGCTATTTTGGCCTGAGCTATTCTGCTTTTTATTTTTGTGGTGCATCTTCCATCTGATGTTATTATTGTGCCCAAGTATTTGAAATGTTCCACTTGTTTCAGATTTGTCCTGTTTATTTTTATGCTGCATTATGGTGGTGATGACTTCTGTTTTCTTATTATTCAGACTGAGACCTTTCTTGTTGCTATCTTTTACTATTATGTCTAGCATTTCTTGTAGCTCATTCTCTATCTCTGCTGTTAAGACTGTGCCATCCGCATATCGCAAATTATTAATGTTGTGACCGTTGACTTCAATTCTTTTTTTGTATACTATTGATCTCATAATATTTTAGCTGTAAAGTGAAAACAAATCCGGCGACAGAACACAGCCTTGTCTGACTCCTTGTTTTATATATTGGAATTGTCCTGTTTGGTTGTTAATTCATATTGCTGCTGTTTGTTGCCACTACATGTTTTTTTTTATGATTCGCAGAACCTTGCCATCAATGTTTAATTTCTCCAGCATATTTATTATTTCCACATGCTTTTCTTTGTCAAATGCTTTTGTGTAGTCTATAAAGCACATATATAGATCTTTCTGTACCTCTATAGCTCTTTCTATCAATGTTCTTAAGATGTATATTGCATTATTGGTACCATTTCCTTCCACAAATCCACATTGTTCTTCACTTATTTCTGGTTTTATTTTGTTCCTTACACGTCGCATGATGATTCTTAGTAATATTTTCGATATGTGGCTCATGAGACTAATAGTGCGATGGTCTTCACAATCAGTGGCGCCTGACTTTTTCGGTATGGCTACAAAGATAGATTTTAATTGATCTTCGGGTATGTGTACAGTGTTATATATGTCATTGAATAGTTTTGTTATGACTTGTACTCCCAGCTCTCCTAATGCATTTATCTCTTCGATTGTTATATTGTCGGGACCTGGAGCTTTGCCTCTTTTCATGTGTTGAATTGCGTCCTCCACTTCACTCTGCATTATTGATGGACCTATGTCTTTATTTGAATTGCTTAGCTCTGGTCTTTCATCATCACAGAGTTGACTGATATATTCTGTCCATTTTCTGTTATCTTTTCCTGTACCATTATTATATTTCCTTCCTTTGATTTCACACATCCTGAAACTTTGACTTCTTTTCTTCCTGTTAATTAATTTAACTGATTGTGCATAGGGGGGGCCTACATTTTGTGTCTTTCTTTGTTGTTTTTCCATTTGTTCACATTTCTGCTTTAACCATCCATCCTTAGCTTGCTTCTCTGCATTTGTTCTGGATCTATTTGTGCAATATTTTGTATGTCCGTTCTTCTTTCTTATGTTTTCGTCTTTCATCCATTAGTTCTAGTATTTCTTCTGTCATCCATTTCTTTTTGTTGATTCTTTTAGTCACTGGTATTACTTCTTTTGATGTTTGTTGAATCGATTGTTTGAGCATTTCTCACTGCTCCTCGATGTCCTGTATTTTCTCAATAGCATTATATCTATAATGTACTATCGTAAAGTATCAGACGTCTGTCTATCCATTACTCTACTGAGATGTAAAAAACATACACAGTTTTGTATGCTACATAACTATGTAGCATACATTTCTTTGCTGATGCTCTCATTTACAACTACTTCGATAAATAAGTAAACCTGAAATTACTCTAGCTATAATTTCAAAAAAAAAATTCTTTAAATGTTTTTAAATATATTTTGAACGTAACTTTAAGAAACTGTTTGACTTACATCACAAAACAAGAATTCACCTGCCCAAATAATTCCTTCTGTCCAAGAAGAGACAATAGACTACAATTTGCTTTGAAGTTTTTAGATTAGCAAACAAATGTATTATTAAAAAGAGAAAAACATAACATAAGGACATTAAATTAAATCATTTTAAATGTGTATGTCAGCAATTTTTTATGAGATAGATAAATAGCCCTTATAATATATACAAAGAATTATAAAATATGCAATCACTGACTGACAAGAAATATAATTGACACACAGTGAACTCGAGTTAATATTTAAATAAATAAAATGTAATTGTTGTCACTAATTTAGTTTTTTTTTTAATCTTTCAGTGTATTTCTGATTTATGTGTCTATTAAAATTGTTTTTAAGCAGTAATAGGTTTACTTCCCTCCATGCTTACCAGACATATGGTAAAGTAACTATTCTACTCAACATCGAATGCTGGGCCTCAGAGGCACTGAACTTGTTATTTGAGAATTCATTAAAAAAAAAAAAAACTAAGATTACCTTAGAATTTCATCATATATGTTGACAATTCTGTGTCTCGTGGCCAGTGCTGCAGGTTTGTGGCAGAGAGGTGGCTAGGAAATGCGATAATTGTAGAATTACAGCATCCAACACGAGGATGGAGATAGAAGTAGCAGCAGCGACAATATCATGTTTCATTCAGGCATTTTCCTATCAGGCCAAAGATGGCACATAGGACAGAAGTCATAGTTCTCCGCGATTGGTGATTTGCTGCTTGTTCTAGTAGTTCTTAGTTGTTTCTTAGTACCATTGTTGAGCCTTCCATAGTAATTGTTCTGAATAGCGATTTCTTGGTCTGCCTTGTTTTCTAAGAACTAGATGTTTTCATCATGAATGGCTGACATGGAAGTCTTTTTTCATTTATTCTCAAGCACATGACCGATGTATTTCCAACGCCTTCTTCTTATAAATCTTAACACTTACTCATGATTTGATTCGTATCTTTATCTGTTCATTTAAATTGTATTTTTTCCAGCTTATGTTTGAGATCCTACAAAGACATTTGTTTTCAAAGACATCTAATTTCTTATCTAAAGTCTTGGTGGATTTCCAACTTTCACATCCATATGTTAGTGCTGGTATCACACATGAGATGAACATTTTAAGTTTTGTTAATTTACTGAGAACTTTGGATCGCCAGGTGTTCGTCAGTTTGGTGAAAGCATTTGATGTTATGTGTCAAGATTTCTGATATATCAGAATATAATATCTGTGGGCATTCTTCTGGTTCTGATATATCTGTGGACATTTTTCTGTCTAGTTGAAAAGATGTGTAACTTTTTGTAAAAAGTTCTTGCTATATTAGAGGCTTTGTTGGTTGGTAACATCCAGCACTTTCGGTTTGGTCATGTTGATTTGTAGGCCTATTTGACCAGAAATATCGTGGAGTCGTTATCTTTTCATGAGCATCAGCGTGTTTAGCGCAAAAAAAATGCCAAGTCATCTGCGAAGTCAAGATCTTCTGTGAGTTTATTATCAATCCACTTCATGCCTAATTGTCTGTTTTCTATTAATTTTCGCATGACCCAATCAACTGCTATTCTCAATACAAGTGGTGCCATTTTCTACTGGTGTTGCCAGTTCGTTTTCACACAGAAAACCGAATCTGAATAAAAAGGCTTTTATAATATTCATATACTAAAGATGGTAAGGGTTTTCCAAAATCATGGTTGGTTACACACAATATGAATTATACTGTGTTGGTGATGAGCTTACAAAGTATGTTACAGATCGATAGGCACACCCTGTGAAGGGACTCCGTCTTCGGATGTACTCACATTCTATTTGTCGACGAGTAATTGACGTTTCAAGCCGGGCCTTGCTGCTGAGACCAGGGGTGGTTGATGCAGAGTAAAATCATAAATAAAAATCTCAACTGGTGCAGCAGGGATTTGAACTCATTTCTCTGTCTCGAGACTGGACAGTCTTGCCTCGAAACCAACAGCAACCCTCCCCGCAATGAAACCATGGGCAAACTCAAAGGCAGTTCTAGCACTGAGTTCCGCTTGACTCTAGACAAAGAGGACATCATTAAATCAAAACCCTTTAGACCCCTCATTGAAGTATAGGCCGTGGACAAAGTCTTTCCATCCATTCCTATTCGTGGATATTTTTTCTACGTCTCTTCAGTCTAAGCCAATGTTCTTGAGAGTTTCTATGACTTCTCTTTTCCATATATTTCTGGCTTTCTCTTTCCATGTGGGTTCCATGATTTTAGTATCCCTTTGGCTTTGACTGCATAACTTCATACTGTTTCCAGTGTTCCTCCCTCTTCCAAGAATGGATAGTCTTTTTGTAACATGTGTAATCTTTTTTTTTACAGGTTGTAATGGCACTATGGTTGTTGTGGTCAGTAACAAATCACTGGTACTCATTTTCCACCTGTGAGTGGGTGAACCCTGAAAATGCTCCCACCCCAACACCCCCAACAAATGAACTACATGTGAGATCTGAAACTAATCTCTTCTGGTCAGAAAAAGCACAGTAACCACAGAAGCTTAGATATTACCTATAGCTTCATCATGGTGTTACTTACAAGCATCGGTTGATAGCTTAAAAATAGCTTTTGGGAATGATGCAGTGGTACTTGTGAATGGGTTGCAATGTATGTGTGTATAATGTCAGTATATGGTTCACTGTCAAAGTGAGGAAGAAATGTTGCTGAAATCCTGAGGTTTTACTAACATCGCCTAAAGTAAACTGAGACTTTGGCAGTGACTAATACATCACACTATCTCTGTTATGTCACCACATATTTCAGTGTTCCTGGTTCTCTAGTATTTAATATTTCAGAGTCAAAGACAAGATAAGTGTTGCTCCAATAAGAATGCTATAGTAGTAACTGATAGTGAGGAAGGATTAAAGTTGATGACTAAGATTAACTGATGGATGAGATGAGGGCTAAAAACTTCAGGGACTAATATATATTTATTGCTCTGGTCATGTGTCACTAACAAGTGAAAGAATGGATGTGTTAGCCTTAAAGGTGGTAGTGGTGGGACAAGGCATAGATACTCAAGACATTGACTTCATGTCTATTGGAGAATACAAATGGAATTGATGAGTCCATCATCATTAGGCTGTGAATGGATATGGAAGGGGTGAAAAAATATACATGACAAGAAGTTTTAAGTGCTATGTAGAACCAGTGCACCATGGGTGTTGTCTGTGACAGTCTCCTTGCTGCCTGCTAATAGGGACTGAGCACCTATGGTTTGCTCGGAGTGCTGTGACACTAATTCCTCTTCATGATCCATCAAGCATGTTATGTTTGTTATACTGTATTTATAGGTGGTGACAAGATTCCAAGAAAGGGTGGTCCTGGAGTCACACAGAGTGACCTACTGGTGATCAACAAGACAGACCTAGCCGAGGCTGTTGGGGCTAGCCTAGAAGTAAGGTTCTAGGCTCGACTTTTGTGATGTTGCCATTAATTTGAACAAATGGGCTGAATATAATTCTATCTATTGGCATTTCGAGCCGTAGCCGGCCCATAAGGCGTAGACCAAGATACTCCTTCATCTGAATTTTTGTTCTAGCAGTTTTCAATTCTTTTAAAAATATTTTATCAAATCTCACCATTTGTCTCTGTTCTGTGAAAGCAGCTCTATCTCACTGAGGGAGCAGATTCCTGCTGCGCTTGCCTCTCTCATCAATGTTCTTCTCAGCATCTCTCTGGGTCTTACTCTTTTTCGCTTACCTGTTGTTTTCCACATGAGGGCTTGCTCTGCTATTCAGAATATAATTGGGGATGGCTAATTAATTGTGCTATCACATATTGTTATCAATATGCTGGAGAAATTAAACATTGATGGCAAAGATCTGCGAATCATAAAAAACATGTACTGCCAAAAAACAACAGCTATACGAATTAGCAATCAAACAGGACAATTCAAATATATAAAACAAGGCGTCAGACAAGGCTGTGTACTGTCGCCAGATTTTTTTTCACTTTACAGCTAAAATATTATGAGATCTATAGTACACATAAAAGGAATTGAAGTCAAAGGTCACAACAAATAAATATTTTTCGATATGAAGATGACACAGTCTTAATAGCAGAGATAGAGAATGAACTTTAAGAAATGATAGACATAATAGTAAAAGAAAGCAGCAAGAAAGTTCTGTCTGAATAGTAAGAAAACAGAAGTAATGGTTATATCGAAGAAACAATCATCACCATCACGCAGCATAAAAATAAACAGGACAAATCTGAAACAAGTGCAACGTTTCAAATACTTGGGCACAATAATAACATTGCTTACATCATTGGTTACAACTAGCAAAATAAAAGGAAAGAGTGATCGCCGATGACAAAGAGAGAAAATACTGGATAGCTTTGTGTCATGGCATGGAAAACAGTCAAAAACAGAACTGATACGATGCACTGTAGATAGAAGATTGTGGAGGGACATGATCAACTACGCCAACCGGTAAGGCACATGATGATGATGATGTTAAATTAGAATAAATAAATTAGAAATTAGCGATGAACAGTGTGGTTTTGTTAGAGATAAAGGAACAAGCAATGCCATACATATCATAAGATCTTTAGTAGAAAGAGCCATAGAGGTGAAAACAGATCTATATCTATGTTTCATAGATTATACCAAAGAATTTGACAAAGTAAAGCACCAAGAAATAATCAAAATTTTAGAAAGCATGAACATAGACAGCAAAGATCTAAGAATAATAAAGAACATGTACTGGCAACAAACAGCGGCCATAAGAACTGGAAACCAATTAGGAATGTTTTAACAAATAAAATAGGGTGTTAGGCAAGGTTGTGTGCTGTCGTCATATTTGTTTAATATTTATAGTGAGATTATTTTAAAATCCATAAGGGGCATGCTTGGAATAACAATCAGAGGTCATAATTTAAACAATCTAAGGTATGCTGATGATACAGTGTTAATCGCTAAGAGTGAAAATGAGTTACAAGAAATGTTGGACATTGTAGTGAAAGAAAGCAAAAATAAAGGACTCATCTTTAATAAAAAGACAGAAGTAATGGTAACAACAAAGAAAAAGACATCACCTCAGTGCAGAATAAAGACAAGTGGAACAATATTAAAACAGGTAAATGAATTTAAATATTTGGGAACTTTGTTAACTTCAGACGGAAGATGTACAACAGAAGTGAGATGCAGAATGGCTCAGGCAAAAGCAGCTTTAAAAAAAATGAGGAAGATACTGTGCAATCCATTTTTGACAATAGAAATAAGAAAAAGAGTTCTTAAATGTTATATAGAGACAGTCTTAACATATGGATGTGAATTGTGGACAATAGGACAACAGACAAGAAAATCACTGGAGTCTGTAGAAATGTGGTTTTACAGAAGAATGTTGAGAATACCATGGACAGCTAAGAAGAGTAATTAAAATGTTCTGAAAGAGGCCAAAGCAAAAAGAGAGCTAATATCCAATATTAGGAAGAAACAATCATCATTTTTTGGCCATGTAATGAGAAGAGAACAGCTGGAATATATTGTAACAACTGTGAAAATTGAGGGACAAAGAGATAGAGGGAAGCAAAGAGAAAAGATACCAGACAGCTTAAGAGAATGGCTTGGCAGAGGGTCAA
Organism: Megaustenia siamemsis; assembly: GCA_032433765.1. Taxonomy (NCBI): domain Eukaryota; kingdom Metazoa; phylum Mollusca; class Gastropoda; order Stylommatophora; family Ariophantidae; genus Megaustenia; species Megaustenia siamemsis. The sequence goes on along the minus strand of JAVIAB010000088.1, from coordinate 49,850,441 downwards.
CAACAGAAATGATAAATAGCTATCTGATTGAAAGTGATTGAAAGTTGTGGAGAGACATGGTCACCTACGCCAGCAGGCTTGGTACTTGAAGATGATGATGATAATATGTGTTTAATTAGTATATTTTGTGTGTAAGAATTAATTATAAGCATATATGTTTTATTAGTATATTTTGTGTATAAGTATTAATTATAAGTATATATATTTTATTAGTATATTTTGTGTATAAGTATTAATTACAAGCATATATGTTCTATTAGTATATTTTGTGTATTAGCAAATGAATAACTTTCCTTCTTTTTAAATCATCATCATCGAGTGCCATCTCCGCAGCGAAGATTGGCTAACATGGAGCGCCATTCTGCTCTGTGTCTTGCAGATGGTGCAGGTTGTCATAGTCTGATTTGTCCATCTTTTGATGTTACTCATCTATGTTAGTCTTAGTCTGCCTCTTTTACCTTGTATTTTCCCTTCCAACATTACTTTTAGTTGGCTGTTGTGTTTTTTAACATGGCCCAAAAATTTCATTTGTCTTGTTTGAATTGTGTTTAGTAGTTCTCTTTTCATTTTTAGTTGTTTTAAGACTTCATCGTTTGTTTTCTTTTCTTTCCATCCAATTCTACCTATTCTTCTATATATCCACATTTCAAAGGCTTCTATTCTCTGTTCTGTTTTCTTGCCTAATGTCCATGTTTCTGCACCATATAGGAATGTTGAGAAGATATAACATTTTGGTATTTTTATTAGTTTTAGCCCTGGTGATATTTGTTTTCAAGTTAGTATATTTTTCATGGAAAAAAAATGACGTCAGGGACGCACCAAAATGGCAGCTTATTTATATTCGAGCTATGGACTAAGCAATGTTTACATTGAACAACACGAGATATGATATTGCTGCGAGTTGGCAGATTTTTGAAAATGTTTTCAAGGGTTTGAACATAAATGTTTGTTCACAGTTCGTTAACCTTCGCTGTAGATAAAGTCGTTAATTCGTTTCAGACGTTTGGGACGTTGGTAGCTAAGGACCCTAACTTGTGCAAACGGATGGCATTGGCAGGGATCATTTTGAATCTATGAAGTGGACTCATTGTGTGTTTAACTCAAAAGCATATGTGCTTTTTAACCACAGACCTTTTTTTGGGGGGGACTCAATGAAGATATCCCCGATGGAAGAATAAAATGTACTATTAGTCCCATAAATGATTCGCTTCCAGAGGTTTATGATGTAAACAAAGCAGTTTTGTCATTGCAAGTGAATAATGTCCACACCTATAATTGGTCAGGATTGTGTAGCAGCAGCAGCTTTATAGCGAACACAGAAAACATCACAGGATTGTGCTGTTCTGAAACAGCTATGCCATGCTACCCTAGAATTGCCGTTAATGGGATTACTGTGACCACAAACCACTCTCCATGTGTGTGCCACATATTTACACCCCAGAAAGAAATACTGAATATGACAACATCATGTGCCGTCTGTGATATTAATGACCACAGACCAGGAGCCTCCAGTATGATTGATACAACTGTTGCACCAAGCATTTCATCAGCAGAGCCATATCTATGGAATGTTAATCTGACATTGTTCTTGAATGTTATCCAAGTTAATGAGACATCAGAATCGTGTGGCGGCAGCTACAAGAAGGGAGCGGAGAACATCAAGTTCTGCTGCTATAAAGGAGACTTGCCTTGCTATCCCAGAATTGCCTTAAATGGGATCACTGTAGTTGAAAATTTCTCCTCTTGTGTAAACTACACATTCACATCTAAGAGTGAATCAGTGAAGGTCACAAAATCATATTCTCTCTGTGGTTTTACTAACTGCAGGTCATGGGGCTTCTGTTGGATTGGAAATGATAACTTACCACCACTGTGTGTCTATATGTTTGGAATTGGAGTCATCAATGACGGCCTAACATCATCAAGTGCTATGACGATCATCATTTTCGGGAGGACGTGAACTCCCATGGTATATGGTGGATAGGCGGCAGGAACCATTGAAGGCTATGTCTGGAAAGTGTTTCTTCTTGCAGTTTCCTCATATTCCAAGTCCGGCTTGTTGCAGGAGCTACTGAGTTAAGTGCTCTGTGCACACCGTGAGCTGTGTGTCTCATCCGTTTTGATCCTGCTTCGATATCCCACTTGTTTACGATGAATGATGATATCGTATGACAGGGAACAGTTGGCTGTGTTCACTTTCTGCGCGGTTTCGCCTTATGTCTTTTGGCGTGTGCTGAGACTGCTACGATGGGGACTACAGTTACCTTTCTTTGTTTGGGAGATGAGTTGGTAATTCGGATGATTCCACTGGCACGGGCGGTTGAGCAATTATGGATTTTAATTCGTTTGCTGTGAAACCGAGGCCTTCCATAACCAATAATAATAATAATAATATTTTTCATTCCATTTTTCATTGCAATTTCTATTCTTTTGTTTATTTCAGTTGTACATTTTCTATCACTGGTTATAGTATGTCTAAGGTAGTTGTAATCTGAACTATCTCCAGGTCTATTCCTTCAATTTTGATATCCACTTGTGGGTTTTGAGTATTTTCTTTGTTTATGATCATAGTTTTAAATTCTTTTTAAATAGGTAATGCAAAGAGATGCAAAGTTAATGCGCCAGGATGGACCAACATTATTCATTCAAGCAAAACATGGCATCGGTATTGAGGCTGTTGCTCAGCACATTTTGGCTGCCTACAACCTTCAAAAGTTGTCCTAAATCATATCTTCACCTTATGACATTATTACTAAGCTCTTATTCTTTACATGCAATACATTATGTTATATAAACAACTTCATAAAGTAAAGACAATTTTTAAAATATAATTTTTATTTTGATAAAGCTCATATTTTTGTGTATATATATCACAAAATGTTGAAAAAAAACTGGTTGAATATTGTGTTAGTTATTTAATGTTAGCAACATTTTATTTATTTAAGTTATTGATAGAAAGAGAAAAAACAAGATGTTTCAATAATTGTTGTTTACATACACAGTACCATTGCATATTTAAAAAGCTATTAAAGAGACATGAAAATATTAATAGTTGTATTATGAAAAAAATTTTTAATGGCAAATACAAATTGCATAGTCACTCAGACTATATTTATTATTGTGAACTAAAATTTCTAGCGGGGTGTAACATTTTCAATGAATTCAAATAATATATTTACATTCATCTTGTCAGTGAGAAGGGATGTATTTATGAAAAAACTCATAAATAATACTGTCTCTTTAAAGTTACTTGTTAATGTTGATGAATAATTGGTTGAAGGCAAAATTGTGAGAAATGCACTGGATTATTGAAGGTCTTGTATAACTTTGATGGCAATGAATAGTAAAATGAAACTGATAAAAAAGTTAGATTGTCATTTTTTTCATAAGAGAATGTATACATTAAGTCACACTAGTTCAATGTTGTTTAATTGCTTTGAATGTACACTTTTTAAAATTGAAAAACAAGAAATGACTGTTGCAAGAGATGTAGTTATAAGATTATATAAAATATTTTGAATTAATAAAATTCTGAATTTAAACAGTTACCACAGCATTGATTTCTTGTCTTTATTAACATTGCATTCATCACTTTTACTCTCCAGCAAACTTTCAGAAAATTCCCAGTATTCTTTCACTCCAAGATTTGATGCAAGCAATTTTCACTAATTTTTTATGCATCTTATTTCCTTTATATTTTCTCTCTGGTTGTCCAACAGACTCATCTATAAGCAGTGGATGACACATTTATAAGAATATATTGTTAAAGATAACTTGGAATAAATGAAAATAAAAACATTAATAAACAGTATATAAAAATGTATTAAGGCAGTATTATCCACAGCACAACAAATTTCTTTCATATTATCCACAACTCAATTCTGAAAACAGTTAAATCATTACAATATGTAAACATTTTTCATTTAATTAATAATTAGCACAAATTAAAATTGCTATGATCATGCTGTGATGGTCAAGCAACACTATTGAATGGGCTACTGGTTAGATCTTCAGTCTTGCTACTACAGTACCAGGTAAAAATTGATGTCATCTATTGATTATATGATCATATGATTTCAGAATCAGAGTCAATTTGGTTTAAAATATAACACTTATAAGCAAATATGATCAAACCATACACTACCAATGGATGTGTTTGTAAGTACTAAACTTCCACACCAAGTGTGGTGAGCATTCTACATACTGGGGAACATGCTGAGAAGGGGATCTAAGCACTATGGCATTGTCCCTTGTGCAATGAAGATTATCTGTCGTTAAACTAAACTTCATTTAACGCCACATTAAATCATAAAAAAAGATTATTTTAGAAGTTTAATTAAATTATTTAATTATAAATATTCAGTCAGAATTGTCAAATTAGTTGGTGAGAACAATGTGCTGTCGTTGAAGATGGTCAACAAATAGATCGGGCGGACATCATCAATGCCCTCCAAAATATGGGAAGGGCACATGACTTCAACAATTACAACTCCACGTCACTCCTTCGGATGAACGTGGTGGGAGCTAAGATGGGCACTGCCAGAAACGAGAAACTTAGTGGGCACATAAGACTTATAAACTAACACAGAACTGGAGTCAACAGTTGCTGGATACTGCAAGACTTGCTGAGGAGGGGATCTGAGCACATATGGACATGTTCAGAGTGCAATGATGATGACCCACAAATAACTCAATAATTTGCAAGCGTATTACCTGCATTCTACCCTTCTTCTATCTTCACTTGTACCCATTCAGGAGTCGAGATGCAAAGTCTGACTTGTCCATTTTTTTTATCTTACTCATTCATGTTAGTTTTAGTCTGTCTCTTTTACCTTGTATTTTCTCATTCAAGATTACTTTTAGTAAGCTGCTGTATCTTTTAACATGCTCCAAAAATCCTATTTGTCTTGTTTAAATTGTGTTCAGTAGTTCTCTTTTCATTTTTAGCTGTTTTAAGATTCTATCATTTGTTTTCTTTTCATCCAATTCTTCTACAAATCCACATTTCAAAGGCTTCAGTTTTCAGTTATGTTTTCTTGTCTCACAACAGCCTACTAAAAGTAATATTGGAAGGAAAAATACAAGGCAAAAGAGGCAGAGGAAGACCACGACTAACATGGACGAGTAACATCAAAAGATGGACAAGTCAATCTATGTCAGCCTGCACCATCAAAGCAACAAACAGAGTAGAATGGCGATCCATGGTAGCCAACCTTCGTTGCGGAGAGGGCACACGATGATGATGATTTCTTGTCTAATGTCCATGTTTCTGCACCATACAGGAATGTTGAGAAGATATAACATTTTGCCATTCTTAGTTTCAGCCCTTGTTTATTTGTTTTGATGTTTAGTCTTGTGTTATCATCAAAGCGGAATTTGTGTGTGTGTGTGTGCGTGGGTGTTTTATTGTATTTACAAAAGAACTTCTAACTCCTTTTTGCAGCACCCCACCATGCAAGCAGTTGGACAGAAAAAAAGAGATTAAAAGTAGCACAACCTCATAATCTATATTAAATCATTGCAATAACCACCACGATGTACATTCATCATCTGGATGAATTTCTTTAACAATTTCATAAACCATAGGTTTTTTTTTCTTTAGTGGTGGCTCATATGGTCTTCCTGCATCTTTAAATGCAGCACGTGTTTGATCCCTCACAGTGACAGGCCTCTTCCAGTTTGTTTCAGCAGTATCAGGTGGTAAATTGTGTATGGCAAAAGACATTTCTGGTTGGAATAGAATGTAGCAGTCATCACAACCAAAAGCATACCTAGAATTAGTTTCTGGGTAAAATGGAGCAAAGGTAGTCACAAAGAAAGTAACCTTGTTGAACTGAAACACCCAATTTCTGCGACTCCATGTAGTTGTATCAACTGTCAAAAATCTGGAATAATTTTTAATAGTAACTTCATCAATTTTATGTGGATTTTGTAGTAGTGCTTGTTTTTGTCTCCACACATCTGACTGGCACATTGTATAGAAAACCGTTCGGACTGCTTTTCCAAATACCTGCAAGATAACAATAAATACTGAATACATTCCAGCTACTGCCTTTTTAATGTATGGAATTATTTAAATGCATACCTTCATTAGTTGTCTTTAGCATTCCCTTTACTTCAATTTGGCATTCTCTTAGAATATATAGCTTGTTTCATAAGTCGTGCCCAACTTTAAAAATCAATATCTTTTAAACCGCTTTTTGTAATTTTTTCAAAATTTGCATGTATAGTTATAATGATTAGAACCCAACAGGGAATTAATTTCATTAAAAACAAACATTTGGTTATTATTATTGCGTATTTGATTTATATAAATTTATAACGACCCATTGATGTAGTCGAAACTTAGTGTTTACAGTATTTAAGTTAAAAATAGCGATTACAAATCCATACACGCTCAAATTTACGATTTTGCACGCTTTCCGTGTGAGTTGTCTGACACAATTAGACACTTGTAGTAAACACGAGACATTGTGTGTTCCATTTCCGTTAATTCAGCGGCGTAACGTGGAACAATAACATTTATCATGAGTCTTAAAATGAAATTCTGCAGTTTACAAAACATCGCAATAAAAATGTATGACTATTTTTGCAAAGAGGCTAAACGAGGAAGATTATTTCATTCTTTAGAAAACCCAGAGAATAGGACAAGACACATTTTGGATTTATCTAAACGGTCATTTAATCGCTGGATTCAAGCACGTGACCGTCAATGTTCCAAATATACAAAATCACAAGGAAGAGCAAAAATGTTGGATAATTTCGACAGTGAACTTATTCGAAGTGAAATTCGCAAAAAGTTGGGTATGAATGAAACTGTTACAATAAGAAAATTAAAAGTATCGCTGAAAAAGAACAACAGTATTGAAATATCAAAGTCTACATTATGGAGGAATGTGAGAGCTGCAGGCTTTACATTCAGAAAGTATTCCAATGGACGAAACATTATCTGTGAGAAGCCACATATAGTAGTCATGAGAAGCAAGTACTTACGTGAAGTAAAAGAGGTGCGCAAGCAAGGTTATGATATTGTGTACTTGGATGAAACATGGATCAATGCTCACCACACTAACCAAAGGGAATGGCAGTCATCAGATGGAAAGATTAAGAGATTAATACCTAGCAGCAAAGGACAGCGCTTGATAATTGCTCATGCAGGTAGTCGACAACATGGACTAATACAGAATGCAGAGCTCATTTTTCTTCCAAAATCCATAGACAATCGGGATTATCACTCTGAGATGAATGGTCACATATTTAGACATTGGATTGAAAATTCTGTTCTCCCATCACTAGATCGACCATCTTGCCTAATAATGGACAATGCAGCGTACCACAACATTGTTGCACTTGAAGATAAAGTCCCGACGTCATCCAGTACAAAAGATGCTATTAAGATATGGCTCACAAAGGAGCACATACAATTTAATAACATGTACTTAAAACCTGAATTACTATCTCTAGTAAAGCAAAAACAGAGGACAAAGATTTTTCAAATAGATAAGATTATCCAAGAGCACGGTCATATAAGTTTGAGGCTGCCACCTTACCATGCTCATTTAAATCCAATAGAACTAATCTGGGCAAAATTAAAAGGACAAGTGGCAGATGAAAATACAACATTCAAAATATGCGATGTAAAGACTCTCGCTTTATTAAATATAGACAAAGATTATTGGGCTAAATGTGAAGACCATGTCTTAAAACAGGAAGAGGAATATTGGAAAAATGATGGTTTGTGGAATGTTCAACCCCAAACAGTTATTAATCTTTTAGACTCGTCTGATTCAGAATGAAAGTATATAGCCCCCACAATGTTGGCCCCTATATTACCTTAAATTATTTCAACAAACGGTCCTTTTCAGGACCACACAACTATGAAAATTGGACATACAGGTATACCTTGATATTATTATCGTCCGTCCTCGAACTGAGCAGACAATAATTCTCCTGGTGTTTTGTTTTATCCAGTTATTTCCCCATTACGGCCACGCCTTTACCTAGTGAAAATTAATCGTAGACCAGCAACTACGGTAATTTCTATTCTTTAGGGCTTCACAATTTACAATTTTGACAAACATCAAAGAAATATCGCCGCTTTAAGAAAACTGCAGCTGCAAGATATTTGTTAAATATACATTTAAAGGGTCTTTTGCATTCTAATAACATTTGGAAAATTTCAAAAGTATTTAACAAACGGTTAGAGAGTAATAGCGTTTTGAAGTTGGGCAAATGTTTTGAAACGAGCTATAGTTATTTATTCCAATTATTTCTCATTTACTGAAGGCCAAATTGTGACTTTGATATTCTTTAACCTGCTCTACAATGTGTTAGCTGGAGTGTCAAACTCAATCTTATATTACAGTTGTAAGTCTCTTTATACCTTCACTTAGTTTTAATATCAGAGTTAAAAGCTGAACCAGAATAGTATAGATTATTATGAAACATGGCTAAAAAAAATAATAATGCAAAATGGTAACAAAAATAGTGTGAGACATTTCTCTTCTTAACTGTTTATTGTTGACTTTCTATATTTTTTTGGTAATAATTAGATTATTTTACAATTGTAATTACAAATCAAGATTATAAACTTGCATTGACCTTCAGAATAAAACTTAGAGCAACAATTAACAGTAACAATGTATGTAATGTAAAGCACATCGAACACAAGTTACCTGTATATCTTCACCATAAAGTCTACCGGGCAGTTCTATCAGAAATGCATCAAGAGCTAATTCTTGAAAGGCCATCGTAAATTTATAAAATGTTGGGATTAATCTGGATAAAAGGAAAGCATTTTAATGAATACCTGCATGATAACAAATATTATTGGTAAGTAGAATCAGCACCACTGCATTCAGAGAGATCTAAAGATGCTTGGTCTCTTCAGGAGATATCAAGTGCTTGCTTGCTGATGGTTCCAGTAGGCCAATGTTTACATACATCTTCTTCAGAGAAGCATTTATTTACGCACGTCATTCTTGATCACAAATTGAAGAATTTGTCAATGGTGCTATCATGCTTTGGGGTATATTGTGTGCAGCAGATTTGGCAATGCTTCTATGCAGTGAAACTGATTCATTGGATAGAGTAGAATAGATCACAAATTGTTGCAATCTCACAACCATATTTCCTGTCTTCACCTAATATGTATGCATTAAGTGATTTTGTTTAACTGTGTCTCCTTTCCTTCACGCATGTCCCCTCTAAAGTCCTTGCCTGTAAAATAGTCTATTGTTAACTCTTATATATCTCCTATGGTACACCAATATAAACACTTGAACATCTGAGAACTTTACATAATCTCCAAACTGAAGTTCTGACTATTTCTTTTGAATTATGGGTTGCCAGTTTGACATCCAATCATTTTTTTGTCTTATAAAACCACTTTCAGGGCTAAAGTAACAAGACTCAACCTCCATAATCACATTGGAGGTTGTCATATATGATTCAGGCAATTATTCTGTATGCAATACTCAATCCTACATCCCTCAAAAAAATGCCATTGGTCATGGAAATATATGGTCGCAAACACCATATTTCTCATATGCATCATATCACGATATCACAATCCTGAGGATTATGAAAAATGGATGATCTTGTATTTTTTAAAAAATGATGTTTCAATAAAGAAGTTACAACAAAGCAGATTTCAAATGGGATCACTAGAAAAAATGATCTGCAATATGTAGTGTCCCCAAGAGATTATGTATCTACATATACATGTGTAGAAATAGCTATATTCTCTTGGGAAACTACAGCTCAGTAATAACAATTTCATTTCTGTCTTCAGTAACTATCTAGGGTACATCTATTAGGAAACTTCTTTTCTATGTTTATAGTAAGTGTGATTCCTAAAAAAATGTGTTATTGTTTCAAGTATTTTGTTGTGTTACTTTTTTGTAAAGCTGTCACTATACCTTGTAGGAGTATATGTTACACTCCACCACTTGCTTCCTGTTAATGTTTCCAACCAGAGTTATTTTCTTATTTCTTCAATCAAATCACTTCATTACTTTTATTATAAATTTAGTTCCATTACAATTGACTTCAAGCTCCTATAAAATGTTAAATGAAATATACAATAGTTAGAAACCCTTTTAATATCTTACCTCCATATGTTTTCCTCTTGCAGATATGATATGAAAATAATGAAAACAATACATTTCAGAATCAGAGTCCATTTGGTTTAAAATATAACACTTGTAAGCAAATATGATCAAACCATACACTACCAATGGATGTGTTTGTAAGTACTAAACTTCCACACCAAGTGTGGTGAGCATTCTACATACTGGGGAACATGCTGAGAAGGGGATCTAAGCACTATGGCATTGTCCCTTGTGCAATGAAGATTATCTGTCGATAAACTAAACTTCATTTAACTTCATGTTAACTACATAAAAAAAGATTATTTTAGAAGTTTAATTAAATTATTTAATTATAAATATTCAGTCAGAATTGTCAAATTAGTTGGTGAGAACAATGTGCTGTCGTTGAAGATAGTCAACAAATAGATCGGGCGGACATCATCAATGCTCTCCAAAATATGGGAAGGGCACATGACTTCAACAATTACAACTCCACATCACTCCTTCGGATGAACGTGATGGGAGTTAAGATGGGCACTGCCAGAAACGAGAAACTTAGTGGGCACATAAGACTTATAAACTAACACAGAACTGGAGTCAACAGTTGCTGGATACTGCAAGACTTGCTGAGGAGGGGATCTGAGCACATATGGACATGTTCAGAGTTCAATGATGATGACCCACAAATAACTCAATAATTTGAAAGTGTATTACCTGCATTCTTCCCTTCTTCTTTCTTCACTTGTACCCATTCAGGAGTCGAGATGCAAAGTTCTGGTTCTTGCCCTTTTGGTGCCTTTAATCATTATCAAATGATGTTGTTGTAGCATTTCACTGATGTTGTCTTTCCATCTTACGTTAGGTCTGCCCCTTGCTCTTCTCCCTTATCCTCTTTTAATATATGCTTTGTATGGTAAGGAATCACCCATGTGATGTCAGGGCCAAAAAGAGAAGTAAAGAATTGTGGCGCTGTTCCCTATGAGGCATGTTCGTAAGAGGTTACTAAGGAGTGTTGGGCATGGGACTGGCTATCCTGTACTCTAAAAAAAAAATAAGCTGAAAAAACTTCACAGACATGGAAAAGTTTAAGAAAAGAATAAAAGTAAATCCGCCATCTAGGAAAGATAAAGGCTCTCTGTCTAAGAGATGTATGACGCAATCCGGTGAAAGCCGTTAGGAGTCCGGGTTGCCGACTCACCTTTTGTCTGCCAGGAAATCCTCCAGAATTGGCACCTGGAATGTATGTACCTTAAATGAACAGGGAAAAGGTGCACAATTGGCAGCAGAAATGACAAACTACAAAATAGATATTCTGGGAATGTGTGAAACGAGATGGTTAGGAACAGAAAGAATAAAACTAAACACAGGAAAAAATAAGTAAAGTACTCCCGTCACACCAAGTGGCATATAGGGAATATGGTGTTAGTGACCATAAATTTTACAGACCTCCGGCACATGATTTTCGAGGTAATGTGGTCGATATTACGCCTGCACCACTTTACTTTCCCAGAAAAATCTGGAACCCATTTAAGGCTGGGTGAACCCAGAAGCCGTCGGTTGGGATCGAACCCTACCCCTTGTCCTTTGTGGTCCAGTTCACTAACCACTGAGCTATTGTGGCTCCATTAACCACAGGAAAGATGATTTTATCATCAGGACACCAGGAACCTGGAGCATAACATTGTGAAGGGGTAGCTGTAATGTTATCAAAAAAAGCACAGAAGACATTGATAGAATGGGAAGCAGTTGGGCCAAGATTAATAAGAGCAACATTTAAAACAACAAAAAACAAAATAAAAATACACATTATCCAATGCTACGCACGAACCAATGCTAAGGATGATTTAGTTAAAGATGAATTCTATAAACAGCTGCAATCTCAGATGGATGAGAGAAGAGCCAAGAGATTATAATCTTGATGGGAGACCTAAATGCTAAAGTAGGATCGGACGACAGAGCTTTGAAGAGATATGGGAAGAAAACATGGACTTGGAGAAATAAATAAAAGTGGAGAGATATCCGTGAACGTCTGTGCTCTTAATCAAATAAGAGTGGAGAGATATTTGTGAACGTCTGTGCTCTTAATCAAATAAGAGTGGAGAGATATTTGTGAACGTCTGTGTTCTTAATCAAATGAGCCTAGGGGGGACAATATTCCAACATAAAAGAATACATAAAGCTACATGGGTGTCACCACTTCATAGAACAGAGAATCAAATTGACCACATACGTATTAATAATAAGTTGTAGTCATCCTTACAGGATGTAAAAGTATATAGAGGAGCAAATGTGGTTTCCGATCATCATCTTCTGATAGCCAAACTTAAACTTAAATTGAAAAGATATACTACAACACACAAGGGTAGAAAATATTTCAATGTAGAGTTTCTTAAAGAGCAAGGAATTAAAGATAAATTTGCACTCACAATATCAAACAAATACCAAGTCCTCCAACAACTAGAAAATAAAATAAATATAGAAGATCATTGGAAACAGGTTAAAAATATATGGAAAGAGACATGCGACACCCTGGGGAAAAGAGAACAGCAGAATAAGGCATGGATGAAGTCAGAGACCCTGGATAAAATTAAAGAAAGAAAAAATAAGAAAGCAGACATAAATAAAACAAAACGAGAAAAAATAAAGCCAAGGCACAGGAAGCTTACACAGAGGTGAACAAAGAAGTAAGAAGATGTATTAAAAGGGATAAGAGGAAATATATAGATGAACTAGCTAAAGAGGTAGAGGAAGCAGCAAATAAATGGAATATGAAAGAAATGTACAACAGCACAAAGAAATTAAGTGGTAAATACAAACAGATCAATACATTTATTAAAGATAAGAAAGGAAATCTGCTTAGTAATATAAGGGAACAAATGGATAGATGGAAAGAGCACTTTGAAGAACTTTTGAACAGACCCGGCTCAAATAATCTTCCAGATATACTACCAGCAGAAGAAGAGTTACACGTTAACTGTGGAAAACCAAGCAAGGAAGAAATAATGAAAGCCATCAAGCTTTTAAAAAATGAAAAAGCCACAGGACCAGATGAAATTTCTTCAGAAGCCATCAAAGCAGATATTAACACCTCTACCAAGATGCTACATAATCTATTAGATAAAATTTGGGAGAGGGAAGAAATACCTAAAGACTGGAAAGAAGGTTGTATGATTAAACTATCACTAGCACAAATTATAGGGGAATTATGCTACTATCAGTGCCAGGAAAAATATTAAACAGAATCATTCTGGAGAGACTAAAAGAGGCCATAGTGAAACATTAGAGAGATGCACAAGCAGGTTTTAGGAAGAACAGATTATGCGCTGATCTCTATCTATCAGCGCTGAACTACCCTACATAGAATAGCTGAGCAAGGTTTAGAATTACAGTCCCCACTTTATATTGGATTCATAGAATAGCTGAGCAAGGTTTAGAATTACAGTCCCCACTTTATATTGGATTCATAGAATAGCTGAGCAAGGTTTAGAATTACAGTCCCCACTTTATATTGGATTCATAGATTAGGAAAAAAACATTTGTTGGCTTGGGCAGAGGAATGCTTTGGAAGTTGCTGAGTCATTAAGGAATCCCCATAACGTTTATTAACCACATAAGAACAATGTATGAAGGAATGAAATTAGTGTGGTGCATGAAGGGCATATTCGAAAATATATGTCTAAGGAAAATACTTGGTATAGTGTGGAACGAATTCAAAACAAACGAGGAAATTAGAGAAATCGCCAATCAACCACTAATATCTTCAGTAATAAAGAAAAGACGATGGTCGTATGTTGGGCATGTGATGAGAAGAGATAATAACCGAATAGCAAAGCAAGCCCTCATATGGGAAACAACAGGTAAGAGAAAAAGAGGAAGACCCAGAGAGACACTGAGAAGAACATTGATAAGAGAGGCAAGAGCAGCAGGATTCGGCTCCCTCAATGAGATAGAGCTGCTTGCACAGAACAGAGACAAATGGCGAGATTTGATAAAATATCTTTAAAAGAATTGAAAACTGCTAGAACAAAAATTCAGATAAGAGGAGTATCTTGGTCTACGCCCTATGGGCCGGCTATGGCTCGAAAGATCAATAGATAGATAGATAGATGAATGGCAGCTTACAGAAGCACTTGAAATAAAAACAGGAGTAAGGCAATGATGCCTTCTATCTCCATTTCTCTTTCTACTGGCTATAGATCGGATTATAAAAACAACTCAGATAAACAGAAATTGAACCCAGTGGTCACTGACCAAGCAACTTAATGACTTAGACTCTGCTGATGACAAAGCTCTCCTATCACATAATCATCAACAGATGCAAGATAAAATGTGCATACTTGATGAGAGATCACACCAGCTGGGACTGAAAATAATTAGAGATAAGACCAAAATTATGAGAATTAATGTAATTGGCAATAACCAAATAATAATAGGAGAAATACCTCTACTAGACGTACAATCATACATATATCTGGGAAGTAAAATATAGACAAAGAGGGAGGAACAGAAAATGATACTAAAATAAGGATATCAAAAGCAAGAGGAGCATTCGTTGCATTGGGAAATATAATGGAAGTCCAAAGAAATTAGGTTAAATACAAAAATTTTAAATTTTCAACTCCGGTGTTAAGTCAGTATTATTATATGGCCGTGAAACATGGAGAAGAACAAAAATGACAATCATGAAGATAATGAGACCTTCATTAATGGATGCTTGCGCAGAATAAAAGGATGGAAATGGTAGGACAAAATCACTATCATAGAATTATGGAAATGTACCAGTTAAATACCTGTGGATAAAGAGATACAGCAAAGACGATGGCGTTGAATAGGACACACACTGCGGAAGCCAACTGAGAGTATTACACAACAGGCCTTTTTTGGAATCCCCAAGGAAGACAAAGAGGAAGACCAAGATATTCTTGGAGAAGACAGGTAAAAGCAAAGATGAAGATGATGGGGAAGACATGGAATGATCTTACAAGAATGGCAAGAAACAGAACGGGTTGGAAAGTGTTTGTTGAAGACCCATGCTCCACAGGGAGCTGAAAAAAGTAGAAGAAGATGGTAAGGAATCACACAGCATTTTTTTATAGATGGGAAAACCATTTTATTTGTTGTTTGTATATGTAGCTTAGGATTTTTTTAGTGCCTACTCTGTCTATTATCAAATCATTTCTGAGTCTACTTTCTGGTCATTCCAAGAACTTTTCTCAGATATCTCATCTCTGTGGTGACAAGCTTTCTTTTATGCTTAGTCATAAGTGACCATGTTTAGCATTTATAGCGAAATGTATTGGCTACTGGGGCCCTCCTAGTGAGAGGAGAAAAGAATAGAGCCACTGTTACCTGCCATGCATGTTATAAGAGGCAGCTAGGGAGGTTTGGAATCATCCCTCATGCAGTCAAGTAGGACGTGCACACAGTGCACTCAACAGAATTTACCAATGCAATTTCAGAAATGCTGTGACAAGAGGTGGAGTGGATAAGGGGAATTCCTAACTACAATTAAACTGGTTCTATGGATAGAACAGAACTGATAACATAATGTGCTAGGTTACAGCTAAGGCAGTCATTTGCAATCACGCATAGATTCGATCAGAAGTATTGTGCAGAATAAGTTTAGTTATTATATTCTGAATATAGTGTGAGTCTTCAAGTTCAATGCAGCAGGAGGTTTACACCTAGGAATCATAACCTAGGTGGGCCCACTTCCCCTAGAATGCCGAGAAGCTAAAGAGCCAAAACACTTGCTCAACTGGTGTACTTCTGATGACCAGACTACATCCTGTTGTGAAGTTCATTTATGAAGATTCCTTTTACTATATGAGATGTTTCTTACAGGCAGTAGTTATTGCTTTGTATTGAAGTATAATTATAGATAGTTGACCCAATATTTGATTTGCCTTGTTGCATCGGATGTCTATTTCTTTATCTATTTTACCATCTGTCAAGAATGTTATTCCCAGATATTTCAAATTTCTTGCTTGTTTTATAACTTGATATTCTATAGCTATGTTTATGTCGTTTTTTTGTCTTCCTATTGATATGGCTTCTGTTTTTTTCAGAACGCATTTTCATGTTTCTCATTTTACATTGCTTTTCAAGGACAGCAGATGTTGTTGAAGTTCTGTTTTGTTTGAAGCTATTAGGGTCTGCATTAAAAACAAAATGAACAAATAATTAGTGGTAGAAATGTATGGGTGAGCATACTATAAGTGGTTGTAGTATTCTTTTGTCTTGGTATTTTGAGATATCAAGTTCAATTGCAGCAAAATAAATAAAGAAGTGAAAAATGAGAATCACTTTAAAATAGACTTTTTACTAGCATTTTTGTTCTGGGCATTCTTGGACTTTAAGTTGTCAATAGGCATCCACTTTATTCAATATTAAAATAGAAATACAAGAGTACATTCTATGCATTTCCTGCACTGATTCCACAAATGGGTGTTTCCCAAATATTATATATAAATGTATATATGGCAGAATTATCTACAACAATTAGAGGTGAGAGTTGAGGGTTGGGGGATGTTTATTTATATCCAAAAGATATAAATTGATGGAAATAAAGACACCACTTTGGGAATTAAACAACATGGTGACCCAAAAAGAAACAAACTTCACTTAACTCTTTCTGTAGGTTTTGCCGCACTGTGTGCCATGCCAATTTCGTAGCATACGTTTCGCCACATAGTGCGCCACGCTCAATTTGATTATTGTGAACGTCATCAAACCATATTAATTTTACATGTCTTATATCATCTTGATATTGGTGAAATCTAATACTTTGTTCAATTATCTAAACATTTATATATAATTTGTTATATGTTAGATAAATATATATATGTAGATTGATTCTTAAAACCCTGAACAATTTTGACTCTGAAATCGCCTCCATTGCGTCGATAAAAAGCTTCCATATGGAAAGAGTTAACCAAGCAGCTGAACTTACACATATCATAACAGGACTCAAAAATCTATTATGACTAACTAACATGAGTGGGTATAGAGGTGTCCACCCCATTCCTTGAAAAAAAAAGAAAAATTAATGAATAACACAGAAAGAAAAGAAAACCAAACTTAACAATTCAAACAATGGGAGCTGAAATGGCAGACATCTTCTTTGGCGGTTTGGAGAATGCATGTACTCTTTATTAGAGCATGAAGCCACAGTAGTGAAGTAGTTAGTGCAACCAGTGGCCCGGATTCACCAAATGTGGACAATTATTTTATTTCATTTTACACACATTTTCTAAATGAAGAAAAACCCTGGTACTTCTTTGTAGGGTGCTAAGTCACCAGGCTCTAGAAAGTGGCAGCAGAAATTTTCTCTGGGAAAATAGATTCATAAATTTGCTGATGGTCATGAATAGATATGATGGGCAATACCACAATGGCACATAAACAATTACTTTTTATTTATTATCTTATTTTATCCAGACACTTGAAGAACAAGAACTATCTCAGCACAAGAGAAATAATTTAAAAGGTATTTTAGACCATGAAAAAATACATGGAAACAATAGAAAAGTAGAAATGAAGATACATGTAGAGAAGAGAGATATAACATATATAAGAGGTAAAGTTTACACTGATAGGTTGTCCAAAATAGGATGAAATTGAGTAAATCTGTTAAAGAACTTTGCCCTTTAGGATCTGTAAAACTGATGGTGGTAAGGCAGATGCACTGGTATATATTTTTATTGTTCTTGTGTTCAACCAAATGCAATTATCTTCCAGCATTAAAGAGATGTAGTCAACTGTGATGCTTTAGAATGCAAGATTATAAACAAATAAAGAAACATGAACAAAAGATTATCTCAACAATCTGAACTGTGTCTCTGTAATTCAGGCATGTTTATGTTGTAGTCAATGTTTGTGTCATGTCTAAGTTCATTTATTATCTCACCTAATGATAAGCCATCATCATAATCAGGTGACCCCCATAATTTGGATCGCTTGGCAAAAATACATTCTGAGTTGTTTTTGATTACGCTGAAGTTGGCCACTGAAGTAACATTGTCTGCATCATACAAAACTAATTCAGCAACTGCTTTAACAATCTCTGAATCTCTTTCTTTTGACAGATATCCTGGTCCAAACTTTCCTTTAAATGGATTGTCTTGATCAGCAACTAGATGATACAACTTGAAGCAAACAAGTGTCCATCTCTTGTATTGTGAAATGACAAACGTGACTGAAAATACAAATATTAGTTAGAAACAATGACAATCATTGATTTTGTTCTAATTTATAGAAGTCTGCATAAATCAGAGTGTAATGATTAACAGATTTTGGTGTTAGATAAATGTGTATGATTCTTATTGTGGCAGTATATATTATGTCACTTCATATTTAGGGATATATAGAGAGACAAGAACATAATCATTTATTAATATAAAGGAAAGCACATGTTAGTATTCAGTAGGGAAAGACACATGATGATAGTTCATAGTTCACAGAAAGAACTGACCATTCAATGAAATGTCAAGTGCGCTAGAGTTAACTAGGTCTGGTTAAGGAAAATTTATATTGCATGAGGAATTATGAAAAAAGGCACCCAAAAAGATGCAGAGTGAAAGCTATAGAAAAACACATAGATGACAACTACCCACAGGACTTCTGGTCACACATAAACACACAGTTGACTCTGATACAAACATCACCAGAAATAGAGGAGGAGGTGTCTTCTTGAGGCAGAATAACCAGGAAGAGATCACCAAGTCAATAGCTACTGTGAAATTCTCAAACAACTATAAAGTTATAAGTGTATAAAGCAGAAAATGAAGTCCTTGAAGATGCTGCAGAATTGGCTATCCAACATAAAAATAATGTGCACAAGAAATTGGTGATACTAACTGATGCACTGTCAGTCCTAGCAGCTCTAAAAACCCCTCAGGAACAGTGAGCTAGATGACTTGAGAACAGTCCTAAACCAACTGTGCAATAATTTCCAGAGAGTGGTCATCCAGTGGATACCATCACACTGTAATATACAAGGAAACAAATGTGCAGACAAACTAGCTAAGGAGGGAGGGAGATTACCACAAGAGAACCATCTGGTCAGCTACACTGAAGTCAAATCCATCATTAAAGGCCAGTATCATGAAAAATGGAAACAAAACACCCAAAGTATAACGAAAGGGACGGATACCTCCAACTATCAAGGAGTGATCAAGTCATACTTCGCCTATGCACTAGCCACAACAGAATGAGAAACTACATGTTCACCAAACTCAAAGTAGGAACTACCAGCCAATGCCACTGGTCCCTGGAATACATGACAACAAAACGCATTTTACAGGATTGCCCCCAGTACACAGGCCTGAGGAGGACAATGTGGCCCACACCCACCTCCCTGGAAGAGAAACTCTATGGGGCAACCGAATCACTGAAACAGACAATTGCCTTAATAAGAGAGTCCGGAGTCCTAGTCTGAATGAGCCATGATCGCAGCAGAAGAAGAAGAATATTACATGAGAAATGTGTTGTCTGCAGAATTTAGATTAAGCTAATCGTTGCTGGCAGGAAATGGCCATTGTTAGATTTTCAACTTGTGACCTTGTCTAGAAGTGGTCAGATGGTTCATGACCTTCAGACTCCTTATTTTTGTGGGAAAGCTAAATTTGACCCAGACTGGGAATGGGCAGAGACAAGCTGACTATATATATGAGGAAACTGCGACTTAATAAAACAGTGACAGCAGAAGAGAGAGAATCCATAGTTAGTTAAGAGATGACAGAGGAGAGAGAGTCCAGATTTAGTTAGGGACAGCAGAGCAGTGAGAGCCCACATCAGTTAGAGACGCCAGAGGAGTGAAAATCCAGAGAACAGTTAACAATGAGAGAAACAATCAAGGGATAAGAAGTGAATTATGAGACAAATACATTCAGCGTAGAGTTAAGTGACAGTTAAGTTGAGTTATAAGTCATAAACAGTTAATAGCCACTTTCAGCTAAGATAGAGTTCAGAACAGCGGCAATCATTAGAGGATCAAAGTCAGTGATATGAAGTAGACAGTCAACAGTCAGGAGATAGACATCTAGTAATAGAACTTAGGATTGTAAAAGTACTAATACAAGATTCGCCCAATTAAGACCTGGACTGTCAAAAGTCGAGGGATGAATCTAGCAGGGAAATTCCAGAAGTGATTTTAGAAATTGATATTAAATGTATAGAATTATTCTGGAGTTGCCTTTTATTCATCAATGTTGATATTTGTTGTTGTCAACCATGATACTCCCACTATATATGGCCCTTTTCGTCTTGTCAGACGGTCTAGTGGAGGCTATTGCGTATTTTTTTGAGGTATTGTTTTTGCCGAACAGCTTCTCTCGTGGCTAATTCTACCAATGTTTGACAAACACACGCGGTCGCATAATGAACAGATCAGGCTCGCTGGTCCACAGGGTTTACCATCCTTTTTCATGAGTCTCTTCTCTTCTAAGTCCTGTCTTAGAACAGTCTCAAATGTTGTTATACCGTTCCTTATACGTTCTCTCCATGATGTGCGATCACTTGCCAGATGTTGCCAGTCGTTTTCACAGATGGAGAAGTCTTTCAGAGATGATTTGCAGATATCTCTATATCGTAGTTTAGGTCTGCCGATTTGTCGTTTTCCGTGTTTTAGCTCGCCATATAGTATTTGCCTAGGAATGCGTTTTTCTTCCATCCGTTGGACATGCCCCAGCCATCTTAGCCTTCGACTTCTGAGCATCGACATGATTGTTAGGGTCTTAGCACGTTGCAGGACAGTTAAGTTGGTTATTTTGTCCTGCCATTTGATGTGCATTATTTTGCGGAGACATCGCATGTGGAAGACATTTAGTCTTTTTTCCTGGTTTGAGTATGTTGTCCAGGTTTCGGATCCATATAGTAGTGTGCTAAGCACACAAGTTTGATATATTAAGAGTTTAGTCTTTTGAGTTAGTTTCGTGTTGTTCCATGCCCTTTTTGTGAGTTTGCCGAAGGTCGTAGCTGCCTTACCAATTCGACAGTTTATTTCTTCATCAAGAGAGATTGTTTGCGTAACTGTGGATCCAAGATATGTAAATTTCTGTACTGATTCTAGTGGGCAGTCTTTTAGAGTAATAGATATAGGTTTGAAGTCACCTTGATTTAGTATTACTGTCTTCTGAACATTAATTGACAGTGAAAAAAGGTCGCATGCTTTATCCAGGTTGTTGATCAGCGACTGTAGGGTGGCCTCACTATGAGCGACTAGGGCTGCATCGTCAGCAAATAAAAATTCTTTAAGTAGGGCAACATTTGTTTTGGTTTTTGCTCTTAGTCGTGCTAGGTTGAACAGTGAGCCATCTGGTCTAGTGCGAATGTAAATATCTCCTGAGCTGTTTTCGAAGGTTTAATTTAGGAGGGCAGCAAAAAATATACCAAAAAGGGTGGGGGCGAGGACACATCCCTGTTTCACTCCTTTGTTGACTTTGAAAATACTCCCAATACTGATACTCCCACTGCACACAAAGTTAAACATGACTACATTATTGAAAAGTTTTGTCATTAAATGTTGTGTATTGATGGAGCACCAAAATATATTATACAACTGGTGCTATCCTCAATAATGAATTGAGTATGATTACAGAATACACAACACAGTATACTGATGAGCATTTGATATGCTAAAATCTGCTTAATTGTAACAGTAAACAATCAGTTTGTTGCTTTTGAGCCAAAGACAGCACGCAGGACAGAAATTTAAAACTCTCAATGTCCAATAATGCTATGCTTCAAGTGTCATCAGACTTTGCACAGGACCTGCAGTGTATCTCACCAAATGTCCCTGTCTTGGGTGAACCTTTCAGTCTTAGCAAGGGAGCTGATGCTTGTTGTCACTGCCTCACTTCAATACTTTTCTTAAAGTTTCTGTAGGTCAGCCTCTTTTTCTTTTGACTGATGTTCACAATTTGAACTTGCTTTGTAATTCTTTTGTTATCTCTCCTCATCACATGGCTGACAAGTGCCCACCTTCTTTTCTTGACTATAGATGACACTGTTGTTTTCTTTTACTTCTGCACTGGCCTTTAACACACTCCATGATAAAGATTAATCATGACAGGTTGACATAATTTTAAAAAACCATGGTAGTGAAGTTGTTAGATTGAACCCCAACTGTGGACAAAGAGCCATGCAGTACCTGGCTAAAGGTTATCAGCAACTCATAGCTGACTGTCCTCGCCAGGATCAACAAACAGCAGCATCTGATCAAGATCCTACACAGTGGCTTTGATAACAGACCAATCAGTCTGGCCAAACAAATGGGCATCAAGAGGGAAACTAAAATAAAACCCAAAAATGCTTAGTTGAAAAATGATATT
The DNA here is from genome assembly GCA_032433765.1 of Megaustenia siamemsis. Classification (NCBI taxonomy): domain Eukaryota; kingdom Metazoa; phylum Mollusca; class Gastropoda; order Stylommatophora; family Ariophantidae; genus Megaustenia; species Megaustenia siamemsis. Next base: position 49,828,018 of record JAVIAB010000088.1, on the reverse strand, counting down.
TTGAACCGAAAGGTGCAGATATCACAATCTGCTGTAAATCACAATAAAACATATCTACATTCACATACTTCAAATGGTAGATGATGAAGAGAAAGGGTCATTGGAGAACACAAAACAAGAACTCTTAATGGCAGTGACTATTTGTTCACTTTTTGGGAGGGTTCTCCAAGTCCCAGGAAATTATTTTGAAGAACTATTCTAAAAAAGTAACATGGTGTAGCATCATACTGGCTACATAATCAACAAATGAGCAAATTGTCAAGAAAAATATGAGCAGTAAAGCAACATTTATCACCCAAATACCACAGGCATGACACATGCCATGCTTATGCTTCATCTTCATCACTTAACCCTGGGGGCTATTTTGGCACTCTTCAAACATTGCTTCTCCGTGTATCTCTATTTTCACTCACTCACTCTTTGGGTCTCAATTTTGTGCCCATTCTTTGCTTTTATCTTTCAATGTCTTTCTCTGTCAACCTCGCATCACCCCTCCTTTCATGGTTCTTTGCAGAATATACCATTATTATATTTGTTTAAACAATATAAATATATAAACATATAAACAGCTATAATAAAGTAATTTGTAAATACTAAATTAGAATTTGAATAGCAAAGGCAGCAACAAATTTCAGAAACCTTGATAAAATATTGAAATCAAATTTACTAAGCACAAATATTTACAAATATTCAGCCCTACCCTATTCAGGAGATACTTGTCTTAAAAGGAAAATACAGATATACAATTTATTCCAAAGCTGTATTCGTAACCCTATACTATAGTTACAAGTACATATGCACGAAAGACATTGCCAATGATAGCTACTTTTTTAGGTAGTTGAGTTGGCCATGTGCTCTAGTGTTTGTTTCTCGTGGCAAGGCGCTGTGTCGAGGAGTATGGTTTGATCTTGTTTTGGGTTCTATTGTTCTTTGTTTTTTTTCTGTTGTTGATCATTTGTAATATTTTTCCAAGTGTTGTAAACATACCTCTTCCCCTGAAATTATTCACTGATCTATCACCTCAGAAGTTTCCCTCCATAAAAATATTTGTATCTTTTATTTATCTCCTTACTAAGCACAAAAACAAAACTCAGGATTTTGGGGGCTAAGGATTTTCAAATCAATGTATTATCCACCCTTGCTTATGCATGCGAAAGCTAGAAAACTTATAAAGAAATAGAAAATAGATTAGATGCATTTGAAAATAGAAGTCTTAAGAAAATACTTCAAATACTATGAAATTAATTCAAGACTACTGCAGAAATAAGAGAAATGACAAAGCATCCCAAAAAAATCATCTATTATCAAGAAAAGAAAGTGGTCATATCTTGACCCTGTGATGAGAAGAGGCACCAAGAAAATCTTAAAGCAAGCTCTCAAATGGGAATCAGAAGGTAAAAGAAAAAGAGATAGATCTAGAGAAACACTAAAAAGAACACAGAGGCAGGAGGCAACAACAGCAGGCATCAATTCCCTTACTGAGATTATGAGGCTTGCCTAGAACAGGGACGATGAGATACAATGTGGGTCTTGCACAGGGTCTGACACATGATAACAAAGATTGTCGAATACAGAGAGAGAGTAAAATTTCTGAACCAAGAGGAGTTGACCAATGGTAGAGGTTGAGAAACATGTAGCGGAGGACCAACCAGCTTGATTAAAAGCAGTACACTTGTCTTATCTTGTAGTGAAGCTCTTACTGGTGTGAAAACTAGGTTTTCTAGAAGAAAACATGCTTAAAATTTGGCAACTGAAGTGGGGATACTGTTGCAAGTGTTTATTAGTTGCAATAGTGCAGCAGGCATTTTCTTTTTCTGTTAAGAACTCACAAAACCACTTAGAGACTAAATGTACAGAATTATGAGCCTCTTACACAAACTCTCTACATCAGTCTCACTAAAGTAACATTTTTCTCAACATTGTCCAGCCAACATTCTGGAAACAACACTTTTGTCTATTCTGGCATGCGTGTCTCATCTTTAAACAGAAGGTGATTTTCCATTAATTTTGTTCATGCTGTCTTAAAACATTGTATAATCAAGTGAATGAACCACATTTGTTGATCAAATTATCTACCCTCTATTTTAAGGTCACCCCTTTAAAGTTTGCATTTTTCAGCACTCATACAGCTTCCCTATAACAACACACAATATTCATTTTTCTATTTTCATATAGCCAAATCTGCTTTGTTAATATACTAGTATGAGCATTGTTAGCGTTGTATCCCTTGCTTGGAGTTCAGCAATAACTCTGACAATTCTTGGAGAGCATCAAACATCAGTCCATGATAAATAACAAAATTAATATTTGTTTTTTTTCTTCAATAGGTCTTCATACATTACTCTTTCTTACCTCTCCCTGCTTCATATTGTTTTGCTGCTGTAAAATTAGCCACACATACTTCATTCTTTCCACACTGCAAACCATTGTCTTTTGCAATTTTTAAAAATGTGAAACAACAAGAAAATAAATGAAAATGTATCTAAAACATGTGTGTACAAATAATTTACTCAGTTAGAGAATTACGTTTTAGTTTTAAAAACTGTGGAAACGTGAATAAACTAAAAGCAGCAAAAACTGGTTTCATGGTTCAATGTGTTGGTAACCAGAGCTAGATTTTTTCAGCTTGCAGTACAGAATGTGTTAACACATGCTCAGAGCCAACTCTGAATGTGCAGATCAGTGTCTCTGATAATGAAAGACTGATCTGACACAATTCTTTTCTAGGTTCAGCAGGTCAAGATTAAATGGGCGATGTAACTTTATCCTTAGTATTGCTATGAGTAAAGGAAAGGGAGGTGGATGGTAGATAATTTTGAAAAGCATGGTCACCACCTATGGATCATGGGCAAAGTAACTTAGTTTATCTTTATTATAAATTTGATGCCAATATAAAGTGGTATGTATAATTGCAGGACTTGCTGAGTCATAAAATAGTTTTCTATTACACCTTCTTATAAAATATGAATTTGTATAATTAAAATCTGAAAAGTTTACCTGTACACACACTAGATGAAAAAAATCCTGATTATAATATATAAAATTTACTGGTAATTTACGAGTATAGTGTACCAAATTATTTCTGCTCAGAGTAAAGTCCCTTGCACTTGTTTCAGTCACTCTCGAATCTGTCACTAGAAGATCCCTGGGTTAGGTTTAGGGTTGGGAAAGCCTACAACTAGACCTAAATCTTCATGAAAAAATAAAATAAAATGCACAAAAACTAGAAACAGGTGATAATTCAAGTCAGTCCAGTCATATGTAATAATTCAAGCATGTTTGGTCAACGAGGAGAGATCTCTCATTAAGTAGAAATAATTTGGGATGCTAAACTCGTAAATTATCAATTTAATAATTAGAATAAAAGACAAGCAGTTTTCCTTTTCTTAATTACAGACAATAATACTTACATGCTAAACAAGCCAAAAATACTACAGATGTCCATGACAGTGACAAGCTAAATGAGACTGAGCTCATTAATAGTGCAATAAAAAGAATGAATTGCACACAAAATAAAACATATTTTGAAGATTCTGTTTTGACTTTTGCCATAACCATAATCTGTAAATTAGGAGATTATGATAAATGATTGTTCATAAAATAATAAGACAACATTCCAAAATAGTCTAGTGTCTATGATTATAGTCTATGTAAAAATGTAAACAAAAAAAAAAAAAACAATGACAATATTAAAAAAAAAACAATGACAATATAAAAAAAAAAGACAATATTAAAAAATAGTCTAGTGTCTATGTAAAAATGTAAACAAAAAATAATTTTCATTTACTGTTATTATAATAAAATAAAAATTAAATTAAAATTACAATAAAAAAAAATTAATAAACATTTGCTAATTTGTAAATTGATAAATTTGTAGATAAAATAACTGCAGAGATGCTGAAAGCATTTAATAATGATAATGAAAACCTATTTTGCCTAGGAATGTTATTTAATAAAATTTGGGAAGAAGAAAAAGTACCTGCAGTCTGGAAGAACAGGATCATTATCAAACTACCTAAAAAGGCAATTTTAAAGATTGCAACAACTGGAGAGGAATTACGATTTTATCAGTTGCCACCAAGGTTTTCTGTAGAATTATGCTGTACAGAATAAAGGAGATGCTGTAGATAATATTATGTGGAAAAAACAAGCAATTTCGGACAAGTGTTGAGAGGGACAAGTGTTGAGAGAGACAACAAGATAATTCCAAATCAGGTTCTTCTATGGGGAAACATCAGGATGCAGAAAAAGAGGAAGACCTAAAGAGACACTAAAAGAACGCTTATAAGAGGAGTAAAGTTGCCAGGCATAGACTCATTAGATAAGATCCAACATCTCAACCAGAATAGAGATGGGTGGCTAAAAGACACAAGCCAACGGAGGGGGAAGGATCAAGAATTTGTAAAGGCTCTCTCTCTCTCTCTGCGATCAAGACTCAATCAGAGTAGGATTCCAGACTCTCTCATGAACGCAGCTGTCTGTTTAAGCGAATCGATTGCCCCATATAGTTTCTCTTCCAGGGAGGTGGGCGTGGACTACATTGCTCTTCTCATGTCTGTGTACTGGAGGCAATCCTGTAGAACATGTTTTGTAGTCTTATTGTCCAGTGTACAGTGGCATAGGCTGGTTGTACCTATTTTGAATTTGGTGAACATGTGATTTCTCATTCTATTGTGGCCAGTGCGTAGGCGAAGTATGATGACGTGACCCCTCCTTGATAGTTGGTGGTATCCGTCACTCTCGTTATGCTTTGGGTGTTCTCGTTTCCATTTTTCATTGAACTGACCCTTGATGATGGATTTGGCTTCATCATAACTGAGGGGATGGTTCTCTTGTGGTAATCTCCCTTCCTCTTTAGCTAATTTGTCTGCGCGTTCGTTCCCGTGTATATTACAGTGCGATGGTATCCACTGAAAGGATTCAAGACTCAATGACCATAAGACGAAGTGAATTAAATTATGAATATGCGCTGTGACTATACAACAGCAGATTTGAGTGTGTGAATCTGTTTTTTTTGTCTGGTATATATAACACTAACCGTTAGTGACTAACGACTAGTGAGTCTAGTCTAATTCACTAGTTGATTTTATGATTGTAATATTTAATATTAAATATATTAACAATTATTCAATGTTATGCGCCTACTAACGAAGCTGATGATGAAGTTAAGGATGATTTTTATAACCAACTGCAACAACTTATAAACAAAATACCAAAACACGATCTTTTAATTGTAATGGGAGACTTCAACGCCAAAGTAGGACAAGATAACGCAGGAGTGGAACATGTGATGGGGAGAGAAGGCTGTAATACAACAAGTCAGAATGGAGAAAGATTAATAGAATTATGTTTAATAGAAAATTTAGTTATAGGTGGGACATTATTTCCACACAAAAATATTCACAAAACAACATGGATATCTCCTGACGATAGAACATCAAATCAAATTGACCACCTATGTATTAAACAACAATTCAGATCATCATTAATAGATGTAAGAGCTTACAGAGGTGCTGATGTTAATAGTGACCACAACCTGTGCATTGGGAAAATAAGATTAAAATTTAGAAACCAACAGAAGAGGTCAATTACACATAAAATTGATAGTCATAAACTGAAAGATGAAGCCATAAAGGAAAAGTTTAACATAGAGCTAAGTAATTGTTATACAGCACTCGGTGAAATAGACTTAGATATCAATGAAATGTGGGACTCACAGAGCAAAATACTAATGACAGCAGCAGAAGCAAGTGCCGGACTGAAGAAAATGGAAAAACGAGCTTGGATCTCAGACACCACATGGAAATACATCAAAGAAAGAAGAGAAGCAAAGAGAGCCGTGACTAATGTAAAGACAGATCTTGGAAAGGTTCTGGCAAAAGCAACATACAAAGAATTAGACAACAAAGTGAAAAGTTCGGCAAGAAGAGATACAAGAGCTTATATAGACAACTTGGCAGAGAAAGCAGAGACAGCTGCAATTACAGGAGACAGCAGAACTCTCTATACAGTACAAAAGATGCTGACAAACACCTATACATCCAGTGGAACACCAATTCTAGACAAATCTGGATTAATGCTAACAACAAGCGCAGACATAAAAGCCCGTTGGGCAGAACACTTCAAAGAAATTCTTAACCGTCCACTACCTCACAGTTTAATAGATTTTGAAGCTGAAACACCAGCAGCAGAATTAGATGTAAATTTAGATGACTTCACCTTGAGTGAAATAGAAACCACCTTAAAGCTAATGACCAATAACAAGGCTGCTGGAGAGGATAAGTTAACAGCTGAGATCCTCAAGGCAATTGATAGCCATAATTTAATACATCTCCAAAAAATGTTCAACATCATTTGGAAAACAGAGAAGACGCCTCATAAATGGAAAAAAGGAATCATTGTTAAGATCCCAAAAAAGGGCAATCTTAGAGATTGTAACAACTGGAGAGGCGTGACACTTTTGTCAGTTGCCTCAAAGTTATTCTGTAAAATCATCCTAAATAGAATAAAGGATTCAATAGATACAGTAATGCGTGAAGAACAGGCTGGGTTTAGAAAAGGGAGAAGCTGTCTTGACCACATTTTCACTCTACGACTTATATTGGAGGAACATATTGAAAAGCAAAAACCTTTTGTACTTAACTTCATCGACTTCAAAAAAGCATTTGATAGTATTCATAGAGATTCTTTGTGGAAAATTCTGAAGCAATATGGTTTACCATCAAAAATCATAAATATTATCAAAGACATGTATGATGGTTACACATGTGCAGTTCGAACAGAGGAAGGACTGAGCGAATGTTTCCCAATAGAAACTGGGGTTAAACAAGGATGTATTTTATCGCCCTTGTTATTTGGAATTGTTATGGACTTCATAATGAAGAAATGCTGCACTGGTAATAAAGGCATCGAATGGATACAAGGAGACCATTTGGAGGACCTCGACTTTGCTGATGACATAGTTCTCATCAGCAGTCAGATAAAAACGATGCAGGAAAACACAAATGAACTATCATCAATAGCCAGCAAAATTGGGCTTGAGGTCAATCATGAAAAGACTAAAGTCATGAAAAGTTTAATTCCAACAAGTGACAAAATATACATGGAAAACAAACCAGTAGAAGAGATCGATCACTTTATCTATCTTGGAAGTCACATTGATCGAGAAGGGGATACGAGCAAAGAAATTAGAATCAGACTGGCTAAAGCAGCAATGTCTTTCAGAAGCCTTGAAAAGTTGTGGAAATCAAAACTCATTAGCACAAACACAAAACTTAGGCTATTCAAATCAAATGTACTATCAACCCTAACGTATGCGTGTGAAAGCTGGAAAACAACAAGAGATATAGAAACAAAGTTGAACGCATTCGAAAATAAATGTCTAAGGAAAATACTTGGTATAGAATGGAACGAATTCAAAACAAACGAGGAAATTAGAGAAATCGCCAATCAACCACTAATATCTTCAGTAATAAAGAAAAGACGATGGTCATACGTTGGACATGTGATGAGAAGAGATAATAATCGAATAGCAAAGCAAGCCCTCATATGGGAAACAACAGGTAAAAGAAAAAGAGGAAGACCCAGGGAGACACTGAGAAGAACATTGATGAGAGAGGCAAGAGCAGCAGGAATCGGCTCCCTCAATGAGATAGAACTGCTTGCACAGAACAGAGACAGATGGCGAGATTTAATAAAATATCTTTAAAAGAAAACTGCTAGAACAAAAATTCATATAGGAGAAGGTGTATCTTGGTCTACGCCCTATGGGCCGGTTACGGCTCGAAAGGTCAATAGATAGATATTAACAAACTACAAACACATTTATTAATATTGATATTGTTAGTTAAATAATAAATAAATAATAAAAGATCAGTGTAATTAATAGACTAAACTAAATAATTAAATATCAATATCAATCGCTTGCTTGGTTGTGTATAACTATTTAGTACTAGTAGTATCATGCAGATAGTGACAGCTCAGCAGTGACAATAATGCTTAAGTCATTACACTAAATCACAATAGAACTATTAAGCTGATTGTGGGCGGCCACTAACTTTGCTTGCTTTGTTTTCTTGAATTTCTTCCGATTACACTTTTACATTTGCATGTACTTTACGTTCAGGAAAGCCATTTTGGCAGTTGACAAATGAGGTATGAGTTTGTTGTGTTCGTGAGAATACAGTGTACACACCATCCTAAAAATGCATATTATTACAATTACATTGGTATAGAAAATATTACGTGTTTAAAAGAAAATAATGCGTGTTATGCAAGAACATTTACCAATCTTTATACTTTATTTAAAAATTAATAAATTGTGGCCATCACGCACGGGTAGAGTAGTTAAAATAGTAGTCAGTGTTTTGAAAATAGCAATTTCCGGTGAATTTCTTTTGATGGTAACAAATGTCGATCTTTTTCTTCTTTCCGTGTAAGTTTCAATATTGATGTAATTGTAACCGTTGGCATTATTGTTTCAGACACATTTATTATATACATTATATAATAAGTATATGTATAGTCTTTGGGGTCTTAACAGATCATATGGCATGGTTGGTCTAATGACTAGAGTAGAGTAGAGTAGTGATGTGAGTAGTTTGAACTTACCACTTGGTACTGTAACTCAGTGTAACTACTGTTGAGTGTAACTCAAGTAACTGTACAACATGAATATTATTTAAATTATTACCATCATTAGTCATAGTCACATCAAGTCATCATAGTGTCTTACTTATATCATCTAATTCTAAACTCTTTCAGAACACATTCTTAATTCTATTCATTTTTTTAAGGTTTGGACCAGATTAATTTTCGTATTGAGGTGTTATTGTTTAAAAAAATGTCACCTCTGATAAAATGATATATCACTTCACTTATTCACTAGAAAAGGGAAATGGATAAACACTGATACAGAAAATGAAAATATGAATATATTCATTATATTTAATTAAATTGTAATATTATGTGTGATAATGATTATCTGAAAGAATAAATATATATATTATATTTTTTTAAATATAAAATATTCAAGGTAGATAATTTATATATTTTTTATTCAAAATATTGTAGTTCACTTACATTTAATTTTTCCATGGTTAGAAGTGTTGCTATCCATTTGTTTGAAATATTACACAATTACACAACATAAACCAAATTCCTCAGAAATACAGTTTATTTGATGAATAACGAATTTGTTCACAAATAATAATAATGCAATTATAATTATCAGAAATTATGTACATTTTTGTAAATGACCACAGAATGAAAAATATGAAAAATTTATGTGACATCACAACAGTATTATTTACAAGTCAAGTTTATTATTTTTATTTACACAACTGAACTTATTTTTTTCTGTGATATGCCCTAAAGCAGTTTTAGCACACAGGTGTGGCTTATCTGAAAAACCTGTACAATAATAGCTGCTTCATTTTCTGTGCAGAACAATAAACACACTGCAAGTCTTTCCAATCAATATCAATGAGATGGATATCACCCCAATATCTCTGCGGTTTCATGTTCCATGATTTTTACCCCGTCTTGGATAAAACAACCTGAAGAAGGTTGTTAGGTGCCTCTGCTCCTACTATGCTGCACAATTCATCAATAAGTAACTGTCGCTGAAAATGATAATTAGGAAGGTACACAGATGGGGGTAATGTTTGAATATGGAAAAATGTCAAATTCTGAGGAATTCATGTCTTTTGGATGCAGTAAATTTTACTAATATTGTTGTTGCGTTCGCCAGTTTTCAACTCTAATGAAGTCCCTAGAGACTAGGAATTGAATTTTGCGTGTTAATCTATTTTTCCCTGACAGCCATGTGCACAGGGGTCCCTCGCCACACAGGCAGATAACTCCGACTTCGGAATTACTCATGTTTTTTCCGTCGATGAGTAACTGATATTTCAAGCCGGGTCTCGCTGCTGAGACCAGTGGTGGTTGCCGCAGAGAGAAATTGTAAATAAAAATCCCAGCTGGTGTAACCGAGATTTGAACCTACAACCTCTCTGTCCCGAGGCCGGCGTCTTGCCTCGAGACCAACAAGTCCCCCATGGACTGGGAATATGAGGAAACTGCAACAAGGAACACTTTTCATGCATAGCCTTCAATGGTTCCCACCTCCTAAAAACCATATACCCCGAAGCCCACGTCCTCCCGAAAGTGATGATCGTCATACTGCGCTTGATGATGTTAGGCCATCGTTGTTGACTCCAATTCCGAACATAGAAACACACAGTTAGTCGTCAGGTCACCCCTGTCGCACATCAAACAACAGACCGTAAGATTAGCGTAAGGCCGGTCTAGGGATTTATGATGGGCCATTACGATGACGTAGCACACATAGCAATGTCGCAAGCACAGCAATGACGCGCCCTTTAGATCCTTGATTACTCTAGTGAATGTAGCCTACGACGAACAGAACACAGTGCAAATTCCCTAAAAGGATAAAACTGCGGCTGACGAAGCATTTCATATTAATAAGTAACATGTAAATAACTTGCGTCAAGGAATTCCAACAACGGTCATGAACAGCACCAATGTGACATAAAGCGCAGATCAAGTCTAGACGGTGGAAGGTCGCATTCACAACACTTGATTTGTCAAAAAGGGACTGTTGTCGGCCTATGACCTCGCTTTAGCGGCGCAGATGTAATAAGTATTTCATCATTTTGACTTTAACGCAGAAAAGTGCAACGGAGAACTGAAATTAATCAGACCCCGGATGCACTTTCTGCAGCGATCGAGAGGAGGTGGACTAGCCATCTTGGAGACGGAAGTCCTTTTATTAATATAAGAATAGAATAAAGGATTCAATAGATACAGTAATGCATGAAGAACAGGCTAGGTTTAGAAAAGGGAGAAGCTGCTTTGACCACATTTTTACTCTACGGCTTATATTGGAGGAACACGTTGAAAAGCAAAAACCTTTCGTACTTAACTTCATTGACTTCAAAAAAGCATTCAACGGCATTCATAGAGATTCTTTGTGGAAAATGCTGAAGCAATATGGCTTACCATAAAAAATCATAAATATTATCAAAGACGTATGTGATGAATACACATGTGCAGTTCGTACAGAGGAAGGACTGAGCGAATGTTTTCCAATAGAAACTGGGGTTAAACAAGGATGTATTTTATCGCCCTTGTTATTTGGAATTGTTATGGACTTCATAATGAAGAAATGCTGCACTGGTAACAAAGGCATCGGGTGGATAGAAGAAGACCATTTGGAGGACCTCGTATTTGCTGATGACACAGTCCTCATCAGCAGTCAGATAAAAACAATGCAAGAAAACACAAATGAACTATCATCAATAGCCAGCAAAATTGGGCTTGATATCAATCATGAAAAGACTATAAAGTCATGAAAAACTTAATTCCAACAGATGACAGATTATACATGGAAAACAAACCAGTGGAAGAGATCAACCACTTTATCTATCTTGGAAGTCACATTGATCAGGAAAGGGATACGAGTAAAGAAATTAGAATCAGAATAGCTAAAGCAGCAATGTCTTTTAGAAGCCTTGAAAAGTTGTGGAAATCAAAACTCATTCTTTTCTTCTTTCCTTCCTCATTTGCCTTTCAGTGTCGAGGGGAGATATAATTTGTGGTCTTTTGCTCTTCTGTTCACCTCTGCTGCTGTTATGTTTCCTAGTGCTTCTAATATTCCATCGACCCATTTTTTTCGTGGTCGACCCTTGGGTCTGGTGTTCTCACGTTTGTTGAAAGCTCGTTGTGTTGTGTTTTGTTCTTTCTGCCTTGTCACGTGGCCAAACCATTTTATCTGTTGTTTCCTTATATATTCTATGGCGGGGGCTATTCCTAGCTTTTTTCTCAGTTCTTCATTTCTGATCTTATCTCTCAGACTGTTTCCTGTCATTCATCTAACACATTTCATCTCTGTAGAGGTTATTTTTCTTATTGTTCTTGCATCTAGGGTCCAGGTCTGGCATTGGTAGCACAACGTTGGGATGAAGATTGTATTGTATAGTGCTCGTTTTGCTTCCAGAGTTATTTCCTTGTTGGACAATAGTGGTGATAACTGTCCGATGATTTGACAAGCTCTGTTGCATCTTGATTTTATCTCTGCCGTTTGAGAATTATCATTTGTCATTAGACTTTCTAGGTATTTGAATTACTGTACTTGTTTTAGTTGTCTGCCTTCTATAGTTATGTTGATGTTCTGTTTATTTTTGGCGACATTCATGACTTCTGTTTTGTTGATGTTGATTTTCATGTTGTATTTTGTGCCTGAGATGTTGAGTTTGTTTAAGTGTTCTTGTAGGTCTTCTATTGTTTCGTGTATTAGTGCCTGATCGTCTGCAAATAGAAGCTCGTTGATCTCCTCTGTCTCTGATGGGTTGGCTAGCTTGCATATATGGTCCATGTACGTAATAAACAGTAGGGGGGATAGTACGCACCCATTAGCACAAACACAAAACTTAAACTATTCAAATCAAACGTACTATCTACCCTTATGTATGCATGTGACAGCTGGAAAACAACAAGAGAAATAGAAACAAAGTTGAACACATTCAAAAATAAATGTCTAAGGAAAATACTTGGTATAGCATGGAACGAATTCAAAACAAATGAAGAAATTAGAGAAATCGCCAATCAACCACTATCTTCAGTAATCAAGAAAAGACGATGGTCATATGTTGTCATGTGATGAGGAAAGATAATAACAAAGCAAGCCCTCATGTGGGAAACAACAGGTAAGAGAAAGAGAGGCTGACCCAGAGAGACACTGAGAAGAACATTGATCAGAGTGGCAAGAGCAGCAGGAATCAGCTCCCTTAATGAGATAGATTTGCTTGCACACAACAGAGACAAATGGTGATATTTAATAAAATATCTTTAGAAGGATTGAAAACTGCTAGAATAAAAATTTAGATAAGAGAAAGAGTATCTGTGTCTATGTGTCGGCTACAGCTCAAAAGGTTAATAGATAGAAATTTTACTATGGTATCGTAATCTAGGGTTAATCACCAGTTCTTTCTATTTATATGGTTTTTAGTGACTGTTATCCAACTGATCAGATTGTTTTTGAGCAGCTCTCAAGTTGCTTAGCCCATTTTATGAGATGGTATGATGGTGTACATTCTGATGGTTCTTTAAATAATATTTGTCTGTCTGTGTTTATAATTCAGTGTTAGTATTTTGTATAGTTTCTGAACTTTAAGTCGAAGTGATTATATCAACTCTCCACTTTTCAGATTTTGCTGGTGAATCAGTGTGCAGATAAAAGTCAAGCATCTGGGAAGTTTACTAACCTAAGGAAATAAGCAGAAGCATTAATTAACTGGAATAAGTTTGAAAATTCCCTCTGTCAAATGAAGTTCAGATCATCAAATTTTTCTTTACTTTCTCTTTATGTTGCTGTGACAACAATGGAGTTGTGACTGAAGTTAGACAAGCACAATTCCTTGAATTTTAAAATCATTAAACAGTTTAGGAGAATGGATGAAAGTGCTTGCATTAGTTCCTGGCATAACTTTTATGGAACCTTCCAGAATTCGAAGATATATTTTTCTCCACTGTTGACTGGACAAGAAGTTAAGGTGAAAAATGCTGGAACTTCATTACTTTTTGACACTGGGGGAGAATATGCTAAAGATCTTTTCAAGAGCTGTGGTTTGTTAGGAGGAGATATAGTAAAGTTAAATTATATACTGTGGAAGTTAGAAGAGACATGTCTTCCAAAAATCATTGTCATGTATGAACATTTCAAGAATGCAGAAAAAACGTATGATCTTGATAATGCAGTTGCTGAAGTCAATGGATATTATGGTTCTGCAGTTTGTGTCAGTTCAGAACTTGAAAATGCAGCTATAGAAAATTCAATCAAAATTGAAGTTGAAAAGCTGACTGCAGAAACTTTGAATGGTGATCTGTGTGTCAACTATGAAAATGTTGTTGCTCCATCCATTGATACTGCCAAAAATGTGACAGATCCCATCATTAGTTCCAAGAAATCGGCTACTTTTATAAAGGAGACACAGTCACCAGTTTCTAATAATAAGCAAAGACATGTACCCACTGATCTATTGAGTACTCCTGACAAGTTTGGTGTTCGAAGAAGTAGTCGAAGCATAAAAGTGGCTCCAAAATTTATAGACATAAGCAGCACGATCATAAAATCTTTGAAACCTCAACCTGCTATTAAAACTGAGATACAAAATGAAATTATTTTAGATATCATTCCAAACCATGACCAGGTTCCTCTAAAGTGTTCAGTGTGCAAAGAAAGCTCTTTTTCTGGGTCTCATGACCTTGTAATTCACTGGCAGACTCACAAAGATGATAAAGACAAAAAAGACAGTTCCTGCTTGCCATTTTTATGTGATGTTTGTAACATGTCCTATAGAAGTTTCAGCTCTTTAAAGGCCCATTATCAACAGCATTTAGACAAAAAGCAATATAGTAAGCACTGTGTAGTAAATTTACACACAAGTACACTGCAAGACAACCATAAATATATGAAAGGACAGACTGAGCATGGTATGCAATATTCTTGTGAGGATTGCGGGAAGACATTTTTGGAAATGTTTAAGCTAGAGCGGCATCTACAACATCATGTGGCTACACGTCAGACATGTGATGTATGTGGTAAGTCTTTTGCCAGCACACGCAATCTTGAAAGTCACATGAAGATCCATAACAATGATCGTCCATACAGATGCCAATTTTGTGATAAAGCATTTGTGAATGATCAGCACCGTAGAAACCATGAAAGTATTCACACAGGGGAAAGAAATCATTGCTGTCCATATTGTGGAAAACGTTTCCGTCTAAAAACTGGTCTTGATTACCATGTGAAGTCTCACAACCCAGATGAGCAGTTAAAGTGCCCAAAATGTCCCAAACTTTTTGTAGACAAGCGACAGTTAGACAAACACATGGACAGACATAAGGGAATTAAGTCATATTTTTGTGAAACATGTGGGAAAGGTTTTTTGAGGGAGCCAGGTTTTCTGGCACACACAAAAATGCATGACAAGGGTAGTGACTTTAAGTGTAGCATTTGTAATAAATGCTATGTTAGCCAAGCTGTTCTAGATGCACATCAAAGTATTCATACAGGTGAGAAGCCACACATATGTGATACTTGTGGTAAATGTTTCCGCCTTCCTCAAGGTCTTATCAATCATAAACGACTTCATAACCCTCGTAAGCAACTGAGCTGTCCGATTTGTGATAAAGTGTATGTTGAGAAGCGGAATTTGGAGTTACACATTCTAGCTCATCAGGGTATTAAACCACATATATGTAGTGTCTGCGGAAGAAATTTTTTGAGGGAGATTAGTTTAATTAAGCATATGAACCGTCATAATAATCCAGAAGCTCATAAATGCAAAGTTTGTGACAAAACATTTGTTGATAAATGGGGCCTTATTAAACATCGAACAATTCACACTGGGGAAAAACCATTTGTCTGCAGTGAGTGCGGTAGAGGATTTCGTATCAAGAAAGGACTTGATGATCACTTTAAGATTCACAATAAGGATCTCCAGTTTAAGTGCCCAATGTGTCCAAAAACATTTGTGGAGAAGCGTGGTTTAGAGTACCATCTGAAGGCACACAGAGGAGAGAAGTCCCATGTGTGTGAGCTGTGTGGTGAAAGATTTAGTAATCCAAACTGCCTTAAGGTCCACTATCGTCGTCATACAGGAGAGAAACCTTACAAGTGCTCATTTTGTCCTAAAGCCTTTAGCCAGCAAGGAACTCTTATTGCTCACGAGAGGTTTCACAAAGGAGAGAAGCCATATGTTTGTGACTTATGTGGGGAAGGATTCATCACAAAAAGCCATTTAACTATACATGTCAGAAAACATACCAATTATCGACCATTTAAGTGTGAGCACTGTGATTATGCAGCAACTACAAGAAGTTTGTTGAATGTCCATCTTCTCAAGCATTCTGATGATAAGCCTTTCCAGTGTTCTCTGTGTCCATCAGCATTTAAGAGACAACATCATCTTGACAACCATCTTCGCAAGCACATGGATGGGGATAAGCTGTACAAATGTTCATTCTGTGAGATGACATGCATGACTGAGCAACAGCTTGAAAAACATATAAAGACTCATGAGATTGTGGTTGTTTCTGGGGAAGATATATTCCAGGTAACATCAGGCACAGATATAGGTCCTGACCATGTGGCCTATGATATAGTTCTGTTGTGATTGTTATACTGTAAAGTTTCAACTGTTGCCTTGAAAATCATTAACATGCTAAATATAGTTTTTATTTCTTTTTCTTTCTTTTTTTTAAAGTTTATTTTTCTAGGGTGGAAGCTTTATTTTATTCTAAAACTTATTTTAAAATGAAATTTAAGGTCATTTGCAGTCTTGTGACAAATAATATAAATGGGTATCTATTTTTTTTATATATATGCGCGCCAAGACATCATAAAAAATACAATATTAGAAGCAGTTATCTTAACAGATAAGTGTGACGATGATGATGCTAACCACTCTACTTTTTAGTGTTCACCTGTTAAGTGGGCCTCTTGAAGAAACCTTGGATTTGAAAAATTGCCACCTCTGGAGGGATTCCAACCCAGGACCTCCAAGTCCAAAAACTTATGTCTTGCCCTCCTAGACCACTCAGTTCTCCCCAGAAGCTCAGTGATTGTCCACACATCTTTACTTGTGTAGGTTGTTATTCCAAATAGTTGCAATGCCAGTGCTGCGTTCTCAGCTGCAGCCATGTTGATATTTAACAGACAATCATTGAAGGCCCCAGAAACATTAGTGCATGTCCATTGTCTTCATCATAGGTGATGTTTGAGTCTGTCAGCTTTTTCAGTGCTGCAGTGTTGTTGGGAAGTAGATTCATATGTTTTGCATGGCCTTTATATTATGTCCACCTTGGTTCTGAATTATTGACTGACATTCTGGCCTGATTATTGTCCCATTTGATTGTGTCACTGAAGTCCATGTGAGGCAAACTTTGACTACTTCGTTCATGATGCTGACTATATGTTAATTGTCATAACAAAAATCCAAGTGCTTCACTATCAGATACTTTATTGCTAGTCTACCAGTTTCGACACACGCTTTCCAGTTCTATTTTTTCAGTCTTATCTTCAGAATACTTTTATAGATCAAGTAACTGTTTGTGTTATACTTTGTCTTCCTCTGACACAGCAATGTGATTAGATGCACTATCCATTACTAAGCATGAAGGTCTGTCCAGGATTGAAAGATCATTCTCCAACCATTGCACTAAAATTTGTCCATTCATTTCTGTGTTGTAGTTTCTCCTGTTTGTACTTTTTGATTAGAAAATAAGTCCAGTTCATGGACAAGGCCGTTTTCACTGCTAGCATGAGTTAGTATGATGCACTAGCCTTTGCTGTTGGAAATTGCTCTTTTCTGTTCACTGTCTACTTATTGTCATTCTTTAACATAGGTGTGGTGAGCATTGACCCAGAATTCATCCAAATATACAATATGATGGCCTTGACTCTGTCATTCATGGATCTACCTCAGGTATTTACTTCTGGCAGCAATCAAATGTGGTTTTTTACAAATAACATTCCTGCCACCTACAGTTTTGCTGAAAGTGAAATAAAGTACAATTTTCCATAGAGTACCTTTAGAAATACTGAAGTCTGCATGCAATATTAATTTAAATTTCCTAGAGTAACAAGTGCATTTGTAGCAAACATTTTAAATATCTCCCATCTTATGACATTGACATCAAAATCGTCGACTTTCCTTTTCCTTCCTTGCTTACATACATGTGTACACTCTGAGTCTTGTTTAATCCAACGGGAAAAGAAAGATCTATCCAGATCAAACGCCAATTGAGTTTATCTCTCTGGGTCATGAATATCGCTATATAAATGACCCATCTTCGATTACCTGCAGAAGTGCTGGTATGATAGATAGACAGGTAAATGATAGCCTTCTGCATTATTATAAATTTGCTTTTGAAGCTCATGATGTTGATACAAATGTCAGTTTTTAGAAGCCAAGATTATACCACAATAACTTCACAATAATAGCTGGATAAGCCATTAACATGAAAGGCTGAGTCATATTATGTTACTTGTTTACAGGTTTCCAGTGAAACTGGTGAAAAATCAAGAATTTGTATTTCTTTGGCCTATTTCTATGTTAACATACGGAGTAAGCCAGCTAGTTAACCAATCTAACCAACCTAGTTAAAAGTCTCTACATCAACAGCAGCTGCACAGTCAGAACAGCAGCAGGCTACATGGACCACTTTGAAGTTATATCAGGTGTAAGACAGGGGTGCGTTCTACCCCCTACTGTGTATTACATACATGGACTATATATGCAAGTTAGCCAGCCCATCAGAGACAGACGAGATCAACAAGCTTTTATTTGCAGACGATCAGGCACTAATACATTAAAAGATGGAAGACCTACAATAACATTTAAGACTCAACAGCACAGGCACAAAATCAGCAGGAAAATCAACAAAACAGAAGTCATGAATGTCGCCAAAAATAATCAGAACATCAACATAACTATAGAAAGCAGGCTACTAAAACAAGTAGAGGAATTCAAATACCTAGGAAGCTTAGTGACAAACGATAATTCACAAACAGCAGAAATAGACTCAAGATGCAACAAAGCTTGTCAAATCATTGAACAGCTATCACCACTATTGTCCAACAAGGAAATAACTCTAGAGGCAAAACAGACACTCTACAATACAATCTTCATCCCAACATTGTGCTACCAATGCCAGTCCTGGACCCTAGATGCAAGAACAATAAGAAAAATAACAGTCTAAGAGATAAGATCAGAAATGAAGAACTGAGAAAAAAGCTAGGAATAGCCCCCACCATATAATATATAAAGAAACAATAGATAAAATGGTTTGGCCACGTGACACGACAGAAAGATCAAAACACAACACAACGAGCCCCCAATAAACGTTATGAGAATACCAGACCCAAAGGTCAAGCACGAAAAAGATGGATCAATGGAATATTAGAAGCATTAGGAAACATAACAGCAGCAGTGGCGAACAGAAGGGCAAAAGACCGCAAATTATATCTTCCCTCGACGCTGAAAGGCAAATGAGGAAGGAAAGAAGAAGAATTTCTATGTGAAAACGAAGCAATTTTTAGAACAACACGTCTAAGTACCATAGATCTAGTAAAATTATGTCCAGCTCAGTGAGGTTGATTTTAATATAGCCTACAGAAGAAATCTTGCAAACTGGATGAATTGTCTAAGAGCAAAAAATATTTATATAAAGTCATGGATATTCTAAGGCTGCAAAAAATCACTGCAATTTACCAGATAGTTTTCAAGCATATCGAAAGAAAGTGTGTTCATGAATTTCTGAACAGACTACAGTATATTTTTGTAAAAATTTTGGTTTGCATTTTTTATTCAACTTTGAAATATTTCTCTCTCTCTCCTCTTCTCCCCTTGAGTGTCAAATTGATATGTGATGCAGGTTATCACCTACAGACTGAGCATCTTGATACATTTTTATGTTTTAAATAATGAATTAAAACTGTTGCTGAAATGTGCTGTAAATCTATTCTGAATAAATCACACAATACATTTTCTTGAAGGCTTTATGCAGGATCATTTTTTTTCAAAATTAATTATCTCTAACAGAGTGTGAGTGCAGATGGTAAATTAAAATCAAATAAATATTTTCAGCAGTTTTACATCACAGTTTGATAAGATGCAGAACAGATGTTTCATCAAAATGGTCTTGCCACAAGACATACTAAGAAAAATGTAAGTCAGTGATGGGTGTACTAAGTTGAAGTCAACTCTGTTCTTTA
Organism: Megaustenia siamemsis; assembly: GCA_032433765.1. Lineage (NCBI taxonomy): Eukaryota > Metazoa > Mollusca > Gastropoda > Stylommatophora > Ariophantidae > Megaustenia > Megaustenia siamemsis. The sequence goes on along the minus strand of JAVIAB010000088.1, from coordinate 49,808,217 downwards.
TACAATTTATTATATTTCCAAGTCCATTTACACCCACAATAGTACAACAAATAAAACAGCTCAGCTTTATAATTCTTCTGTGAATTTTTAAATAATGAACAATCAGAATTATACAGTAATTTGCATGAACAACATGGTCATTCATTATAAAATACAGTTAGCTCCTACAATATGTATTGACCATATTATAATTATATTATGTGGAAAATTGGCAAAAATAAAAATTTAGAAATAAAATGGTATGGTTACTAATTGCTTCATCAATAAAAGACAACACAACATGGTTTGATGTTGTGTATTAAAAGCTAACCTTCTGCTGGGACATAAACAATACATAAGAATTGAATTTTGAAAAATGAAAACAGGATAAATTTAAAAATAATTAATTGTGGTAAATGTTTCCGGCTTCCTCAAGATCTTATCAATTATAAACAACTTCATAACCCTCAGAAACAACTGAGCCATCCAATTTGTAATAAAGTAATATATTAATAATTAATAGTAAAGATTAAATTAGAACGTGTGAAGCATTACACCATCATGACCAGTCTGAACATCCGAACAATTTGTACTGCTACCTCACTTACTCTCCCAAGAAAAAAACAAAAACTTGTTAGCATTCACTTCCTGCTATTGGGAGTAAGCTTTATAAGTTTGGAACAGGCAAATAATTGCAATGCTGCGATAAAGCTGGTAGCAAGGAGCCAATGGTGGGGTGTGCTAAACGCTCCAAGGTATGGTGACAGCTTTACAAATAAAGAACACAACACAATACTGACGTTTCGGCCTGTGGCCTTCTTCATCTAACATGTAGTAATTGTGCTTCACCGCTTGTTGTCGTTGTCCCTGTATTCTGAAGAAGGCCACAGGCCGAAACGTCAGTATTGTGTTGTGTTCTTTATTTGTAAAGCTGTCACCATACCTTGGAGTGTTTAGCACACCCCACCATTGGCTGCTTTATAAGTTTGGTTCATTTTGTCTAAAATATGCTCATCAACAGAATATTCAACTTAAAAAACATAACACTTTGTGATTTTAGTCTTCCAAGTTATCTGTATTGTTCTCATTTTTTATTTCTATTGGTTGGCCTTTTAGACTTAGTTCACTTCCAGGCTGCCATCTTTAGTGTTATACTTTTGATTGATGGCTGTTATATTTAATTGATTAGTAACATAAGAGGGCTAAGACAGGGGTGCATCCTATCACCAAGCTTGTTCAATCTGTACACTGAGCAAATCTTTAAAAACATCACAAAGATGCCAGGCCTACACATTAATGGAAAGATAATCAATAACCTAAGATATGCTGATGATACTGTATTACTAGCAGAAAATCTTAAGATCTACAACAATTACTTAATGAAATAAACATGACAAGCAAAATATATGGATTAGACATAAATATCAAAAAACTAAATCTATGATCATAAACAAGGACAGTACTCAAAGCCTGCAAGTGAATATCAAAGTTGAAGGAATAGACCTGGAGACAGTTCAGAGTTACAACTACCTTGGACATACTATAACCAGTGATGGAAAATGTACAACTGAAATAAACAAAAGAATAGGAGTGGTAAAAAGTAATTTTAATGCCATGAAAAATATATTAACATCAAAACAAATAACACCAGGGCTAAAACAAAGAATAGCAAAATGTTATATCTTCTCAACATTCCTGTATGGTGTAGAAACATGGACATTAGACAAGAAAACAGAACAGAAAATTGAAGTCTTTGAAATGTGGATTTGTGGAAGAATAGGAAGAATTAGATGGAAAGAAAATAACTGATCATCATCTTGTGCCATACCAGTTGGCGTAGTCTATCATGTCATTCAACAATCTTCTGTCTACCATGCATAAGATCAGTTCTGTTGTTGACTGTTTTCCTGCTATTCAGTATTTTTTGTCTTTGTCATCCGCGATCTCTCTTTCCCTGTATTTTGCCAGTTGTAACCAAGTATTCCAATTTTCCTCTTCTCATGATGTGCCTGAAAAATGTAAACAAACGATGAAGTATTAAAACAATTAAAGATGAAAAGACTAACATGGACGAGTAAGATCAAAAGATGGACAAGTCAGCCAGCCTATGACAACCTGCACCATCAAAGCAAGAGACAGAGTGGAATGGCGTTCCATGGTAGCCAACCTTCGATGCGGAGATGGCACTCAATGATGATGATGATGATAACACTGAAAGTATTGATCAAAATAAAATAGAAAATAACAGTTTACAACATAGAGACAATTGGGAAAGTAAAGTCATCACCATCAACTTAAGTCCACAGGAACTTCTTCTTACAATGGTAAAGAAAAAGAAATTGTGCAGGTACAAACATACCATAAAGTCTAATGACATGATCATCGGACACAAAACAGTGGAAGATGGAGAGGTATACAAAGGACCAAAATTATTATTGCTATAGATGACTGACAGAGTGGAATGGCGCTCCATGGTAGCCAACCTTCGGTGTGGAGACGACACTCAATGATGATGATGATAGATGACTAGGAATATATTTGAACAAATCCAGAAATTGGTAAACAGCATGTAAGAATATAGGAAGATTGACAAACTCATCATGTTAGTACCCCATAGGATCAGGTATACAGTAGCTTCTCAAATTATATTTTTTGTTTATTTTTAATTTCTTTGCTCACTGTGTGACCTAGCAGTTTAAAAGATGTAACAGACATGGGCAAAATAACATTTTTTCTTTTAATTTAGAAAGAAATATTTGATGAAAGTTATTCTGACAGCTGTTAATTTTTTGGTAATTCAGGTACAGTGAAGTTATAATGTTCCCAAGTTTAAATGCTAAATTCAAGATCATTTCGTTCTGGAGTTTGAACTCCACCTGTGCAGTGAAAAAATGTCATTTGTAAATACCATCTGTTGTGTGCCCAAGTTATCTTTTGTGTTTTCAGTGATTTAATTTTGGTGTTTGGTTATAATTATGTACCCTAGCTATTAACTATGGCATCCAAGAAGAACGTGGAAGCAACAAAGCCTGAAAGGAATGTTGTAGCATCAATTGAGGTAGAGAAAATAAAAGAAACTTATCACAAAGCATGAAAGTGGTACACTCACAGCTTTGTAGAAAGTGAACCAGAACCTTCAGCCAGTTGTGCTAAGAGAGACAACCTAAGTTACAGTACAGTTATTTGATGTGTTTATGGGTAGTAACTCCCCTTCCAAAAGTAATCTTTCACTTCTTCACCAGATGCATTATCACTCCTGAGTTACAGTTAATGTGATTTTCATGTTATTTTATATTATTTACACATTGTTCTCATGTTTTCATCATCATTGAGTGCCATCTCCGCATCGAAGGTTGGCTCATCATCATGGAGCGCCATTCCACTCTGTTTCTTGCTTTGATGGTGCAGATTGTCATAGGTTGATTTGTCCATCTTTTGATGTTACTCGTCCATGTTAGTCTTGGTCTGCTTCTGCCACCTTGTATTTTCCCTTCCAATATTACATTATTAGGCTGTTGTGTCTTTTAACATGCCCCAAAAATTTCATTTGTCTTGTTCTAATTGTGTTTAGTAGTTCTCTTTTCATTTTTAATTGTTTTAAAACTGTGTGTCATCTTTACTAAAATCTTTACTAAATGTCCAAGGATAACAAACAAATCCTCTTGTATTGTGCAAGTTAGAGACATATGTAATTGTGCTGATGTGAAATTTAATAAAATATGTTGTCTAGAATATTGTAAATTAGAATTGCAAATTGAGGATGTATGTTATGTTTTGTGATCTTTTCATTTGATATTTGGTTCAAAATAAATAGATAAATGATTTCATCATAGGACTGATTTTATTAATATAACATTTGATTATTTTTTAAAGTGTATTTATGTTGCAAATGCAATTCTGTGCATATGGTGTGAAGACGCATGTTTATTTATGAAAGGACTTAAGAGATGTAATTACAAATGTATGAAGGGTACATCTTCACAAGATAAAATCTGTAATGTTTATTCTCATTAAATAATTTCACTTCAAATTTGATGTCTGCCTTAATATTACAAAATTGTTGTGGTATTAAACATAACATGGTTCTTGGAGTGTGATAGACAAAATGATCAAATCTGAACTCTGGATAATATTACTTCCAAAGGCATTTTTCATTATAATTAAAATTTAAAATCAAAGGGTAGAAATACTATTCAATACATCATGTGCTTTTATTATAAACTATGCTTTAGCTTGTGCACTTTAAATGAGAATAAAGTATAATTCATCAAATGGTGGACATCTATCTATTGACCTTTCGAGCCGTAGCCGGCCCATAGGGCGTAGACCAAGATACTCCTCCTATCTGAATTTTTGTTCTAGCAGTTTTCTTTTAAAGATATTTTATCAAATCTCGCCATTTGTCTCTGTTCTGTGCAAGCTTCTCTATCTCATTGAGGGAGCTGAATCCTGCTGCTCTTGCCTCTCTTATCAATGTTCTTCTCAGTGTCTCCCTGGATCTTCCTCTTTTTCTCTTACCTGTTGTTTCCCACATGAGGGCCTGCTTTGCTATTTCGGTTATTATCTCTTCTCATCACATGTCCAACATATGACCATCGTCTTTTCTTTATTACTGAGGATATTAGTGGTTGATTGGCGATTTCTCTAATTTTCTCATTTGTTTTGAATTCGTTCCACGCTATACCAAGTATTTTCCTTAGACATTTATTTTCGAATGCGTTCAACTTTGGTGACATGAACATAATAAATGTCAGTGCAATTTCATGGCAGCAGGAACTTGTATTTCATGTCAGCACACTATAAATTATGTGTCAACAAGCCCGGCTTCTGATTGTGAATAAAATGGAGACCAATATGCTCAACAATGACCAGAGCAGAATGTGGTCAGTGATACATAGCTGACTGCTTGCACATCAAGATCAGTGGCAACAGTTGATCAGGATCCTACTCCATCTCCACATGGTGCCTCTGAAAACAGACTAACTAGTCTGGTCCAGTGGTTGGTGGTCATAGATGGTAGGCAACCTTGTGGCTAAAAGTTCTTTGCTGACATTGCATGTATTTCGCTGATGGTCACAAAATATAGCAGCTTGCAATACAACCACTCAGTGTGTCTACATCCACTTAATGTCAATTTAAGAGCAGTTGATGAAGATTTGAGTGAGTATTGAACTGTTCCTGAACTACACAGAATCAATAAATAAAATGGTTTGTCCATCTAGAAAGAATGCTGTGTGATTCCTTACCATACAAAGCTTATTTAGAAAAGGAAAAGGACAACAGCAAGAGGTAGACCCAGAGTAAGATATGGACGGGCATCAAAGAAACATCACCAATTGGCAATTGTTAAGGCTGCCAAAAGAGTGAGAACTAGAACTTTGTATTTCCAACACCTGAATGGGTACAAGAGGAAAGTGAAAAAAGAATGAAGAATAGTAGTCCTTTAATGGATGCAGCAGTTGTGAAATATAACTGGTAAATGTTAACTTTCTAAAACCACCACTACAAAAGAACATACATTTGACAAAAAAAATAGATAGACATATTAGATTATAAGATTAAATTGACTTGATACACAACAATTAATTAAATACAATAATCTGATGAGTTTCTATTCCACAGCACACACAATTAAATCAAACATGGGTTAAATGATGATCTGAGTGGACACTTTGCACAGTGCCTTAGCATCTTATCTGTTGTCACTACAGGCAAAGCTATCACTGGCTGACATACCTTGCAACTTTTTGTTCAGTAGCAATAGCAGAATTATCTGGCGTGATACAATACAGATCTTGTGCAAAGTTTGACAATTAATAGCAAAAATTGACAGACAGAGAAAGTCTAGAATTTCTGCCTTAAGTGTGTCTTCAACTCAAAAGGATAATAGATAGATAAAATAACAAATCTCTCCACTTTTGTTGATCCACTGTCATCCTCTCTAGGGTGCCTTAAGATTGGCCACACTGAAATGTCTCTCCAGTCCAGCCTCTCCTATGATGAACCCAATGTTTGGTACTTGAGATCATTTCTGGATAATTTCACAATGTCATCTGTCCAGCTGCAGCAAGCATCATATATGAACTGAAGTAAGTTGTTCTATAAAACTTCAACTTCTGCTAAACTTCTGAATCAACGAGGGTTCTTATCAGGATGGTGGTCTTCTCTGATTCCCCATAATTTGTTGTGAAGGCTTGCAGTAGAGTAAAATTAAATAATAATCCTCATAAACTTGCACAGGAAATGCAATGACAGGGCATGGCTCAGTCCAAGATCCAGAAGGTAGTGCAACTTCATTCCAAACCTCAAGACCCGATCATCTACACTGATGACTTGGTCACAAAGTTATGTGCAGAGAGGCTGCATTTTAATTGTGTATTCTAATGGAAAGTTGATAAAAGTGCAGAAGCCTATAATACTACCTCCAGCACACACACGGAGATTGAGGCTGTGATATGGCTGGTTAAGAGACCAACAACACATGTCATCTTGACTGACTAACAAAGCATGCTTGGTTGGATTGACAAGGATACACTCCTCAGGAGAGTGGATGCACCTAGTCAACAGCCTAACTTGGATATATTGCTCAAGACACACAGGAGTTCATGGCAATGAGGTGGCCGACAGGTTGGTGGGATCTTCCATTGCACAATAAAACCTTAAAATTGGACACATATGGCATTGTGAGAGCTCTAAAAGAATACCTCTCACAAAATGGTAACAAGGAAGTTGAGGATAATCCACACGTCAAAAGAATGGTGGAAAACGGTGCCACGCAGGACGAAAGCAGGAAAAGCATCCTCAATGACAAAGAACACAACACATTCAATCAATGCTGGACAGGAACAATCAGTAGACAAACACAGTTGCTGGAATGGCCGGCAGAGCGGATATGGGATTGCCCCAACTGCAATGATGCCAGTCAAAACTAAAGACTAAATAAGATAGGTCAAGCTCATTCACTGACTCTTGATTATAGTGCAGTCTTCTAGTATATAGCGGGGTGTCTGTCTAAGTGATCCACAGTCGTGGGTTGCAGAATTTCTTAGACTTATTCTATGAAGGTATGCTCTGATGGTGGCCTATTCTCTAAATATCCTGGTTTGCTCATGTCCTTTGAGTCGTTTTTATTTTGTTCTTGCTCAATTTTTTTCACTGCGTGTGAAATAAGTTGCACACAATGAAATTAAGACATTCAGCATAATATCTTTGCCATTGCCACATAATTTGACAACATATGTAACATGAAGTTGAAAGAAAATAATTTATCAAAGCAATTATTATATCACATCACAGATATTAAGCATTTTACTGAATAATGCAACAGAGAGAGGTTTTAATGTTACAATTTCCAGACACCAAAGAACAAAATGAAAGAAACAAATATATGAATTCATATTCATTGTTGCATCTTTCAACCATATTTTATTTACAATGTTTTGTATTAAATGTTTTTGCTGCAGAGAAAGGAAGGATAAGACTAAAATAAACATGATAGTCAACGGGGAATGTATTACAGTTATTTTGCTTGACCATCACTGGTGATGAAGACAACTCATTTCATTCACTTATGGGGGGGGGGGGGGGGGTCTAGAGGTAAGACATCAGCCTCTGGACAAGAAGGTCCCAGGTTCAATTCTCACCACAGGTGGTGGAAAAATAAAATATTGAATTTGTGGCTTTACCCTCTCCTGGTCTATGAGTAGTGAGATCCGATATCCAGCCCTTTAGAAAAACAGAAGGTTCTGTGAGCAGTCTGAGCATGTTAAAGAAACCTTGGCAGTTTAAAAATAGAAAAGAGTAAAAAATTGGCCACTGCCCAGGGAAAATTAATAGGGGAAAAAAAACGATCCAAAACGTTAAGACTCTCAACGATAAAAATAAGAGAGTACCTCTGAAGTTGGAGAATATCTGCTTGTGTAGTGGGGGGAATCAATGATGAACAGTGGGATATGCTAAAAGAATCAATGCAACAAACATCAAAAGAGTTCATACCACCAGTGAGGACAAATTCAAGAAAAAAATGGATGATAGATGACATTTTGCAGCTAATGGATACAAGAAGAAGAAATAAAGATGGGTATAAGAGATTAAATAAAGAAATTGTAATAAAATGCAATGAAACAAAAGAAGCATGGCTAAAAGAGAGATGCAAAGAGATTGAAACGCAACAAAAAGGAGATGCCAAAGCCATATACAAACAAATTGAAGAATTAACAGGAAGAAAAACACAATAAAAAAACTGGAAGTTTAAGATCAAAGGAAGGAGAACTGTTGATTGAACAAGAAAGCAAGAGAACAATGGACAGAGTACATTAAAGATCTTTACAATGATGAGCCAACAGAAGTAAATATTAAGGATAATGGAGAAGGACTAGAAATACTCAAAGAAGAAGTGGAAGACGCCTTGTGCAACATAAAAGCAGGAAAAGCTCCTGGACCAGATAATATAACTAAAGAAGAGATTGAAGCCATGGGTGATTTTGGAATAGAAATAATAACAAAAATATTGAATTATATCTACAACAGTGGGTATATACCAGACAACCTGCTCAAATCAATATTCATAGCCCTACCAAAGAAATCTAGTGCGATTGAATGCAATATCATTGCACAATAGGCCTTATGAGTCACATGACTAAAATATTACAAAGAATCATCATGTGAAGAGTGCAAAACAAAATCAGTCCAGAAATTAGTGATGAACAGTGTGGTTTTGTTAGAGATAAAGGAATGAGCAATGCAAATACATCATAAGATCTTTAGTAGAAAGAGCCATAGAGGTGAAAACAGATCCATACCTGTGTTTCATAGATTACACCAAAGCATCTGACAAAGTAAAGCACCAAGAAATAATCAAAGTTTTAGAAGGTATAAACGTAGGCAGCAAAGATCTAAGAATAATAAAGAACATGTACTGGCAACAGACAGCAGCCAAAAGAACTGGAAATCAATTGGGAATGTTTCAACAAATAAAACAGTGTTGTGTGCTGTCACCAGATTTGTTTATATGTATAGTGAGATTATTTAAAGATCCATAAGGGACATGCCTGGAAAAACAATCGGAGATTGTAATATAAATAATCTAAGGTATGCTGATGATACAGTCTTAATTGCTAAGAGTGAAAATGAGTTACATGAAATGTTGGACATTATAGTGAAGGAATGCAAAAATAAAGGACTCAGCCTTAATAGTAAAAAGACAGGGGTAATGGTAACAACAAAGAAAATTTAAATATTTGGGAGCTTTGTTAACCTCAGACGATGTACAAAAGAGGTGAGATGCAGAATGGCTCAGGCAAAAGCAGCTTTCCAAAAAATGAGGAGGATACTATGCAATCCATTTTTGACAATAGAAACAAGAAAACGAGTTCATAAATGTTATGTAGAGCCAGTCTTAACATATGGATGTGAATCATGGACAATAAGACAACAGACAAGGAAATCACTGGAGGCTGTAGAAATGTGGCTTTACCGATGAATGTTCAGAATACCATGGACAGCCAAGAAGAGTAATGAAAACGTTCTGAAAGAGGCCAAAGCAAACAGAGATGATTTCCAATATTCGGAAGAAACAATCATCATTTTAATGTAATGAGAAGAGAATAGCTGGAGTGTATTGCAACAACTGGGAAAATTGAGGGACGAAAAGATAGAGGGAAGCAAAGAGAAAATATACCAGACAGCTTAAAAGAAGGGCTTGACAGAAAGTCAACAACAGAAATGATAACTGTCGAGATCAAAAGTTATGGAGAGACATGATCACCTACGCCAGCAGGCATGGTACTTGATGATGATGATGATAGTGGGGGACACCTGAGCACACAGCTGTCGGTGTGAGAAAATAGTCAAAAGTGATATTCATGTAAAATTCAGTCCCTGAGGACTTCACCAGAGATAGAAAGCTGATGAATGCTAACAAACACATTTTGTCACTCTCAATTAGCGTTCAGAAAATAGTAATACTAAGTCAGAGTGACATCAAACCTGTATTAATCACTTTAAAAGATTGTCCACTTAAGTCAGTTCAGAAATTCACGTATCTTGAATCCACAATCACGTCAACCATTTCTCTTGATGATAAATTTTAACAGCAGAATTGGTAAGGCAGCTACGACTTTCTGCAAACTCACAGAAAGGGCCTAGAACAATATGAAATTAACATTAAAGACCAAACTCTTAATATATAAAACCTGTGTGATTAACACTATTATATGGATCTGAAACCTGGACAACATACTCAAATCATGAAAAAAGACTGAATATCTTCCATTTGCGATGTCTCTGCAGAATAATGCACATCAATTGGCAGGACAAAATAACCAACTTAACTGTCCTGCAACATGCTAAGGCCCTAACAATCATGTCAATGCTCAGAAGCTGAAGGTTAAGATGGCTGAGGCACATCCAGTGAATGGAAGAAAATCGCATTCCTTACCAAATACTATACGGTGAAGTAATACACGGAAAAAGACAAATCAGCAGACCTAAACATATATAGAGATATTTGTAAATCATCTCTGAATGATTTCTCCATCTGTGAAAATGACTGGGAACATCTGGCAAGTGATCGCACATCATGGCGAGGCTTGTATAAACATAACATCATTTGAAGCTGTGCTATGGGAAATCATAGAAGAGAAAAGACTAATGAAAAAGGATGAAAATCCTGTGGATCAGTGGGCCTGACTTGTTCATTCTGTGGCCGTGTGTGTTTGTCAAACATTGGTAGAATTAGCCACAAGAGAAGCTGTTCTACAAAAATAAAAATATCAAAAAACAAATACACAATAGCCTCCACTAGACCGTCTGACAGGATGAAAAGGGACATATGTGTGTATATATTTATATATATATACTTTACTTTGTGATCATTAAGGCACACAGGATTGAGGATGAGGTCGGTGCAAATTTTATACTGGTGTTAGAAGATAGTTCCCAGGCCCACCCCTTCCCCAGACTAACAATGCCATGTATACGAAGACAGCAATGTTCTGGATCTTAACAACAAAACTTTCCTTTCAGCATACATTTGTATATTGTTGTGGCAAAGTTTCCCCAACTCAGATTTGTGATGCAAATAAACATTTTTTTTGGGGTAATAACAATAGTGTTTATAATTAAACATTTGAACTCATTAAAATATAATGTCAAATATTTAAGACATACATTTAATACTACATCTGAGTTATTCCTTTATCATTGTTACTCATACCAGATTTTGATAGGGCACAATTTAGTTTCAAATTTGGAACTTAAAGACTGTGGTAATTGTTTCTAATTATGCACGTGCTGGACATTCTCTACCATAACCAAATTCACAAAATATTCAATATATTCAAGAGTTTATTAATATGCTTATTAGTTTTATATAATATAATTTGTATAATTCTCTTTACAAATAAACAACTTCATATGTATATGCCAAACTGGCCAGTGGTTCATTGTTCAAGTTAAATGCAAGGCACGATTGTTTGTATATGAATAATCACTTGAGAAAGCAACAGTTCATACATAAGGAGTTTATCAGTTGACTCACCCAACCTGTCTTGGTAATGAATGGATACATAGACAATTTCACATGAACTACAAAGGAAATAGTTTAATTGAATTATCTTATCTTCATATAGCAAGATACTAGAAAAGTCATACTTCAGCAGTATTAACAAATGTCAAGCAGCACAGGAAGTATTATAATTATAGTTTTTTGTAACATGATAACTTAACCAAACTAACAGGCAACGATAATGGTACAATTGACCTGATTAAATATTGAGTAATGCCACAAGAATATTTGTTAATAAACAAATGTAAATACAAGTTATGTTTACATAAGCACAGACACAACATATATGTATTTCAAATGACTTGTTAAATTAACTATTTTTATTATGTTAAGGTGAACTTCTAGAAACTCCTTTTTTACCTTATTTACCTCTGGAGATAATTTTGCTGCAATGCACTTCTATTTGATTCTTCATAACATCAACAATACCATACAAGATTCGTGACAGAAATGCAAGTATTAGCTGACCTTTTATTTATTTAAATTTTTTTACATTTCATCTTCTTGAAGTTACAGAACAGTAATTAGTATATATAAATATATATCACCAGAAAGAAAAAGAATAAAGGAAAATTTGGTCACAGTCACGCCAATCTGGCAGCAGATAAACAAGTCATGATTTAGCAATGATCAGTTAGCCTGGGCAACACCAACCAGAAAAACATAAAATGAGGACACTAAAAATAAAATAAACAAAATTTCTAAATTCAGAAAGTACAAATTGGCAACAGAAGTCACAGTAGTGAATGAATTTGGTTTGGATTAACTTCCTCATGTGTTGCACTTCAGACAAGGTTAAGAGACTGATCTCTTAAATGGGTGCCAGAGATTTTGTCTGGGAAAGTAAGGCAACCTGGCACTGATACTACTCACAACACCAATAAATGTACCAATGGTCATAACTCACAACACCAATAATTGAGCCAATAGTCATAACTCACAACACCCATAATTGAGCCAATAGTCATAACTCACAACACCCATAATTGAGCCAATAGTCATAACTCACAACACCAATAATTGAGCCAATAGTCATAACTCACAACACCCATAATTGAACCGATGATCACAACTCACAACACCAATAATTGTACCAATGGTCAAAGCTCACAACACCCATAATTTAACCTATTGTCATAACCCACAACACCCATAATTTAACCTATTGTCATAACCCACAACACCCATAATTTAACCTATTGTCATAACCCACAAAACCCATAATTTAACCTATTGTCATAACCCACAAAACCCATAATTTAACCTATTGTCATAACCCACAACACCCATAATTTAACCTATTATCATAACCCACAACACCCATTATTTAACCTATTGTCATAACCCACAACACCCATAATTTAACCAACTGTCTTAATAAAATATTATCCCTGATGCCATATTACCCACATGCCAAAAGACTTGAGCGGTAACTTTTTAAGTTCAAGAGCAAGACTGTTTACTTTTTATATTAGTCTTGCATGTTTTGGTTTTAAATGCAAATGATTAAATTCTGTACACTGAGGTGTGTAGAACATCACACCATGCTGTGATACATTATAGAACCATGACAGTCAAAACACCACACGAAGTGGCACATCGTTTACTAAGATGGTAAGAGTTAATTTTAATCCAGTAGCTTTCCACATAGGACAATGACAATGGCACTGAATTGGACACACACTGTGGAAGCCTACTGAAAGTATTACACAACAAATCCTTTTTTGAAATTCTGTGGGAGGAGGCAAAGAGGAAGGCCAAAATATACTTGAAGACATGTGGAAGCAGAGATAACAGGGAAGACATGGAGCAATCTTAAGAGAATGATAAGAAATAGGAAGGCTTGGAAAGTGTTTGGTGAAGACCTATGCTCCACAGGGAGTTGAGAGGAAGAAGACGAAGATTGTAGGCTTTTTATAATTTTATTGGCTAGCACATGTATAAACAAGGCCATCCTTGTATTTCTGCATAATTTTATTTTTACAGAGTGGTTTGTGTACATTCATTTTAATAAGTAAAAGGTGCAAGCTGTTTCATAAATGGTCTGTTTTCCCTCACAAATTGCCTTGCAAAAGGCTTACATGTCAATATTTTTAATTTTAAAAAACACGAATTAAGAGAAACCATTACAATATTGAAGGTACATTGTAGTGTAGTAGATTTTAATCTATAGTAAAACAATTATTACAGAGGCTTGAACTTAATGACATAAATAAGCTCTCATTCACAACTATCAGTGCATTGTCTTTGAGCTATTGCCTTATCATATCAACTTAATGCTTAATGAAAATAAGGTATAATAAAATCTTTCCTTACCCTATTTCTTGAGCTAGAATCAGTGAACTAGAAGTGGTAGATATTTTCATTTGTATTTGACTGTACATCCTTTGATTATTCATTGTAAGCAAAGATACTGAATTTTAAACAAGAATATCTTGCAAAGAAGACAGATAAAATAATGGAGCCTGAATTGTTCATATTCAGTTAAGAAAAACATGAAGTCTGCCAAAGTCCAGACTGACTACTAAAATGCTGTGTTAACCTATTTAACATTAAAACATTTTTTAAAATTGGTTTTCAATGACAAGACAATAAATAACAAACCAGTTTCAATATGACATGTAATAATTTGAGGCAATTCTATAAGAAGCAATGCATCAGATCACTTGAAATAATTGCTCACACACAAATATTATATGGCTTTTGATGTCTCGACAGATTGTTGGTAGCAAACAATCATGATTTGTCAGTAGTTTGGAGATATATTAGTGTCTTATGCTGAATGTTGCTTCTCTCGTGACTGAATCTGCCAATATTGACAGATCCAGTCACAAGATGCATTTTGTGGTGGACTCATCTCCTTTCTCTTGTGCCTTTTGTCTTCTGATTTTGGCATCACTTCCTTGAATGTTGCTAGTTTTTTTGTTATTTTTAACCTATGAATAGGTTATAATTGTGCTATGAATAGCTGCCAGATTTTTCCAGTTTACACAACTATACACACACACACACATATATATATATATATATATTCATACATACACACACACTAGCATTATACATTCACTTCACTATGAGATTTTGGCACTTTAAAAATCCATGTTAACTGCAATTAAATTACTAACAACTGCAGAACATGCTACATTCTGTGTATACCTACATTATAGGAACTGAAAACAATATTGATTTGACTATTTATCTTTGAGATCAGCTATATTTGAGTAATATAGTGTCTGTGCCCTTTGACAGACTCCTCACTAATGTGGAGGGCTTGCAGGACACACAATTTTCCCATGAGCTATGTTACAATAGCAGGTGTACTGTTGCATTGGCAAAAACTATCATGATTGCTTATCTATGGCATTCTTGACTGCATAGCTATTGTGTATTTGATTGCAAAGCTGTGGCATTCTTGACTGCATAGCTATTGTATATTTGATTGCAAAGCTGTGGCATTCTTGACTGCATAGCTATTGTGTATTTGATTGCAAAGCTGTGGCATTCTTGACTGCATAGCTATTGTATATTTGATTGCAAAGCTGTGGCATTCTTGACTGCATAGCTATTGTGTATTTGATTGCAAAGCTGTGGCATTCTTGACTGCATAGCTATTGTATATTTGATTGCAAAGCTGTGGCATTCTTGACTGCATAGCTATTGTGTATTTGATTGCAAAGCTGTGGCATTCTTGACTGCATAGCTATTGTATATTTGATTGCAAAGCTGTGGCATTCTTGACTGCATAGCTATTGTGTATTTGATTGCAAAGCTGTGGCATTCTTGACTGCATAGCTATTGTATATTTGATTGCAAAGCTGTGGCATTCTTGACTGCATAGCTATTGTGTATTTGATTGTATAGTTATTGTGTGTTTGATTGCATAGTTATGGCATTTTTGATTGCATAGCTATTGTGTGTTTGATTGTATAGCCATTGTGTATTTGATTGCATAGCTATTGTGTGTTTGATTGTATAGCCATTGTGTATTTGATTGCATAGCTATAACGTTCTTGATTACATAGCTATTGTGCATTTCATTGCATAGCTATGGCATTCTTGATTGCATAGTTATGATGTTCTTTTTGAGGATGAAGATGTGAAAAGCAGTTTTCATTAAAGTCAATACCTGCCACTTAAAGTGACTTTCCTGGAACAGATTTTGAGGGAGAATTGCAGCCTGCTGAATTAGAAAGAATACTCAGATGGCATTAGTGGTGGTATGAACATTCATCCACTCCAGGCTCAACCAGTGAACATTTTACCTCAGTAAAGTTCCTGTGGAGGTCCTTCACTTGCAGTGTGGCACCACTGCAGAGTTTGGGCTAGTTGAGATTTTGCATATATCACAGGAGCATAAACTCTCAGTAGACAGGCATTTGATCAGGTCAAACTTTGCAGGTAGGGCTCCTGCTTAAACTGTAGGATGAATCTTTACTGTATATGTATATGAATATAGATATACATATATTTATATTGAGAAAACCTTACATTCAGTGATCAAATAAACAAAGGCAAAAAGAAAAAAGCAACACAATTTATTCCCACATAGCAATTTTAAAAATTGAAATAAATATTGAGAAAATCTTTGGAGAAAACCCTACGTGCTGTCAACAAAGATAAAAATAAGAAGAAAAGATTATTCCCACAGTGAAATAAAACAAGCATCTGAGAGGGATTGAACCCTAAACCTTTCACATGTGAAGCATACATGTTACTGATTGACTAAGTACAACAATGAGTTATTGTCTCTGTTTTATTTATAAAGATATACAATTTTATTTTAGGTCATCCTAATTGATCTGTAAAACTTGCTAGGTGAGGAAATTATTATGATATCATACATTTGTGAATGTAAATGCTACATACATACATATATGGTATTTAAAGAACACATGATTGTTCAACAACATTTATCTACTATTTAAATTTTATTTCAAAGAAAGGAATGAACCATAAATTTATCCAAACATCACGTGTTACTATATATTTATAAATTTATCAAAATATTGCATCAGTTACCTTACCACTAAATAGAGACCATTTGCCTATCTTTTGACCTCTTTAGGGATTGAATTTTTAAAAAAACCTACAGAAAAACAGGGAGGTAATGCTGAAGGAACACTCTTAAATTTTAACCTTTCATGTTGTTTGGATTGAAGGAGATAAATTATATTGGAAGTATACAAAGGAAAGTAAACACAGTCTTCTATGATGAAGATATCTCTCTCTCTCTCTGCGATCAGGACTCAATCAGAGTAGGACTCCAGACTCTCACACGAAGACAGCTGTCTGTTTAAGCCTGTTAGATCCACTCAGCTTGAATACCTGTTAAAACGTTGCACTGTGTTCTGCGCCAGTGCATCCGATTTCAGCCGGCATTTTGTTCAGGTTTGCTTTCCTTATCTTTTGATTGTCCCCAATCTTCCTGCAAAGGCAGCAGATGATCTTTTCTGTAGGGGGATTCTGCCCTTAGATGGTCTGCTCTCTCAGGTTTACGAGCACCATCTGCCCAAGTCACTAGAGGTGATTAACACAGACACGCGACTTGGAATATGAGGAAACTGCAACAAGGAACACTTTTCATGCATAGCCTTCAATTGTTCCCGCTGCCTATCCCCATATACCGGTAATTCACGTCCTCTTGAAAATGATGATCGTCGTAGCACTTGATGATGTTAGGCCATCATTGTTGACTCCAATTCCGAACATAGAGACACACAGTTAGTCGCCAAATTATCCCAGTCACACATCAAACAGCAGACCGCAAGATTAGCTCACGGCCGGTCTAGGGAACCATTATGATGACCTAGCACACAACAATGCCGAACACAATCTCGCTCCCTTTAGATTTCTGATTACTCTAGTGTAAGCAGCCTACGACAAACAAAGCACGAAGCAAATTCCCCAAAAGAGACAAAATTGCGGCTGACGAAGTAGTTTACATTAATGAGTAACATGGAAATAACTTGCGTCAAGGAATTCCAACAACGGTCATGAACAGCACCAATGTGATGTAAAGCACAGATCACGTCTAGACGGTGGAAGGTCTCATTCACAACACTTGATTTGTCAAAAACGGACTGTTGTCGGCCTATGACCTCGCTTAAGCGGCACAGATGTATTAAGTATATCATCATTTTGACTTTAACGCAGAAAAGTGCAATGGAGAACCGAAATTAAACAGACCCTGGATGCACTTTCTGCAGCGATCGAGAGGACGTGGACTAGATCCGCCATCTTGGAGACGAAGTCTGATGAAGATATTAAATACAAAGTATAATTAAAACCCTTAAATATTTTTTATTTCATAGGTACAGTAAACGTTGAACATACATTTGAATTATTAGTAGTATTTATATTCACAATATATGTTAACAAAATCTAAGAAGCATGATAATAATTTTTCGTCACTTCAAAATTCTACTGTTGAACAGTGTGACCTACAATCTTAAAGCAGTTTTTGTGTGTGTGCATGTTTCCTAATGTACCCACTTTATTATATATAATACAAATGACGCACATAAATTCTGTAATAATTTATGCATGATAAGACATTACTTATATTGAATTAAGTAATATAAATTACACTATACATAAGACTGTACATTTGTGTACTTTTTTTTTTGTCATATACACATGAAAATATGGTTACAACTTGCAGTTTATATTGTACACATTTGTTCCTTGTTCTTCATTATTTCATTGAAAGATTGGTTCATGATAAATTCCTGGTAAATTCATAATATAATTTTCTTTCGATTTCAATCACATATAAATTTTCACTTTGTAAAAAAACTACCATCATTACTTCTACCTTTTGTGGAGTCATTATTATTAAGTAAGAATAGATAATAGTCTGGTGGTATGATGTCGACCTCAGGACAGGAAGGACCTTGGTTCAAAGCCCACCAGAAACAGCGGTGATTTTTCAAAAATGGGAAAAATTAATCTGTGGTTTCTTTTCGATGTTACACTCCCCTAATCTCTTGGATAATAAGATCTGATGTTCAGCCCTCTTTGATAATGGCGATAAACAGGAGGTCCCACGTGCTCTCGCTCACATTAAAGAACCATTGGCAGTTAAAATAAAAAAAGAGTAGGCCCTAACTATGGCTGATGTATGTGCAAAATTGTCAGCAGAAACTGACCCCCACCATAGATCCCAGACCATGCTACAGAGTTTGTGTGGACCAGGGTTCTCTTGATGAGGTTTATGGAGAGCACTTATGGATTCATCTGGTGTGTTGTGATGATGATCCTGACAACAACAGATAACAAGGAAGTTGTAGATAGATGAATATTCTGAAAGCAAACAATCCAATAATGCAGCTACTAGAGTGAAAATCAAGAAGCGGGATAAAGATGAGTCAAGTAGAGGGCATTTTTTGGGCTGCTCAAATTCACCTCCCTTATCTAGGCATTGGAGAAGGCACCCCATCATAAAATGAATGTGGAGAAGGCACCCAATGAATGAAGTGTAAATTAAATGACTAATGGTACAAGTGTGTTTGTTTTAAAAGTATTAACCATTTATTCAATTTATTTAGACATGGACATTCAAAGACATGTTAATGGAATATACAAACATTAAATAATGTCCATTTTACTGTATAGAAAAGATGTCCATATGCTTGGTCATTCAGGAATGAATTGTTGAAAGCCAAGAGACTGCAAGAAACATTTTATAAGTCAAACAATATCTCTGAAAATTGTTTTAACCACCCTGACAATCATAATTACAGCATGCACGAGAAGGAAAACTTGAGCACATGCCAAGAGATGTGATATAAATATAAAATGACAATATATCAAGAATTTCCATTCTTCTAAGTAAATTACCATATAAATTGATGACCCAGGTTGTATATGTTGAAATAGTGAGTCAAAAACAAAAGGAAAGACTGGAATAATTATAATCAAGGAACAGAATATGTACAAAAAGAAATCTAGAAGTATTAATAAATTGTTTTAAATAATTTTGTTTAGCAATTGCACACACAGATGAATGCACATATACAAACAAGTTACACTTTTTAGCATATATTGCGCAAACAAAAAAATGCACATAACCAGTATCAATGAATGTAGATTTTCTGATTGTGTTCTGTGATCAATTTCTTGAATCAAATGTTTCTATGACTTTTGTATTGTGCTTCTTGTTAATGTTACAAATTTGTGATTTAAAAAATGTTTAATTAAATGTTTTGGTAACTCTGATATTTCAAACACTTTAACCCCTTCCCTCCCAATGTCAAGTATACTTGTCCATCTGTTAATTTAGAACATCATACATTAATTAAGGGATGTAATCAATAATTCTCCTGTGTGTTACCAGGGCCTCATTATGAGGAAAGTAAAGAATAGTGAGAAGACTGTTAAGAAATAACATATAGAAGAATGAAAACATCCAAAGATTTTCAATGAAATTTTTTCATGAAAATAAAACACATTTTGTGTTTTTTTTTTCATGAAAATAAAACACATTTTGTGTTTTTTTTTTCATTTACTTATTTCTAAATCATCACAAACACTTAATATTTGCGCATTCAAATTTCTCATCCATTTTGCTTCAACTTCTTCTTTTCTCTTTTCACGGATACCGAAAAAGTGTCATGGTTTATATCATTTGTCATTCTTGAGCTGCTCAAACTGCCTGAATTAGTGATTTTCCTTTGTTGTCACATGTCTTTGTCACTGCATCTATCCATCTTCTTCTGAGTTTTCCTCTTGGATTTTTTCCATGCATTCTCGAGAAAAACGCCCTTGATGGCGAGAATGAATGGAAAAAGACCAAGAGGAAGACCCAGAAGAAGATTGCTTCAACAGATGTCTATAAAAATAAAAAGCATAGAGGTGCAGTCAGTTCAGAGATATGCCTCTTTAAAGAATACATGTTATATGTCTTATTTAATGTTGGTCTGGTACTTAAGCCGTCGGTCAGGATTGAACCCGGCCTCTTGTCCTTAGTAGTCCAGTTCACTAACCACTGAGCTATCGCGGCTCCCAATTCATAATATACTCGTGGAAAAAAGTGAGTGTGCATCATGTGGATCACCAAACACATGTTTTTGGATTAACCCGAACAAAAGTTGGCACGTAGTTGTGGGTGGATATTATTTATTGACCCATGCAATTTCAGTTAAATCATGAAATGCACTGGGAGATAACCAGAATTCAAAAGCAATCACATCCCAGACCCATTGGGAAGAACTGATGACAGGATGGTAAGCATGCAGCTCTAAACATAGACATCTGAAAATGTAATTGCTGAAGCAGCCAAAAATCTAGCAGAAACATCTTTTTTTTTTTTTACAATGCCAAGATTAACCCAACAAACCAAGCACTTGCTATAGGGATGTGAACTGCTGCATATATGATATTAGTGGTATCTCAGCACTTCAATGTTCACAGGAACACTATAACATGCTTTTTAACCTATTTCAACCACATTGATCCACTGCTGATCACCAGAGAAGAGGTCGACCATGAGTTACCATGCCAGCGCAAGACCGCTACCTTCACCTCACGCACCTCCGTAACAGGTTTCTCCAAGCAACATGGACTGCCAGAGACATTCCAGATTTAAGATGTGTGTCAGGCTGGACAGCTCTGAACAAGGTCACAGAGACACATCTCTTACCTCATAGACCTGCTGTCATACCAGTACTGACAGTTCACCACAGACACGGTCATGTGGCTTGGGTCAGATAGCACATGCCATGGCTCCAACATCAATGGAGATGGATTCTGTTCTCTGATGAGTCCAGATTCTGTTTGTAAGGCAATGATGCCATGGTTGGTGTGCAAGCATCAAGGAGAACGTTACGCTAATGATTGTGTTTTACAGCAAGACAGGATGAAAGGAGGCGGTCTAGGGTGAAATTTCATATACAGTCAGAACGAATCTCGTCATCATCAATGGCAACATGACTGGTCTATGCTACAGAGATGAAATCATAAAAACCCATGTACAACCTTTCTTTGATGAAAATAGACCAGGCATGATACTGCAGCAAGTGGCACGTATGATCAGAGATCACTTCCAACAACATCAGATTGATGTCTTACCATAGTTAGCTGTTTCCCGAGACATGTCTCACATTGACCACATATTGGACGAACTGGATTGTAGGGTGCGAAGAAGACAGATTCCTCCTAAAAATCACCATCAGCTGGCCCAAGTGTTGGTAGAAGAATGGAATAGCACACCATAGTATCGTATTCAATATGTCATTGATTCAATGAGAAGGCTCTGTCAAGCAGTAATAACAGCTCAAGGTGGACATATGCGGTACTGAAATGGTGATTTCCTTGTTTGTGCAACATAAACATTTTTGTTGTTTAGTAACAATTTCATTGAAATTAAATTGAACACTTTGTTCCTTATACGCTGCTGTACCACACTGCGCACAAACATTTAATCAATCTCTAATAACAATTGGAAGCGACCTAAAGAGTGATGCACGCTTACATTTTTCAGCAAGTATATATTGATATTACTGAAATAGCCATACAAAGTCATCTAAGAAATCAAATGTAAGAATCAAATCTGCAGTCCTGACATCATCAATTATTTCCATGTCCAGACTTCTGTCCCATCTATTGACCACATTTGTTATGGTTGGTCATTGTTTGATGGACAAAATTAATCCCTGAAGGTGAATGAATCTATGCTAATTAAAAAAACAAAAGAAAACAACTGAAGTGTCCAAATCCCACTGTTTGAAATTAAAGATAGAGGACACACACACGTGAAGAACCAGTTTATGGACTCACCACAGATTGCTCCATTAGTTTCACTATTCTCCTTGTTTAATTTACTGTCAAAATCTTCCATATCAACATAACTTTACCAACTCACAAATAACCTCAAACAGTACATACTTCTATCATGAGGAAGGGCCAAGAATATCATCCGCTTCAAATTTGTGTCACAAAAACATAAAAAATGTAAACATTTATAGAAAATCAACAACTGCTTCAATCAACATATGGTAGACACCAGAGGGAAGTCTCTTTTCATACTATTGATGGTAGACAACAGAGGGAAACCTCTTTTCATGCTATTGATGACAGACATCAGAAGGAAGTCTGTTTTCACACTGTTGATAGCACAATGTTTCATTGATTGAAAGCTGATGGAAAAGAAGTTCCATTGACAAGGAAGCAAGTACTAATACATGATAATCTGGGAGTCCAACTTTGTCCTAAGAATTAATAAAAATAAAAAATTAAATCCATAACTACAGCCAGTAGCTGTTATCAAATTATGTCATTAACTATTATGTCAATAGAATTTGCTAATTAAATGCACAATTAATATATCATGTATCATACAAATATTTCATTAACTAGACTTTAATTTTTAATATCAGTAACATGAAATTATACATCCATTTTTTTTAAATAAAAAAGTAAAATCATTCTTAGTCATTTCAATACTTTCTTATCTGGCTATATTCTACTGTAAATACTATTATTCTTATATTCATTAAATTTAAAAAAAAAAAAAAGGCATCAGCATTATAATTTGTAGAAAGACAAATTGCGCAGATAATACATGCATTATTTCTGAATAATGAACTATTTCAAAATATAAATGCACGTACTATACATATATTAAACTAAGGTGTAAACTGAAATTTAAAAAAAAACTATATATATTTATATATATATATATATTTATATATATATATATATATAATGATAAGCAACTTATATTAACATATTATTGTTTATATATGTAGTACATTTTAAGTCTTTTAAAACAGTTTATATTTCAATTTTAACTAATTCAAAAAAAATATCCATACATACAGAGGTAAAGAAAAAATAAGCAGGTTTAAAATTCATCATGAACATTGTCAGCAAAGTTGATAAATTTGCTAGAAATTAGAATATCTTTATGTTTCATAATCTCAGCCATGGAGAGAAGCTTGTCTCTGTTATCATCCATCAATGCTATGAGAGATGAAGCCTCCAGCTTGGCCTGTGCAGAGTTTGTTGGGTCTAAGTAATTCTGAAATGAATAATAAAAAAAGAAACAGTAAATAAAAAAAAATTAAATTATTTTGGTGTAGCAATACATAATTAATTCCATATATTATTCCTAATATATATTAATGCTTGTAAGAACTACTAAGGGAGCCTCAGTGGCAAGTGTTCGCTTCCTGATCAGAAGGATCCAGGTTCGATCCCCAGAAGTGGCAGATTTATTTTTGACTGAAAGACTCCAGGTTTCACCTTGCCTTTAAAAATGGGTACAGAGATTATTCTGGAAAGTAAAGACAGTCTAGAATATTGTCACTAACATCATACTCCCCATAAGCTTAGCAAGGTGTAGAGGGAATTTTTATTTTTTTTACTTTTAACCCTAGATCATGCATGATACCATTGTAAAAATTGCCACATCAAACATTCTCCCCCACCCCCAAACCTTTCGTGTACCTTCCTAATTACTACTTCTGGTGGCCCGAGTGTTGGATTTGTTTCTATTGATGTCAGATCTTTTTTTTTCAATTTGTGAGTTATGATCGTATAATGTGAAAAAATTTGACAACTTGCAAGAAACTGGTCTATTTTTTTTTCTGCTGCAACCTGGGAAATTTCCTTGGATGTCAGCTAACATCAAACAACCCTTTGTGACTTGTGAAAAGCAGCAAATAACACTAAGAGGTAACCGAACATACTGACGGACTTACAGTGTCCGCACCGATAGACATTGTAACACGTAGTCCATGCAGTTAAATTCAGGTCACAAATCAACCTGAGCCAGTAAATTCAAGTCCCAGTGTCTTGCCTAGTGTAAACACACAGCTGTGTGTCACAAGTTCAAAGAAAATACTATTTTTAGAGCTCCTAATGTTACATTTAAGTGGTAGTAATTTTTACTAAGGTATTGTAAACACATCAGTCACAGATAGGTATTACAATCAAGGGTTAAGGAATATAAAGTTAAACAAAACAATAACTGTGTATTACCTTATTGAAAATGAAAATACTATGACCACATCAAAAGAGACAATGGGCTGGATAGAACAATAATGGAAGGCATGGTTACTTGGTGAAACATTAGGGGTAGACCAAGAAGGTGGTTTCAAGACATCAAGGAGACCTTGAACATGACAAAAGAAGTGGGAGGTAAAGAAGAAATAAATTCCTGAATTGGAAAGGCAGCTTTCTCATTTGGTAAACTTAAATATAAAGCATGGGCCAACACCAAATTAACACTCAGTACTAAGATTCAAATTTACCAAAGTTATGTACTTAATACACTTCTATAAGGATCAGAAACTTAGACTACCTATGCAAGGTATTCAAAGGAGAAAAGGTTAAACAGCTTTCATATGGCAAATTTAAGGACAGAAAGAGACCAAAGGGCAGACCAGTGCTGAGACATAAGGATGTTTGCAGGGCTTCCTTGAGATAATTCTCTATCAGTTAAAGAAATGGGGTAAACCTAGCCACATATCATAGATCATGGAGAACAAAAATAACAAATGGCACAGCAACTTTTCGAGGCAGTGCTGATATCAAATTCGGAAGACAAAAGGCACAGGAGAAAGGAGACGAGTCCTGGCTCCACAAATACATCCTGTTCATTCTGCGGACAGATCTGTCTGTCCAATATTGGCAAATTTAGCCATGAGAGAAGCTGTTCAGCAAAGCAGCATCCAGCATAAGACAGTAATATTTTCCAAACTACTGACTTATCATGACTGCTTGCTACCAATCATCTGTCAAGATGCCAAAGGCCATATAAGTTGTTATCAACACTGTCTGAACTAACATTATCGAAATCATCCCCTAAAAATTAATTGACTAGCTTCTTCAGCTGTCATCAAGTAAATTTTAGCATGCTATGTCATCATAATGGCTCATTGTGTGTCCCAAGACCGACCATGCACTAATCTTGCGATCTGTTTGGTGTGCAACGGGGATAATCTGACGATGAACTGTATTTTGTATGTTCAGAGTTGGAGTCAAACACGATGTCCTAACATCATCAAGCGCTATACATTTAAATACTATGACGATCATCATTTTTAGGAGGACGTGAACTTATGGGCAATATGGTGGATAGGCGGCAGAAACCATTGAAGGCTATGTCTGAAAAGTGTTCCTTGTTGCAGTTTCCTCATATTCTAAGTCCGGCTTGTTGCAGGAGCTACTGAGTTAAGTGCACACCATGAGCTGTGTGTTTCATCCCTTATGATCATGTTCCGGTATTCCAATTGTTTATGATGAATGCTGATATCATATGACAGGGAACAGTTGGCCGTGTTCACTTTCTATGTGGTTTTGCCTTATGTCTTTTGGCGTGTGCTGAGACTGCTATGATGGGGACTACAGCTGCCTTTCTTTGTTTGGGAGATGAGTTAATAATTCGGATGATTCCACTGGCACGGGCGGTTAAGCAATTATGGATTTTAATTCGTTTGCAGTGATACCGGGGCCTTCCATATGCAAATAACAAAGTAAATTTTAGCATTACAATCACTGCTACTTGAAGTCATTTTAATCTGATGATTTTTGTTTACACTTTTGTTTACAATAAACACTAAATCCAAATTAAGAAAACACACTTTCGCATACAGCTTTCAACATGTACCACATGTGGAAGAAGGAACTCTCCAGTGAAGGAATCTAATAAAATAGTCCTTCTAAAATTTGGGAATTTGGTTTGCTGATGGTTTACATGTATAAAATTTAGAGTGTCGTACTATGCAGTTAAATGTACACAAACAAAATTGGCATTTCAAACCTTGCATCAAATCGTATGGAAAGAGCTAAAGACAGAGGGATGATAACAAATGTTTCCTGACAGTAGTAAACATACCATCAATTCTTTTACATCTACTATTCCATTATGATTTTCATCCATTATTTCTCTGAATTCAATTCTTCTTTCTTCTTGCCACTTTTTGTCCATCTCCACAAACTCCTTCCCTTCCACTTCACCAGGTGGCAATGCTATAAACTCAGCTTCTCTGATGATACCATCATCATCTGTATCTGCAGAGAGATTTCAATCTGAATTAAAACAATAATTTTTGTAATGTGTAAATACTGAGCATTTATATCAATTCTTTAAAAATTTTCTCATCCTTTGTTGAATATAATGACAACACTCTTGTATTCTACCCAGGAAAACAACAGTCATAATCTATTCTCTATCTAAGCTTGCTCAATTAGTACCCAAATGATAAACAACTTATATGAAAGCTTTAACAATTAACTCTGTACAATATAATTGTGAATGTGGGATTCAAGACATCAGACATGAGCTGAATGTGGTCAGCTTGCTGGTATTATAATGAATGTACCAGTCCTGATAGATTCTACTCCACCTTCTTGCATAGTAGGGGAAATGGGTAGAGGATCTTCTTCTTCATTCCTTCCCCTTTTAGCAACGAGGGGAGATACCATTTGTGGTCTTTTGCTCTTCTGTTTGCTTCTGCTGCTGTTATGTTTCCTAGTGCTTCTAATATTCCATTGATCCATCTTTTTCATGGTCGACCCTTGGGTTTGGTGTTCTCGCAATGCTTATTGAAGACTCGTTGTCTTCTATGGCGGGGGTTATTCCTAGCTTTTTTCTCACTTCTTCATTTCTGATTTTGTCTCTCAGACTGTTTCCTGTCATTCATCTGACACATTTCATCTCTGTAGAGGTTATTTTTCTTATTGTTCTTGCATCTAGGTCCAGGTCTGGCATTGGTAGCACAACGTTGGGATGAAGATTGTATTGTAGAGTTCCCATTTTGCCTCTAGTGTTACTTCCTTGTTGGACAATAGTGGTGATAACTGTCCGATGATTTGACAAGCTTTGAGAGTCTTTATCTGCTGTTTGAGAGTTGTCATTTGTTACTAAACTGCCTAAGTATTTGAATTCCTCTACTTGTTTTAGTTGCCTGCCTCCTATAGTTATGTTAATGTTCTGTTTCTCTTTTGCGACATTCATGATTTCTGTTTTGTTGATGTTGATTTTCATGTTGTATTTTGTGCCTGTGCTGTAGGGTAGGATCAAAGACTTAATATTCAAAAGATGCCATTTTGAAGTGTTGTATCAGAAGATTCAGATATCACATTGCAGTGTTGAATAAGTTAATAGTCCAAGGGATAGAAATTATACAAAAACGAATTTAGGTAAAGTGATATTGAAGGATCAACAGAGCCATAGATTTTAGAAGCAGCGATCTCTGCAATATGTGCCA
Organism: Megaustenia siamemsis; assembly: GCA_032433765.1. Classification (NCBI taxonomy): domain Eukaryota; kingdom Metazoa; phylum Mollusca; class Gastropoda; order Stylommatophora; family Ariophantidae; genus Megaustenia; species Megaustenia siamemsis. The sequence goes on along the minus strand of JAVIAB010000088.1, from coordinate 49,780,458 downwards.
TTTTGGCACGCAAGGTTTCTGTTTTTGAGATTGTGGTTCTGCCCTATGTGCTGTCTTCGGCTCGAAAGGACAAAAGATAGATATTGTAGGGGTCACTAGTATTAAAACAATGAAAGATGAATGACTGCTCAGAAATGGCATGTGATTTGCTAGGAATGGGTGATGTGAAAATTGTGAGAAAGGATTAAAAGAATATTTTTTTTTGGTGAGTTCAATTTAGGGGTAGAAAATTATCAGTTTAGGGAAGTGAGTGAAGAAAAAGCAGAAGGAAGAAAGACTGTGTGATGGCAGATCAGTCAGTTAAAATAGTTCAGATTAGAATCGTAGATGAAGGACAACAATATCTGACAGTGAAAGTAAATTTTAACTAGAGTCCAGCAATGGACTGCATTTTATTGTTGAGATAGTTGATTAGATAGTCAGACTGTAGATGAACTGTCATTTTTCAGCAAGTAGGTATGATGTGAGAATTCTAAAATGGAGAATGGTTTGTTTTGCCTTATGTGAACATCTTAAGCATGTATATAATTAACATTAGGTAAATCCCTGGATCTGCCATATGCTAATCTTACGGTCTGTTGTTTGATGTGCGACAGGGATAATCTGACGACTAACTGTGTGTTTATATGTTCGGAATTGGAGTCAACAACGATGGCCTAACATCATCAAGCGCTATACATTAAAAAAAAAAATATGACGATCATCATTTTCAGGAAGATGTGAACTTCCGGTATATGGTGGATAGGTGGCAGGAACCATTGAAGGCTATGCATGAAAAGTGTTCCTTGTTGTTCCTCATATTCCAAGTCCGGTTTGTTGCAGGAGCTACTGAGTTAAGTGCTCTGTGCACACCGAAAGTTGTGCGTCTCATCCGTTTTGATATTCCAATTGTTTACAATGAACGATGATATCGTATGACAGGGAACAGTTGGCTGTGTTCACTTTCTGCGCAGTTTCGCCTTATGTCTTTTGGAGTGTGCTGAGACTGCTACGATGGGGACTACAGTTACCTTTTTTTGTTTGGGAGATGAGATATTAATTTGGATGATCATGCTGGCACGGGTGATTGAGCAATTATGGAATTGAATTCGTTTGCAGTGATACCGGGGCCTTCAATAACCAAATAAATAATTAACATTTTTAGCAGAATAATGGAGAAATAACTAGAATCAACCATAAAGGCCCTGCCAATTCACGATAGTTTTATTCAACAATGGTGTTGAATTACTACCTGCTTGTGTTTACATGTGGATCTGTTGCAAGTTTTAATAGCTAAATTGATTTTAGCTACAGAGGTGAGAGAGCAGGTGCATTTGCTTTAACCCTTGACGCTATGAATTTTGTGAAAACATAATTTAGTCTTTAGTTAGGACTGGCATCATCGCAGTCGGGACATTATCATATCTGCTCTGCCGCCTGTTCCAACAACAACAGAAGTGTTCATCTACTGACTTTTCCTGTCCTGCATTGATTGAATGTGTTGCGCTCTTTGTCACTGAGGAAGCTATTTCTGCTTTCGCCCCTTGTGGCACCATGCTCCACCATTCTTTTGATGCGCGGATTATTCTTAGCTTCCTTGTCGCCATTCTGTGAAAGGTGCTCTTTTAACGCCCTTGAAATGTCATATGTGTCCAATTTTAAGGTTTCTTGTACAATGGCAGACTCTGCCAACCTGTCAGCTATCTCATTGCCATAAACTTGATTTTTTTTTACTCTTGTCGGGGAGAGGATCATAGATGATGTCAGGAAGCTAAATAATTAGTGTCTGCCCAATGAGAGCACTCATGGCGTCAGTGTAATCGGAGAATGTTAACGACCCTTTTTTGTGTCGTTCTTTGTCATCTACCATCTGTTGTTGTTGTTATTGGTAGTCTGTTGTTCATCGACCGTCAGCTGATATCACTCAGCTGGTCTTACTCGTCCAGCCATCACCTACTGGTCAGTGTGACCTGTTGTGGAATGTAGCCTTCGTGCTTATCTTCCGGCCAACAGGCGTTCAGGCTCACTGGACACCGATCTTGGCCGTGACCTTGTCTACCCCTTTGTACTTCAGGTTCGTGTTGTGATCACTAACTATACAAACAAACGCAATTATATCACAGTAGTCCGGTCTTTATTATCTTCATCATGGACTCTGTTTACACATGATGGTTGACACTTACACACACAGTATGCACACGTTATGTTTTCCACTTATATGGCACTAGTACTCATCTCTTAAAATCCACTTATTTGTGTGGTACTAACTACGTGTGCACCGGCCCCACTGTCGGCCCACGCCCTATCACTAGTCTATCCGTCTGTCAATCTACTATCTACAACAGCTAAACTACTCTACTTCTGCTACTTGTACGATCGTGCGCTCCTTCTCGATCTCAGGTTCTTTGAGTCATTTCCGCGCTTATCCTCCTCTGAGCGCTGCTCTACTCGTGTCCTAACGATTGTGTGCTTACTTGATAACTTATGATCTCTTCTAACTCCAAGAGGCGATCTTGCCTCTCTCTCCAGGCCGCCCCATGTTTGCTGTTGACTACATGGCCTCGAGTATTTGGTCCAAGTGCTTCCCTCGAGAATCCGAATCAGAATGTCACTGACAGTATGTCTCAAACAGTGACCGTGCTCTCATTCTGTGTGTCTCTTCTTCGTTCTTCAGTGTTTTTCCTTATATTCGGCTTTCCCCAGCCAATCAGAATTTTTCCTCTTCCCACGCATGTCCAGCCATCCATTTCTAGGTCTGGCCCGCACGTGAATCTCTTTTCCCCCCTTAATGTCTCGTTCCCTTGATCTTGTCTATTATCTGTTTATTTCTTTATTTTTTTCCCTTTACTTCCGTACACCTTTGTCCAGTCATTGTTTGTCGATGACCTTCCACGCTTTTCCTCGCCTATCCTCCTTATTATTACTGTGACTACGTTTTTATCTATTTTTTTCCTTTTCTCCCCTTGACCTGCATCTTCCGCCTCACTTCTGCTCTCTCACTTTTAGATTGTTCTTTTAATCTTTTGTTCTCTCCTTTACTCTCTTCCTCTCTCCTTTACTCTCCTCACCTCTCCCCGTCTACATCAGGAGCTTTTTGATCAATGTCTTTGTAGGATCTGTTGCATTCATCTGATATAAATGTCATCAATAATTCAATTAAAATAAAAGAGCTGAAAAAAATCAAGCACATTAGCATGACAGCCAGAATGACAGATGTTAAAAGAAAAGGCAACTGGTCTCAAATAATTTGAAAATCATGAAATCGATTAAAATTTCTGCCATATTGGTTGTATTACATCAACTCTATTCACCTCTGATTCTAATGATGATGACGACATTGGACACTTAAATAACATTTTCGAACCTACATTTGTCTTTCCAGTTGATGTTGTTGGCTGGGTAGACGCCATCAAATCACCTTGTTCACTCACAGAACTAAATATACCAAAGTCATCTACACTATCTTTCTTCCAAATAAACTCCATCAGCGCTTCATCAATACAAATTCACTCTTTAGCCATGATAGTAAACAATTTTATTGACACTAGTACCCAATGCAAAACAAACACAGTGGTAAAGATTTGGAAGCACTCCTGCCAGGTTGTCATGGACACTGCTAACACACTACATGAACTTTCTCAATTTTAAAGTTTAAATAAAAACAACTAAAGGACTTAGCCAATCCTTAATGAGCTGAAATAGGTCAACACATCTAAAAATAGCTATAGCTCTCCAATCATGTTTGACAGATATAGTAATTCAATGTGAAATTATTACATATGTCCATATACCACTGAGGCAACGAATGTATTTGTGTGTATATATATGTGTGTGTATACACACACACAAATACATTCCAATGTTGTGCTACCAATGGAATGGACCCTTGATGCAAGAACAATAAGAAAAATAACCTCTGCGGAGATGAAATGTGTTAGACGAATGACAGGAAACAGCATGAGAGACAAGATCAGAATTGAAGAACTGAGAAAAAAGCTAGGAATAACCCCCGCCATAGAATATATAAAGAAACAGCAGATAAAATGGTTTGGCCATGTGACAAGGCAGAGTGATCAAAACACAACACAAGCCCTTAATAAACATTGCGAGAACACCAGACCCAAAGGTAGACCATGAAAAAGATGGATCGATGGAATATTAGAAGCACTATGAAACAAAACAGCAGCAGAGGCAAACAGAAGAGCAAAAGACCACAAATTATATCTTCCCTTGATGCTGAAAGGCAGATGAGGAAGAAAAGAAGAAATATATATATATATATATATATATATATATATATATATATATACACACACACACAATTAGCAGCAAAAGGGATAATAATAATTATCTGCAGTCATTTGAAGACCATGTCATCAACTCAGCAAGAGAACAAGGTGAAGTATTACAATTTTTGTTCATCTACTGAGTTACTGAGCACTTATCTAATACCTAATTTTGCTGACAGGGAAGTCAATGACTCACACTGACCGGGTAGATATCAGTCAGTAGTATCCTGAGGCAGCCTACCCAGGCAATTTAACCCTAGATTACTATTTTGTTGTAAAAATGACAGCCTCATAACGAATTTATTTTGTCCCATCGTTTACCTTCTTAACCCTAGATTATGATACTGTAGACAAGATTACTGCAGCAAAACACAAATTTGTCAAAACTTGATAGTTTGCTGTGTTCAAGCACATCCCCCCCCACCCCCCTACTCCTGATGATCCCTGAGTATTTGGCTTGTTTCTATTGATGTAGGATTTTTATTTTACCCCATTTCAAGAGATACAATTCTATAGCACTAAAAAAATTGAACAAAATTTCACCATTATGGTAGTTTTTCATTTTCTTCTTTTTTCCCCTTTGACTAGGGAAATTTCCTTGGTCAGTGGCGACAAACAACTCTTTATGATTCGGGAAACTCAGTGAATCAGGCTTTGAGTTAGCCGAACATACTGAGAAATTTATGGCATCTGTCTGAATAGACAAAATAACATTTCCAGTCCAGCAGTAAATTTCAGGTCATAAATCAACCTGAGACAGGAAATCCATGTTCCCCGTGTGTATAATTGGTAAACACACAGTTGTGTGGCAAAAGTTCAAAGAAAATACTATTTTCACTGCTCTTAATGTTAGAATTAAGTTGCAGTAATTAGTACTACAAAATGTAATGATGCACGTCACAGGTAGGTATCGTAATCTAGGGTCCAGCCAGTGACCCCTGACTAGCCATTGTTTTCATCTTTTTATTTGTTCAAATACACCGCCAAGTTGTGGTAAAAGTTTCACTATCCTTAGTAAAAATTGAGGCGGAGGTGGGAAAAAAATGTTTCTTTTTCATTCCTGACTGTGAAGCTCTTGCGACAAACATCAGAAAAATACAAGCACCTGACCAATGTTTCACAGAGGGACAGGAATAAAAATACATCTATGCTTTGATAAACTTACCAATTCCTCTCATCACATTATTAGCCATGGATTCCAAAGAGTGCTTATTGTGCTCTGGGTGCCGAAAGATCATAAACTCTTCTTCTGAAAGCTGATTATCAGTAGGGTTTTTGTCTGCATCTGTCCATTTATACTTGTAGGAAATCAAAGCATCCTTATCTGAAAGGTAATAACATGTGACACAACAAAAGATATGCAGTTGTAGATAACAACTTCTGTGCAATATAGCATAGAGCCTGATAACAGATCTTATGTAACAGAAAAAAACGTATCATACTAAATATTGAATGTATAAAGAAAAAACACATCTGGCAGATGATGTGATATACTAATAAAGATCATTTATATTTTTCCAGGGTAAACATATTTGTAAGATTGTGCTTACAAATTTATAAGGTAATATATAAATGTAAAATATACAAGGTATTATTATTAGAAAAAGTGCATACCATCAATTATTATTATTTTTTCGTTCGCCAGCTATTACCTCTGACGAAGTCCCTAGAGGCTAGGAAATGAATTTTGCGTGTTAATCCATTTTTCTCTGGCAGCCATGTGCAAAGGGGTCCCTGGCCGCACAGGCAGATAACTCAGTCTTCGGAGGTACTCATATTTTTTCCGTCAATGAGTAATTGACGTTTCAAGCCGGGCCTCGCTGCTGAGACCAGGGATGGATGCCGCAGAGAGAAATCATAAATAAAAATCCCAACCGGTGTAGCCAGGATTTGAACCCACCACCAACCAGTCCCCCTATCTGCTATCATAATCAGAAAGAATAAATCAACAGATTGTGCTTTTAGGCAATATATTTAGCACTGTCACCAAACTTGTCTTATTTGGTTTCATTCCTCAAATGCCGAGGTGCACGTGGCCGTGCGGCTAAAACCACTGCACCGCTGGCTGAAAGTCAGCGTACAGTGTTTGAAGCCCGCGGTAGACAGAAAGGATTTTTTCCTATCGGGTGTGAAATAAAAATCCTGAGTCTTACACGTCGTGGTGACTGCTTGACCAAGCGGCCTTTATCCCTCTGGTTCTATCGTTGCCCCCCGACATACACCAGCGATGGTACTATGTGTCGTAAAGATTGTTATTCCTCATATGTGGTATTTTTTTTAGACCAACATGGCTTTAGGGTTCATTCAGATTCAGAAAGCTAATACCATGATTTTATTTTTCAAAAGTAGGGTAGCCTGAAACAATTTTGGCCACATTACACATGAAATGTAATCAACAAGTAATGAAACACTCAACAATCATACCAATATTTAAATATAGTTAAGGTTTATTCAACATCTAAACAATGCATGCAAATTATTTTGTTTAGCACTGATTACAAGAGAATAACAAAAATAGCAGCTCTAGACAAAATAAACATGAAGAAAATATTAAATAAACTGATACAGCCAGGGTTGCCAACTGCCGTCGGAGTCAATCCGCTAGACTGGAGCAAAAAATCCGTGATTTTCCGCCAGATTGTCCGAAAAAATCCGCCAGATTTTCCAAAAATATTTCCAGAGTTTATTACTTAGGAAACTTACATTAAATTATTATTTATCTACGTACTATTTTATTATTATTATTATTACGCATATCCAAACCAAATGGGAGAGTAAATTTAAAGAAAAATAATTATTATTTCGATTTGTAACAGTCACAACTACAACTATATTAATTCATGTAGAAACTAACTTAATTTGGCAACATAAAAATAATTTGAAAGACAAAGAAATTGCAAAGTGTCCAGTTTTCATGAAGAGGAAAATGCAACGCTGGCCGACTGATGCTTCTTTGATTTGCTGTGAGAAAGAAGATCCCAATGTATCGATGCCAATACACATTTACAAAACTTGCATCTAGCTTTGTCAGCACTACCCGGGACTTCTAAAATCCAATCTTTAAGGTCCACTTCATTTAGCCCACTCTTTATGAAATCGTCGCTGATATTGAAGTGTCATATCTTTATTTTTTGGACAACTGTTTGAACGAAACCTGTGAACAGTTAATCGGGGCCTGCGTCTCGTATGTCGATGATTCCTACGTTAAGAAGAGTCTGACGACTACAACAAACCCAAGCATATGGATACCTTAATGTTTTTCTGTGCTGGATATGGTTCATTTCTTGGTGTTTTTCCGTGAAGCCATGGCTCATATCTTGATGTGTCTCTGTGCTGGCCATGGCTCATATCTTGATGTGTTTCTGTGTTGGCCATAGCTAGTGTGTGTGTGTGTGCTGACCATGGCTCATATCTTGGTGTGTGTCGTGTTAGTCATATCTTATATCTTGGTGTGTCCATGTTAATCATGTCTCATATCTTTATGTGTGTATGTGTTTAATCATATCTCATATCTTAGCGTGTATCTGTGTTAGTCATGTGTCACATCTTTGTGTGTGCATGTTTGAGTTAGTGATATCTCACATCTTTGTGTGTGTGTGCATGTTAGACATATCTCATATCTTTATGTGCATGTCTATGTTAGTCATGTGTCATATATATTGATGTGTGTCAGTGTTAGTCATGCCTCGTATCGCTGTGTGCATGTCTGTGTTTGTCACATCTCATATCTTTGTGTGTGCATGTCTGTGTTAGTCACCTCAAGTGACTCGGGCAGATGGTGCTCGTAAACCTGGGAGGGCCGACCATCTAAGGGCAGAATCCCCCTACAGAAAAGATCATCTGCTGCCTTGCAGGAAGATTGGGGACTAAGCAAACCTGAATAAAATGCTGGCTGAAATCGGGTGCACTGGGCCACTGGCGCAGAACACAGTGCAACGTTTTAACGGGTGTTCAATCAGAGTGGATCTGGCAGACTCTAATTGTGATGTTCTGTCTGTGGGGGTGATCAACACACTTAACCTGACTTTATGTGAGAGTCTGGAATCCTACTCTGATTGAGTCCTGATCGCAGAGAGAGAGATATATATATCTTTATGCTGTAATATGAATGTACATTGCTGATAGTTAAAGCCACATGTATAATATGAAATTACCAAAAATTGTAACTCTCTTATAGCGGTAGGGCGTTGAACCTACACAATTTGAAATAAATATGGACTTGATACTCATGTAGAAAGAAACACGTTGCTGAACACTCACACTGACTCTAAACAAATCCTCAGTTTGAAATATGAAACTTACTAATTAATGATGACATACTTGACTTAACACTATGACTATAAATCCTCAGTTATCCTACAATTTATTTCCAAAGTAGAAAAGTTTCAGTTTCAAACCGAAAGTCTCTACTACAATACTCTACTAAATTTACTATTGGTCAGATCGAACGTGATATAATGACGTAGTACGTATATAATTTAACTTGTCACACAAGCGCTACAGACGCTCTTAGTTTGTCTTTTGACCACGATAAGGCTAATTTTAGTCGATTATCGTGATTTTAAAAAATCCGCGAGTTGCCGCTGTCATTCAAAATAAATACGCTAGAAATTCCACCAGGCGGATTCATTATTTTTTGGCCGCTGGACGCTGGTCCAATTCCGCTAGATCTAGCGGAAAATCCGCTAAGTTGGCAACCCTGGATACAACCAGGTGCCATTTCACAGACTAGTTCAATAACATAACTGTGCCAAACTTACAAGTTCACACAATAAACAAGTATATGCAGAAAATACCAACCATCTTGATTCAGCTGCACAGAATCATCATAGTCCACAACATGCTGCCAAGCATTTTTTGTATCAAAACCACGAGACAACAGAAAATGAGCATAATATTCCCTCCATTTGACAAAGCCATCACCTGACAGGGATAAAGATGTTTTTGTGACATGATATTACTAAGCTAAAAAAAGACAAACAATCTTCTCCTAGAGATAGTGCATGAGTTTGGAGAAGTAATGATGACCTGAAATAAGGAAAATAATGTTGACAAAAATTAATAACTTTACAATGTTCTTCTTCCCAAATTAGAACTGTTAACTGTGAAGCTAGTTATCCCTTCATTTAAAAGTAAATTACATCATATATATATACACAATAATTCTAATGTAATTACAATATGTATGTAATTGGAAGTGGCATAAGATATTCAGGTGCTCAAATCATAAATTGATTCACCACGAGGTTAATATATGTTTAATATATCTACTTATTGCCTGTTTTCTTTAAAGAACAGGAAGGAATAATAATGGACTCAGCCTCAATAACAAAAAGACATAAGTCATGGTAGTAACAAAGAAAAATACACAGAAAAGCACAAAAAAGACAAGTGGAACAATGTTAAAACAGGTAAATGAATTTAAATATCTGAGAACAATGTAAATGATAGTTCAGATGGTAGTTATACAAGAGGTGAGATGCAGAATAGTTCAGGCAAAAGCAGCTTTAAAAAAATGAGGAAGATACTGTGCAATCCATTTTTGACAAAAGAAACAAGAAAAGGAGTTCTTAAATGTTTTATAGAGCCAATCTTAACATATGGATGTGAACCATAGACAATAGGACAACAGATAAGAAAATCACTAGAGGCTGTAGTAATGTGGTTTTACAGAAGAATGTTGAGAATACTATGGACAGCTAAGAAAAGTAATTAAAATGTTTTGAAAGAGGCCAAAGCAAAAAGGGAGCTAATTTCCAATATTAGGAAGAAACAATCATTGATTTTTTGGACGCCAAGTAATGAGAAGAGAATAGCTGGAATGGGGTGACAAATGGAAAAATTGAGGGATGAAGAGATAGAGGGAAGCAAAGAGAAAAGATACCATACCAGACAGCTTAAGAGAATAACTCGGCAGAAGGTCAACAACAAAGATGAAAAATAAATGTCGAGATAAAAAATTGTGGAGAGACATGATCACCTGTGCCAGCAGGCAATGCACTTGTGATGATTGTTCACAAAAACTTTCTTGTGTCAGTTTCTCATTAGATACAGTTAAGTGTACGAGCAACATGTGAATGAAGCATGTACTTAAACTGATTACTGTTAAAGAATCTCCTTGCAGATCCATATGTAATCAGTTTTTCTCAAGATGACATAAAATCTACAAGCCAATAGTTGCACAAGCTTGCTGGATGCCAACACTCCTAAAGACTGCAGCCAAAACAATGCACTGAAATGCTTACTGGCCAAACAAAACCACAAAACCTTGTCTCTTACATAAACTGTTAAAGACAAACAAATTAATCAAAAAGACAACTTGTAACAATACATAACTTTACTCCTGAACACTCACTCCTGATCTGTCCTTTCAATCATTTCACCCTACTAGATTAAAGTCTGACCCTCTACTCTCAGAATTAAATTCTCATCACAGATCAAATGTGAAATATTTCCTGCCATGCTGTAGAGTTCCCACTATTAATGGTAGCACCATATCAAGTCTGTCAAATTTTGCCATTTTTGTAGACTTTGGTGACTAATTTATTGGACCCATAAAGTTTTCAAATACCTTATAACATGTGATAGAACTATTAATTTTGGACCACTTTGACACAGTATCTGTTTTTTGACAGGGCTTCATACAATCAGCACATATCCGCAAAAACTGCCTCGACCTTCACTCTCATGCTGGATGCTAGCTTACATAGAAACTTTTATCTCTCACAGTAACAGAAAAAATCTTCATCCCAACTTCAGCATTCTTGTCACAGACCCCTCACTGAATACAGTTAAGCCGTTCTCATAATATGATTCTCAAAAGCATGAACCTTAATCAGACAAGATTTGTTCTCACTTAGCACCAATCTCTAAAACATCCATCCAGGAGCAATAACATAGCTTAAATCTGATCATCATGTGCTGCCAATTTCCCTTTGTTTTAGGTAGCAAATGAAGATACCAAACCAATAGCTCTCTCAGCTCATATCAACTACAAAATGTCCTTTTTTATCTTACATTCCCTTATGCTCAGTTATGTTCTAATAAAGTCATCATCGTGTGCCATCTCTGTAACGAAGGTTGGCTACCATGGAGCGCCATTCTGCTCTATCTCTTGCTTTGATGGTGCAGGTTGTCATAGGCTGGCCTGTCCATCTTTTGATGTTACTCATCCATGTTAGTCTTGGTCCGCCTAGTTCTCTTTTCATTTTTACTTGTTTTAAGACTTCATCGTTTGTTTTCTTTTCCTTCCATCCAATTCTACCTATTCTTCTATATATATCCACATTTCAAAGGCTTCAATTCTCTGTTCTGTTTTCTCGTCTTATGTCCATGTTTCTGCACCATATAGGAATGTTGAGAAGACATAACATTTTGTTATTCTTAGTTTTAGCCCTGGTGTTATTTGTTTTGATGTTAGTATATTTTTCATGACATTAAAATTACTTTTTGCCATTCCTATTCTTTTGTTTATTTCAGTTGTACATTTTCCACCACTGGTTATACTATGTCCAAGGTAGCTGTAGTTCTGAACTGTCTCCAGGTCTATTCCTTCAATTTTGATATCCACTTGTGGGTTTTGAGTATTTTCTTTGTTTATGATCATAGTTTTAGTCTTTTCTAATAAAGTAGGTGTCTATTGTCATCAGACAACCATATAAACTATGTATATGTACTTTTCCATATAAATATTAAATTTTCATAAGATCTACAGGCTTCACTAAGACCATTTTGCAGGGGAAGCACCAAGTTAAATAAAACAAGGCAGATAAAGAAAGTGACGGGAAGACAACATCAGAGAATGGACAGAATAAGCCTTCACCGCACCTGAGAAAGGAAAAAAGGAGCTCTTAATCGTGAAGGTTTGAACAAATTGTAGACATCATCAAGAGTGCCCCAAGAACAGCCAAGATTATGGGACTAATGATAATGATATACATTTTAAAAATATATATAAATAATAATTAAAAACCTCTGACTTATATTATTGTATTTTCTTGCTTTAAAGATTCACTAGGAATCAACAGAACAACACATATTTTAAAAATACCATCTGGATCTAAATGCTTGAAAATAAGGGTATTCTCTCTTTTAGCTTCTTCAAAATGTTCCATCATTTTCTTCAGTATCCATTTTTCCATTTCTGGGTAGGACAGGAATCCATCTTTGTCAATGTCTGCCCTGATAAAATACAAAAGAAAAAGACCATGAGCAGCAAATATTTGTCAGTTTGAAAATAATTGTTTTAACAAATTTTTACAAAATATATTTACACTAGTTTCTCATGTCTTGGTGATTGTCATTTAAACATGACTCTGTGGCTGTATGATTTTCTGTGCATACTGTATTGTGCTTGGATGCCTTAAGTTACTTAGATTTAAGTATGAGACTGAGGTAATGGTTAATTTTGATTAATCCTTATAGCTTATGCTCTTCTCTGAACCTTAACTGGTATTTGTGACATAAATTAGTGGCCAAGAACAGAGTAAAGATATAGATCAAAAGTTGAAGACAAATAATGAAAGTGGTGATTATTTCTAAAATCAGTAGAGACCGCTACAAACTTGACTGGAACTTATAAGACAAGAAAAAGTGAGGAAGCCCAGAAATCTTTGAAGAATCATGGATTGAAAATATGACTGAGTTAGAGATGATTGGATACAACATAAATTGATGGCAGTTGGTAGCTAACACCCCATGGAAACAAGAAATACCTGATCAAAACAATGTGTGACAGTGGGCAACCCAGAAAATGTTGACTTAAATTATAATTGTAAATGTGGCCAAATAATCTTGAAATCTTTGAATATGCTTTACTCACTTGTTAACAATCTCTTTCAGTTTATTTTCAGCCTTTTCTACAGTTTCTGCTTTAAATTCATCATGTTGATCACCCAAGAACATTTCTTTATGATAGTCCTGGTTGATATGTCCATCCTGTTCCATCTTGACAACATCTAAATGATCTACAGGGATCAGTTTGTCAACTGGCAGCTTCTGAATTTAAAATGAGATATGAGACACAAATACATTAATAAAACATGTCCTGTTCTGCAACAAACACATCAAGATTAAATTATGAAATAACTTTTATAATATAAGAGATGCTATAAAAAAAAAAACTGTGGCCGAAATAGCTCAGTTGGGAGAGCGTTAGACTGAAGATCTAAAGGTTCCTGGTTCAATCCCGGGTTTCGGCAATATCCGTTTGCCAACAACTTTTCGGGGGCTTGGTAGCCTAGTTTGGAAAACCACCTGACTGGACTACCGATGTTCGGACAACCGGTGTTTGATTCTCGCTGGGAGTAGTGTGAATTGTACTCATGGTTGGAAAAAAAAATACCCCCATGGTCGACCCAGCCGTTGGCAGAAATGATACCAGGGTATTACCCTGGGAAGGTGAGGAATGTCGCCTCACATCTGAGTTTCGATGCTTGAGGCAATACTATACAGAAATCTCTGAACATTTCTGGATAGGTGGCCGAGCACATATGGGTGGAAGCTCACGTGCTAAAACGCCGGTTCAAGTCTCGTACTTTACCTTTACCTATCCTATAAATGTGAATCTATTTTTTAATCACAACTTTGAAAAAAAAACATTCTCTGAAATTGGTTATTTGTTGAAAATTGAATTATGATTTTAAAAAAGTACATAAAATAAGATGTTAAAGTATCTTAGCAAGTCAGGAAAGGAAACTTTACCTAGACTAATCAACAAGTCACGGAAAGACAGCAAAATCCCTAAAGCAGGGAAGAATGTCATTGCTACCAATGCTCAAGAAGAACAAACTACCAGTAAACCCAAGAAGCCACTGACCCTATCCCTATCATCACACACAGGTAAAGCAGCTGAGAGTACGGCTAACAGCAGACTATAAGTTGGTATTTGAAAGTCTCTAATAACCTGTCCCATGAACAAGCCAAATTTAGGGCACGTAATAATGCAGAAAAAGTGGGAAAAAATGCAGAAAAATGGGAGAAAAAGTCCCAGACGATTGGTAAAATGTGTCCCATTTTGGAAGAATAAAGGAAGCAAAAGGGAGTGTGAAATGTACAAAGGAATATCCCTATTGAGTCAAGTAGGTAAAATGTATGTTAAAATATTGGAGAGGAGAGTAAGATACATAATAGAACCTCTAAGTAATAACCAATTTGGATTCAGAAAAGGCAAAAGCTGTACTGATGCTATATTTACATTGAGACAACTATGTGAAAAAACAGAATATGACAGAAACCTAAATATAGTGTTTATAGATAAGGAAAAAGCGTTTGATCGTGTGGACAGGAACAAACTTTGGCAAACTTTAGAAACCTATGGGGTAGCAGGACAACTACTAGATAATTGGTTATTGGTTATGGAAGGCCTCGGTTTCACAGCAAACAAATTAAAATCCATAATTGCTCAACCGCCCGTGCTAGTGGAATCATCCGAATTATTAATTCATCTCCCAAACAAAGAAAGGTAACTGTAGTCCCCATCGTAGCAGTCTCAGCACACGCCAAAAGACATAAGGCGAAACCACGCAGAAAGTGAACACAGCACTACTAGATAATATAATGGCATTATATAAGAACAGTCAAAGTGCCGTTAGAACATCGGAAGGTCTGTCAGAATGGTTTCAGGTTACAACAGGTGTAAGACAAGGATGCGTCCTCTCACCACTCCTCTTCATCATATATATGGACAAAATAAACCAGGAATCAACCAACAATAAGGAAAAATCAAATAATAACATAAAGATAGAAAACTCCAACATCAACGAGCTACTCTTTGCAGATGACCAATGCCTAATATATGAGGATGAAAACCTGCTACAACAGCATTTAACATCTCTAGATAAAAGCTGCACAAACTACAGTATGAAAATTAATACAGCAAAAACAGAAACTATAAGAATAAGCAAATTAAGACACCCATTAAACATTAAGATCAAAGATAAAGAAATAAAACAAGTAGAGGAATTCAAGTATTTAGGCACAATGTTCACAGAAGATGGAAAACTAGACAGAGAAATTGACATAAGAATACAAAAAGCAAATGCTGTCACATACCAGCTTTCACCATTGCTAAGACATCCAAACATTTATGCAAGCTAAACAGCAAATGATAAATAGCATTTTCATACCAACTTTGTGCTATGAAAGTCAAACATGGACCCTTTCTAAATCACATTTAAGAAAGATCAATACATGTGAGATGCGATGCTTGAGAAAAGTAACAAACAACACAAGAAGAGATAGAATACCAAATGAAACCATAAGAAAAATAGTAGGAACAAAACCCTGCCAAGAATATATAGAACAACAACAACTTAAATGGTTTGGCCACCTGGTCAGAATTAATCCTTATCAATCACCATCAAGGGCGTTCTTCTCAAGAATGCATGGAAAAAGACCAAGAGGAAGACCCAGAAGAAGATGGATAGATGCAGTGACAGAGACATGTAACAACAAAGGAAAATCACTAATTCAGACAGTTCGAGCAGCTCAAGAACAACAAATGATATAAACCACGACACCTTTTAGGTATCAGTGAAAAGAGAAAAGAAGAAGAATAATAATGCAGAAGATCAAATTTTCAGGTTAATGCAGCAAGTCCAGGATAAATTCCAGAAGAAACAAAATACTCTAGCCATCCTAGTTTACTTACAACAAGCCAATGATCAAGTGAAAATGGTGGAAAGGACTCCTGTTTAATAGAGTAATTTGGGTATGCATGAAAAGCTTACAAGTGGGTAGTAAAAGGTATGAAGAAAAAGTGAAAGAGGGAGAAAAAAAAAAGAGAAAACAGAGATGGAAATGGAGAAGAAGAGCAGGAGAGGTGAAAAAGATAACACAGTGAGGAATAAGGATAGGATATAAAAGAGAGTGGAAGAGGAGGCAGGTGATTGAAGAAAAGAGTTTAATTTAACCCTCTCGAACGGAGAGTAACAAAATTGGTTTTAAGTCAATTCTCCAAAGCAAACCAATTGTGGGTGTCAGAGTAGAAATAGTTGATACCAGTAACTCTGAAATATTTAGGGAAACATCGGAGATGGATGCCAGCTCAAAGGCTGCTGGATCCATAATAATAACTGATAATAAAAGTCAAGTCTAACGATACCCTATAAAACATAATGTGAAGTATTAAACAGCACATTTATACATTTGTGAAATGTTATAAAATGTTTTTACAACACTTTGGAAGAAAATGTGAATTCAATGAAATTAGAGTAGTTTGTTTCATAATATAAATAATGTAAGGTATGCTGATGATACAGTCTTAATTGCTAAGAGTGAAAATGAGTTACATGAAATGTTGGACATTATAGTGAAGGAATGCAAAAATAAAGGACTCAGCCTTAATAGTAAAAAGACAGGGGTAATGGTAACAACAAAGAAAAAGACATCACCTCAGTGCCAAATAAAAACAAGTGGAACAATATTAAAACAGGTAAATGAATTTAAATATTTGGGAACTTTGTTAACCTCAGACAGAAGATGTACAAGAGAGGTGAGATGCAGAATGGCTCAGGCAGAAGCAGCTTTCCAAAAAATGAGGAAGTTACTATGCAATCCATTTCTGACAATGGAAACAAGAAAAATAAGCAAGGAAATTAGAGGAAAGAATAATTAACGAAGAAATTAGAAAAATCGCCAATCAACCACTAATATCTTCAGTAATAAAGAAAAGACGATGGTCATATGTTGGACATGTGATGAGAAGAGATAATAACCGAATATCAAAGCAAGCCCTCATATGGGAAACAACAGATAAGAGGAAAACCCAGAGAGACACTGAGAAGAACATTGATGAGAGAGGCAAGAGCAGCAGGATTCGGCTCCCTCAATGAGATAGAGCTCAGAACAGAGACAAATGGTGAGATTTGATAAAATATCTTTAAAAGAATTGAAAACTGCTGGAAAAAAAAATTCATATAAGAGGAGTATCTTGGTCTATGCCCTATGGGCCGGCTACGGCTCGAAAGGTCAACAGATAGAAGCAAGAAAAAGCGTTCTTAAATGTTATGTAGAGTCAGTCTTGACATATGGATGTGAATCATGGACAATAGGACAACAGACAAGAAAATCACTGAGTCTATAGAAATGTGGTTTTACAGAAGAATGTTGAGAATACCCAGGACAGCTCAGAAGAGTAGTGAAGACGTTCTGAAAGAGGCCAAAGCAAAAAGAGAGTTATTTCCAATATTAGGAAGAAACAATCATCATTTTTTGGCCACATAATGAGAAGAAAACAGCTGGAATATATTGTGACAACTGGGAAAATTGAGGGACGAAGAGATAGAGGGAAGCAAAGAGAAAAGATACCAGACAACTTAAGAGAATGGCTTAGCAGAAGGTCAACAACAGAAATGATAAATAACTGTCAGGATCGAAAGTTGTGGAGACATGATCACCTACGCCAGCAGGCCCGGTACTTGATGATGATGAGAGTAGTCTGGAGCCTGAAATCTTATACATACATAAACAGAAAAAAATGGCACTGTTTAAAAAGTGATATTTACTCTAGATTACGATACTGCGGTAAAAAATACCACATCAAAACACAAATTCTTCAAACTTTGATAGTTTGCAGTGTTCAAACATTACCCTCCTCCATGTATCTTCCTAATTATTACTTCTGGTGAATCCTCAGTGTTGGATTTGTTTCTATTGTTGTAGGATTTTTTTTTTCATTTTGTGAGACACAATCCTGAAATATGAAAAAAAATTTGCCAAATTTCAACAAGTTGGTCGTTTTTCATTATTTCCTCTTTGACCAGAGAAATTTCCTTGGTTGTTGGCAACAAACAACTCTTTGTGACTCAGGGAAACTCAGCGAATAATGCTTTGAGGTAGCTGAACATACTGACAAATTTACAGCATCTGTCTGATCGACAAAATAACATGTCCAGTCCAAGCAGTCAATTTCGGGTAATAAATCAACCTGAAACAGGGAATCCGTGCTCCTTGTGTGTAAAATTGGTAAACACACAGTTGTGTGTCAAAAGTTCAAAGAAAATACTATTTTTAGTGCTCTTAATGTTACAATTAAGTGGTAGTATTTTGTCCTACAGAATGTAATGAAGCGCACCATAGGTAGGTATCATAATTAAGGGTCAATGGAGCATTTTTATTTATTTTTTGTTGCTTTAAAAGACAAAGTGTACCAGATCAAACAATGTCAAAGACAATATTAAAATAAAGAGTTTGTGACTGTTTAAGGACATTCTGGAGAAGGTTTTGCAGGGTTTAACATTCCAAGTTTAACAGTAAGAAAAACACAAAGATAATCATAGAAATTTTAGGTGCAACAAAGAAAGAATCCATCTTGTCGTTGTGTATTTATTTATATAAAGAATCTTCATACAACAGCACCAACAGACCTGAATTTCTTTGACAAAAGCAAGGCCCATTTTTTTCTCATCATTTTTGCTCTCAAATGAATTAGCTGCATTACCATCAGGAGCTAGAGGTACCACCACATCAGGTGGCTGCTGCTGCTCATCCTGACCTAACTGTCTGTCACCTGCAGCACCGTTCCCTGAAACAGCAATGAATCCATTAAAACTTTGTTTCTAATTATGTAAGCGTTAAGTAAGGAAAGACAAAGATGAGCATGTTTCTAAGGGTCTGGCTAGAGTTCAGTGACTGTGATTATCAATATCAATCTTCTTCTATTGTTACAATTATGACTCATTCAGACTCAGATGCAGGATTCTCTTATGAAGCCAGCTGATCATTATCATTCAAAGATAAACAGACTGAAATCTAAAGAAAGAACAAGATGCTCTTGTTTATCAATAGCCAGGTGATCTACATTTTACATCCTTCCAGTACCATCAGATGTTACATAGGGCTTGCAGCGTACCTTGCAAATTGATTATTCTGGGTAAGTTTCTCAATCTCAGCATAAAGGTCTATGACTGCTTTCTTTACCCCTCTTGCCAGTTTACTTATCAGCTCCTCTCGAAATCGGCCACTCTGTCTTTCTCCCATTGTTTCCAATTTTGTGACTTGCTGTATAATTCTCTGGTTAGTTTTCCTCAACCCATGACTTATATGTCTTTTTTCCTAATTATCAATGATACCGTTGGTTGCATGGCATTTTCTCTTACTTCCACACCAGTCTAGAATTCATTCAATTGCATACAAAATATTTTTCTTACACATCTGTTTTCAATGCATCAAGTTGATTTTCTATTTCTTTCATTGATCTCAGCTGTCACATGAAAGAGGGTGGATAATTTATTTCAGTTGAATAACTTAAGCTTTGATTTGATGTTTAGGATTATATTTTACTTTCTTATTATTGTCTCATAGTTTCTGAAAGTCAAAGCTGCTTTTCCTAACCTGGTTCTGACATCTTCTACAAACTTTATTCACTTTACTAAAACCTGTCTATAAGTTTAGCTCCAATGTGTAACTTTACTAATAGCTGTTCTATAAGGTTAAGATTATCTTTTCACAGGTTGGTTAGTTATTGAGTTAGCAGCCTATGGGCACTTGTCTTTTGGCTCAATTGCAATACAGTAGCATCTTCAGACTGGTATATGTGACTTTTCTGTTCACCCTTGTCTGAGGTCAAAGAAAGCATGGTCACATTTATGTGGACATCAGTTAGCAATTACATTGCTTCATGATACTATCAAAAAATGTCTAAGGAAAATACTTGGTATAGCGTGGAACAAATTCATAACAAACAAAGAAATTAGAGAAATCGCCAATCAACCACTAATATCTTCAGTAATCAAGAAAAGACGATGGTCATATGTTGGACATGTGATGAGGGGAGATAATAACAAAGCAAGTCCTCATGTGGGAGGTAAAAGGAAAAGAGGCCGACACAGAGAGACACTAAGAAGAACATTGATCAGAGAGGCAAGAGCAGCAGGAATCGTCTCATTCAATGAGATAGAGTTGCTTGTACAGAACAGAGACAAATGGCAAGATTTGATAAAAGATCTTTACAAGGATTGAAAACTGCTAGAATAAAATTTAGATAAGAGAAAGAGTATCTGGCTCTATGCCCTATGGGCCAGCTACAGCTTGAAAGGCCAGACTTCACTGGGCTCATTTCTTACCCTGAACTCTGCTGACCACTAAATCTATGTAAGGCTCTTGACATCTGGCATATATTAAAGGCAAGGGGATCATCAATGTTTTACTGTGATTGATCTCAGATACAAGAAACTGACACTGCAGTTTGGTTCCTTTGTCCACATCTCTAGCACTTACTATCATCATCATGTACCCTGCCGGTTGGCGTAGGCGATCATGTCCCTCCACAATCTTCTATCTACTGTGCATCGTATCAGTTCTGTTGTTGAATGTTTTCTATGCCATGACACCAAGCTATCCAGTATTTTCTCTCTTTGTCATCCGCGATCTCTCTTTCCTTCTATTTTGCCAGTTGTAACCAAGTATTCCAATTTTCCTCTTCTCATGATGAGCACTTACTATAGTATAGCTTTTTCTTCTTCCTTTCAGCTCCCTGTGGAGCAAAGGTCTTCAACAAATACTTTCCAAACCGTTCTGTTTCTTGCCATTCTTTTAAGATCATTCCATGTCTTCCCCATTATCTTCATCTTTGCTTCCATCTGTCTTCTCCAAGAATATTTTAGTCTTCCTCTTTTATCTTTTTTTCTTTGGGGATTCAAAAAAAGGGAGTATAGCTCTTAGGGACACAGTTATTTACACAGATGGGTTAATTATTCAGCAAATACAGAGCTTGTGGGCTTTCATGGCTCATGTTGGTGACAGAACTGTGAAGTAAGACAGTGGTGCTATTGTATTGACTACAAGGAGTTAGACTTTGGAAATTATGGTGGTTACAAAAACATGGCTGGAGACACAGCCTTATACACGTTTCCTCAGTGACTCAATAAGTATGCTCACAAAGATCGCAACTGTCTGTGCTTGATGGCAGTAGTTAGAATCTCTGGAGAGGTCTATTATAAAAAGTGTGCTTCATTTATGTGCCAGGGCACATGGGTGTAAGACGTAATGAACAAGCTGACAGACTTGCCAGTTTGGCTGATGTTGAATGCGGATGGGTAATGGACATTCTATGATATTCTGAATCATGCTGGATGAAAAAAAAACGACTAAAAAATTGACCTTGAATCAACAGCCATGAACAGAACTCATGAATAATATGTCAAGGTGGGAGATGCTAGATGAGAGTGCTATGAAGGAATCCAAAGAAGATTTGTCAACCAACACAACACAGGTGTTGTTAGTTACTAGACATTGATGGATATTCTCTGGAGGAGATCTCAGCACATGTGGACTTGTCAAATGTGCAATGAGGATGACCTGTCAACTAAACTAAATATAGTATAACTCTAGCTCATTACAAATTACAGAGAGAGGTTGTATACACTTGAGAGGGCAATAATCTGTAATTATGGAATATAAAAGGCAATAATCTGTAATTATGGAATATTAAAGGCAATAATCTGTAATTATGGAATATAAAAGGCAATAATCTGTAATTATGGAATATAAAAGGCAATAATCTGTAATTATGGAATATAAAAGAAGCTCATGGGTTCAAATCCAATCGCAGGCAGTGGGGATGTATTTTTCCATAAGGTTTTGTAGTGTTTTCTTGGCTTTACTCTCACCTGGTCTCTAGGTTCCGTTTCCAAGATGGCGGATCTAGTCCACCTCCTCTCGATCGCTGCAGAAAATGCACCCAAGGTCTGATTAATTTCGGATCTTCATTGCACTTTTCTGCGTAAAAGTCAAAATGATGATATGCTTGATACATCTGTGTCGCTAAGACGAGGTCGTAGGTCGACAACAGTCCGTTTTTGACGAATCAAGTGTTGTGAGTAAGACATTCCACCGTCCAGACTTCATCTGTGCTTTACGTCACATTAGTGCTGTTCAAGACCGTTATTGGGATTCTTTGACGCAAGTTATTTCCACGTTACACATTAATGTAAACTACTTCGTCAGTCGCAGTTTTGTCTCTTTGGGGAAGTTGCTTCGTGTATTGTTCGTCGTAGACTGTTTACACTTGAGTAATCAGACATAAGTCTAAAGGTATCGAGATTATGAGTTTGGCGACATTGTGTCCTACGTCATCGTATTGGTTCCCTAAACCGGCCGTGCGCAAATCTTACGGTCTGCTGTTTGATGTGCAACAAGAATAAATTGACGACTGACTGTGTGTCTATATGTTCGGAATTGGAGTCATCAACGATGGCCTAACATCATCAAGTGCTACGATGATCATCATTTTCGGGAGGACGTGACTTACCGGTATATGGCGATAGGCGGCGGGAACAAATGGAGGCTACGCATGAAATGTGTTCCTTGTTGCAGTTTCCTCATATTACAAGTCGCATGTCTGTGTTAGTCACCTCTAGTGACTCGGGCAGATGGTGCTCGTAAACCTGGGAAGGCCGACCATCTAAGGGCAGAATCCCCCGACAGAAAAGATCAACTGCTGCCTTGCAGGAAGATTGGGGACAATCAAAGGCTAAGGAAAGCAAACCTGAAAAAATGCTGGCTGAAATCGGATGCACTGGGCCACTGGCGCAGAACACAGTGCAACGTATTAACGGGTGTTCAGTCAGAGTGGATCTGACAGACTCTAACTGTGATGTTCTGTCTGTGGGGGCGATCAACACACTTAGCCTGACAGCTGACTTCATATGAGAGTCTGGAATCCTTACTCTGATTGAGTCCTGAACGCAGAGAGAGAGAGAGAGGTCTCTAGGTGATGACATACCTAGGTCTCTCAGGTAAAGAAAAAACAGGAGGTCCCATGTGCACTTTGTGCATATCACACCACCCCCCCCCCCAAAGGTGTTCACTGATGCTATGGAGTTTGTGCATCTGAACTGAAACCATCTTCCACTTTCACTATCATGTGGCCTGCAGTGCTGCACAAAAGGGGAGGTGCTGGGGAAGGAATCTGTGCACTATGGAGATGTATAATGTAGATCTGCCAATTAAACTTAATAGATGGACTATTTTTAATATTTCAATACAATGAACTCACTTAATAATGAAACATCTAAAGAATATACTGTAATATTGTGTCAAATTATATTGTAATTATCATCATCAAGTACCAAGCCTGCTGGCACAGGTGATCATGTCTCTCCACAACTTTCGATCATGACAGTTATTTATCATTTCTGTTGTTGACTTTCTGCCAAGCCATTCTTTTAAGCTGTCCGGTATCTTTTCTCCTTGCTTCCCTCTATCTCTTCGCCCCTCAATTATCCCAGTTGTTACAATATATTCCAGTGGTTCTCTTCTCATTACATGGCCAAAAAATGATGATTGTTTCTTCCTAATATTGGGAATTAGCTCTCTTTATGCTTTGGCCTCTTTCAGAACGTTTTCATTACTCTTCTTAGCTTTCCATGGTATTCTCAACATTCTTCTGTAAAACCACATTTCTACAGACTCCAGTGATTTTCTTGTCTATTGTCCTATTGTCCATGATTCACATCCATATGTTAAGACTGGCTCAACATAACATTTAAGATCTCTTTTTCTTGTTTCTATTTTCAAAAATGGTTTGCACAGTATCTTCCTCATTTTTTGGAAAGCTGCTTTTGCCTGAGACATTCTGCATCTCACCTCTTTTGTACATCTTCCGTCTGAGGTTAACAAAGTTCCCAAATATTTAAATTCATTTACCTGTTTTAATATTGTTCCACTTGTCTTTAATTTGCACGGAGGTGATGTCTTTTTCTTTGTTGTTACCATTACTTCTGTCTTTTTGCTATTAAGGCTGAATCCTTTATTTTTGCTTTCTTTTACTATAATGTCTAACATTTCTTGTAACTCATTTTCACTCTTAGCAATTAACACTGTACCATCAGCATACCTTAGATTATTTATATTATGACCTCTGATTGTTATTTATATATTATACTGTAATAGTGAGTCAAATTATACTGTAATATTGTGCCAATCTGACAAGTAATGAGCCTGTAAGACTGATACAAAGGGTGAAAATTGTAACAATTGTCTAAAAGCTGTTTACTAAATTCATATGAAGGATGTCACAGTTTGTTGATTCATAAAACATAACATGCAACTGAAAGTTAGTAATTACATGCAGGCACTGACCGTGATCAGGTAAGAGGTCATTTTCCAAGTCTTGGTTAGTGATATCTGCTACACTATCATGATGAACCTCAACATTATCAACCTGATGATTCTGACCTCTGATATCTTCTGCAACATTCCCTTTTAATGTTGGGACTGGGACACATATTACAAAGCTGATAAAAATGGCTAAACTGTAAACTGTGACACACCACATTCTGCTGGCCAGTGTTTACATTGAAACCAATATTTTATGTAATAATATAACACAGCTCTCGCTAACAACAGTTCATTTAATGAAGTATGAAAAATGCTATACTTTTATGTCAACTTTCTAGCTCACTCAAATAAATCTCAACTTGTGTGTGTCATTATTAGTACATGTCAATGATGCAGACTCTGGTGAGTGAGGAGACCATATAATATAGAATAAGGTACCACTTAATTGCATCTGTAAAAGAAAAAAGAAGTATTATATATATCTTACTATTCATCATCAAGTACCATGCCTGCAGACATAGGTGATCATGTCTCTCCACAACTTTCGATCTTGACAGTTATTTAATATTTCTGTTGTTAACCTTCTGCCAAGCCATTCTCTTAAGCTATCTGGTATCTTTTCTCTTTGCTTCCCTCTATCTCTTCATCCCTCAATTTTCCCAGTTGTCACATTATATTCCAGCTGTTTATATATTCATCATCATCATGTGTCATACCGGTTGGTGTAGGCGATCATGTCATTCCACAAACTTCTATCTAGCGTGCATCATATCAGTTCTGTTGTTGACTGTTTTCCATGCCATGACACCAAGCCATTCAGTATTTTCTCTCTTTGTCGTCCATGATCTCTCCTTCCCTGCACTTTACTTTAACCAAGTACTCAAACTTTCCTCTTCTCATGATGTGTCTGAAAAATGTTGATTGTTTTTTTCTTATGTTTCTTAAGAGCTTCCTTTTGTGTTGGCCTCTTTGAGAATCTCCTCATTGGTCTCTCCAGCTGCCCAGGGAACCCCAACACCCCTCTGAGAAACCCCATCACCGTGGCCTTCAATCATCTTCTCATCCATTTGTTCACTGTCCATGATTCGCCTCCACAGATATAATATAATATAATATAATGTAATGTAATGTAATATAACATAACATAACATAACCTAACCTAATCTAATCTAATCTAATCTAATCTAATCTAATATAATATAATATAATATAATATAATATAATAATATATATTATATATATTTAATATTACTATTACAAATCTAGAAAGTAAAGCACAAGGTATTACAGAGGTAAGAAAGCTGTATATTAATAACACCACATTCACAAAATGCTCTGCAGGTATGAAGGAAACTATACCTTTTATAATAATATAATTGTGAATTTTTGTTTTTAGACACATAAATATCTATAGCAGAGAAAATAGTTTGACAGGTGAGAAGGTGAATAAGTCTTTGGATTAATGCAACGATTGGCATATATTAGGGGCGAATGGTATAGCAGAAAAAATAGTTTGACAGGGAGCTGCACACTAAGGAATGAAAGATAGGGAAGAAACAAGTTAAGTACAGAAGTATACTGAAGAAGAAATGACGAAATAGGAATCTATGACGAAATTGGGTATGACGTGAGCTAGGGACGGTTGAGAAGGGACCACGAATATAGATTACTTCTCGATTGGCAGCAGAGATGAGCTGATGGAAACATATGGAGCAGAGAGAACCTTAATATGGAGCAGTGGAAACATTGACGAAGATAGATTACTTCTCGATTGGCAGCGGAGATGAGCAGACGGAAACATATGGAGCGGAGAGAACTTTAATATGGAGCAGTGGAAACATTGATGAAGATAGAATTGGAGATTGGATTACTACTGGTGGCCAGAGATGTAGAATGATCGGTATGGAACTAGACGATATTAACAGATCTGGAGTGGATCAGGAATAAGTAGAAGCCGGAATTTAGTATTAGGAAGGGTAATTTGGGACATTCGATGGGAACGGACCAGTATAAAATAGGGCATCATCAAGGTTAGAATAAGTTAGCTCCATTTAGATAGAGTAGGATGAAAGTGTGAGACTGGAATATAAATAACTGCAATTGTAACAGATGGAAGAGAATTAAGTAATAAAGGAGACCAATGAAGAAATATGATGATATTGTGAGCAGATGATTTTAATATAGTTTGTTTGGTTAGGGGTCTTTTGTCACATAGGTTTCACTGGAGTTGTGGATGAATGCCTCGAGTTAACGGTTGAGAAGAAGGTCAATGGAGGTTGTCGCGGCATAATAACAGAGGAAAGATAACAGCCAAATTAATACGCATCGTGGAGATGAAACATTAGAAAGAGGGACAAAAGACATAAATAAATAAACAATAAATCGTCTGCGAGGAATAATAGTTGAGTTAACGGACAATGAAGGACGTCCAAGGTTGAGACGGTCCACGTTAGGTGTTGCATGCTGAAAGAGAGAATCAAAGGAAACCAGAAGACATTCGCAAACTCAAGAAGGGGATCCAGGAAATTGCACTGTCAAGAAACATTTGTTAATCGGCCACTACAAGAAAGAAATGACACGCTGTGATGAAAAAATGAAACGTCAGTGAGGTCGATTACAAGCCCACGTTGGGTGTTGAATGCATACAAGTACAAGTTGGGTGTTGTACACCAAAGAGCATACACCATGCGTTTAAAGTATAAACCCCTTCATATCATGGTAAACTATAACAATAAAGTATCAATACAAATATAGCAAAGATAGTATCAATGTCTTCATGTATATGGAAAACCTGTATCAGGGATTATCTGAAAGTCAATATGACCTTAGAAAGGAGCAAAGCACCACAAATATGATCCTAGGCAGTTACATTAAATGTGTTAGGGATAAAAAATTCATCTGTAGACCACACTTAAGAACCTAACCAAGGTATTTGTGCAGTTAATCATGGAGTTTGTAGCAAAGTAATGACCAAATTTGATTATTAAAATATTGAAAAAAAGCACATCTTTTCAACTGCATTCTACTGAGAATCTAATATCTTGAAAACTACATGGTGACAGGGATGATTACACCAAAAATGCTTTCCTCTCAAAAGAAATCTGTGAGTGGGGTGGCGTTGTCTTGGGAGTTTAGCCTACTTCCTGGTGAGACACATTCATTCTTAAACTAAGTCTTCTAGGTTATATTAGACCACAATTGCCATCAAAAAATGAAAGTGAAAACTACTTTGAGCTGCAGCCCATGTGCATGAACAGTGAACTGTATTGCAAAGTTAATTTCCTGATATTTCACCTTATGTAAGTATATTGTAATACTAATCATTTGATATCTCCAGTTAAATGTGTTAAAATGCAAGTCCCTTTGGCCACTCTCTATTCAGACAATCCTGCTAATATAAAAAAATTGGTTTCCACTTTTTGCCACTTCCAGAAGGAGCTGATATACAATTTTCAAAAAGTATCACGTGTATATAACTTTAAGGAGAAAAAGAAAGTGGAGTTTCACAAAACATGGTCTTTGCTCAGATCATTTGGACATATGGCTCGTATGAAAAAAAAATAAACACATAAAATTCATACTAAAAACGAGTAATCCGTATAATATGGAAAATATGTAACCATTTCTCCTAAGTCGCAAGTGTGGTACAGGAAGACAAAGCAATTATCAAATAAGTCTTAAATGTGGCAGCATCGCAGTATACAGCTACATATACCGGATGGAGGCAAAGAAGGACTTTATGCAGATATTTGATGAGCTCAAACAGATCTACAACCCATTTAGAGAAAGAGATACCTTTGTTACGGTATGGATAATTTTATTGACCTACATATCTGGGTTCCTCATCTGGTCCAATTACCAGACAAACCATGGTTAGAGACTCTTAATGACGTCAAAAGTAAATCTTTAAAAGAAGGCACAATAGCAGTTTTCTACATAGGGAGGGTAGATGACCCATTCAAACTAGGGGACATAAAGATTGCCGATGGTATTCACACTCAAGCTGGTCATATCTCCTATGATGACAGATGTCAGCAAGGTAACTTGCAGCTGTTCCAGGTGAGTTCATCTTGAAAGTCAAGTTCCTGTATCAGACAGGTGATGGTAAATGGGTAGTGGAAGACAAGTTCCATTCAGTCAGGACTTGCAAGATTGGATCTATAACTGTGTTACCATGAGAGTGATGGAACCTTTCAAGGGTGTAGACTCCAACAATTGACTGAATGAATGCGTCCTCGACTATTCTTTTTCTATCAGTAATATTACTAACATAGCTTCTTATAATATATGTAATAGTTTAAATTTATTAAAATTTAAATTAGTAAGTGAAGTCAAGTGAAGTGTGTAAGTAATAAGTCAAGTCATCATCAAATACCGGGCCTGCTGGCGTAGGTGATCATGTCTCTCCACAACTTTCGATCTCGACAGTGTCAGTTATTTATTATCATTTCTGTTGTTGACCTGCTGCCAAGCCATGATTCTTCTCATTCTCTTAAAGTTAAAGTAAACTATAAAGCTGGCAAGGCAGGCATATTATCAGATCACATTTCTGCTGCATTTCATTTCTAAAAATTTCTTATAATTTATATTTTTATCGTCTTAATTTCACTAAATCAACTATCATCAAATGCAGTGATGTGGCGGACCTCGATATTTATTAATACTAAACTCAGTGGTTGTTACCTTTTTTGTTATTATAATTATTAACTGTCACTGTCACTTTAACTGACTAAAAACTACTGTACAACTTGACTGAATAAGAATCTGAATACTCACACAGTGACACACACTTCACACTCACAGATTAAATAACATTTTACTTTAGTGCAAAAAAAGAGTCGACATGCTTTATACAACTATTTGTGCATAAACAAATAGTATAGCGCTCACGATTACATTTTCACTTTAGAATGTTCAAGTACAATCAAAATTAAACAAAACAAACCGATACAAGTTTCTCTGGATCTCATCTCTGGGTGATCACAGTGATGTGTTGTTTGTTCAGTTCAGGTACAAATTACGGAAATATCCAATTTCGGTTATATTCGCATTTATTAATAAATAATTATAATTTTATCTGTGTGTGTGGGTATATATATATATATATATATATATATATATATATATATATATATATATACATTATTGTTATTGTGTTGTTACTTCCTCTACTTCAGCTATTCATGCAGACAACACAAAGAACATTAGCGGCAGCTCAGATGTGTTATCAAAAGAATTCTACGAATTCCATGGATAGCAAAAATTACAAATGAAGAATCTTTAAAACGAGTTAGAGAAACCAGGAATATCATCAAAATTATGCGGAAGAGGCAATCTACATTTATTGGACATGTCATGCGAAAAGAAGACATTGAGAATATTATAACAACAGGCAAAATGAATGGAGAGACGAGCAGAGGAAAACCAAGAGAGAAAATATTGAACAGCTTATATAAATGGCATAATAAAATATCATCGACTTAAATTATGGCAAGCATGAAGGACCGAGTGATGTTGATTGCCTACGCTAACCGGCATGGCACTTGGTGATGATGATGACTATTCATCATTATCTTGCACCGTCTCACTATATCAGAGTGGCGCCAATGGTACACTTTCATTCTGCCCTATTCCTTGCATTGAAATTAAGCCTTCAAGCTGTAGTAGGTTCTCCTGTACATCTATTCAATCTCTCACTCCTGTCAGTTCAATTTAGTTTGTCTGCCTCGTTTACCTTATGTACATCAGCACTAACTCCGAGATAGGCACCTGCTCCGGAACATATATATATTCTGTCTGCTATGTTGGGAAAATAGAGGAGATACCTGCAAGGTGTAGCTTTCGTGCATCCAATAATGGTGCAATGGAGGCCAAGACATTTCTACGGCACTAGGTATGGGTGTGGCCTGCGACTAATAGCTGATTACTTGCGTCAGAATCAAAGGCAGCAAAATTTAATGAAAACTTTACTCCACCTTCCAGTAGTGCCTCGTCAGTATATAAATGGTTGTGTTGTTTAGTTTAGTCGACAAGTCATCCTCATTGCACATCGAACGCGTCGATAAGTGATTAGATCTCTTCTGAAGTATATCTCGCAAAGTGTAGCAACTAGCGACACCAGTGATATCTTGGTTGATAAGTCTTCTTATGATTCCTTTGTAGCGCTCCCGTCTGGCAACTTTAACCTGGAGATTCGTGAAGTCTCTTCATAGCTGGAGATTCAGCGTATTTTTTTTAAAAAAGTTGTTTTTACGTATAGCGTCTATATCGACATTCAGATTATCATCACGGCTCATTCCCCTTTCGCACTAACATCAGTCAAACTGGCAAGTCTCAGTGCGTTCATTTACTCTTACACTCGCGTACCCTGGCACGAAAATAAAGCAGACCCTTTTTAGAATAGACCTCCCCAGAGACTCTAACCACTGCCCTTGAGCACAGCTTGTTGTGATCTTTCTGAGCATACTCACTGAGGAAACACACATGTATAAGACTGTGTCTCAAGTCATGCGAGTGCTTTTGTAACATCCATAATGTCCATGGTCAAGCTATTTATAGTCAGCGCGAAAGCACCATTGTCTTTCTTCACAGTTCTGCCTCCAACGAGAGCTGTGAAAGCCCACGAGCTCCTTGGGTGCCGAATAACAGTCTTGTCTGTGTAAATGACAGCCTTGCTCTCAGTGAATATGATTTTTTGGTATGGGGACAGTACATACTACCATGTAGAATGGATAGGTAGAATGGGTTATAATAATAGACCGGTTTGACGTCACTAAAAAGCCACAAGGGCGCCTAGTATACACTACCATGCGTCCCTGTCATGGGGAGCAACTAGCATGCGCCCCAGGGGCACATACATCTAAGAGCCCACCGCATTATTATTATTCTTCTTCTTCTACCTTTTCAGCTCCCAGTGGAGCATAGGTCTTCAACAAACACTTTCCAAGTCGTTCTGTTTTTTGCCATTCTTTTAATATCATTCCATGTCTCCCCTATCATCTTCATCTCTGCTTCTATCTGTTTTCTCCAAGAATTCCTTAGTCTTCCTCTTTGTCTTTTCCAAACCACTGGGGATTCCAAAAAAGGGCATGTTATGTAATACTCTCAGTTGGTTTTCCGCTGTGTGTGTCCTATCCAGCGCCATCGTCTTCGCTGTATCTCTTTATCTACTGAAATTTGACTGGTACATTTCCATAATTCTATGTTAGTGATTTTGTCCTGCAATTTCCAACCTTTTATTCTGCGTAAGCATCCATTAATGAAAATATGTATCTTCATGATTTACAACAGGCAAGAAAATCACCGGAGTCTGTAGAAATGTGGTTTTACAGAAGAATGTTGAGAGTACCATTGACAGCTAAGAAGAGTAATGAAGATGTTCTGAGAGAGGTGAAAGCAAAAGAGAGCTAATTTCCAATATTAGGAAGAAACAATCATCATTTTTTGGCCATGTAATGAGAAGAGAACGACTGGAATATATTGTAACAACTGGAAAAATTGAGAGACGAAGAGATAGAAGGAAGCAAAGAGACAAAATAACAGACAGCTTAAGAGAATGGCTTGGCAGAAGGTCAACAACAGAAATGATAAATAGCTGCCGAGATCGAAAGTTGTGGAGAGACATGATCACCTACGCCAGTAGGCCCGGTACTTGATGATGATGATGATCTTTATGATTGTCAATTTTGTTGTTCTCCATGTTTCACAGCCATATAATAGGACCGACTAAACATTTGAGTTGAAAAATTTATTTTTGTCTTCTTTTCTCTTTCACTGATACCTAAAAGGTGTCGTGGTTTATATCATTTGTCGTTCTTGTGCTGCTCGAATTGTCTGAATTAGTGATTTTCCTTTGTTGTTACATGTCTCTGTCACTGCATCTATCCATCTTCTTCTGGGTCTTCCTCTTGGTCTTTTCCCATGCATTCTCGAGAAGAACGCCCTTGATGGTGATTGGTGAGGATTCATTCTGACCAGGTGGCCGAACCATTTAAGTTGTTGTTGTTCTATATATTCTTGGCAGGGTTTTGTTCCTACCATTTTTCTTATGGTTTCATTTGGTATTCTATCTCTTCTTGTGTTGTTTGTTACTTTTCTCAAGCATCGCATCTCACATGTATTGATCTTTCTTAAATGGGATTTAGAAAGGGTCCATGTTTGACTTTCATAGCACAAAGTTGGTATGAAGATGCTATTTATCATTTGTTGTTTAGCTGGCATAGAAATGTTTGGATGTCTTAACAATGGTGAAAGCTGGTATGTGACAGCATTTGCTTTTTGTATTCTCATGTCAATTTCTCTGTCTAGTTTTCCATCTTCTGTGAACATTGCGCCTAAATACTTGAATTCCTCTACTTGTTTTATTTCTTTGTCTTTGATCTTGATGTTTAATGGGTGTCTCAATTTGCTTATTCTTATAGCCTCTGTTTTTGCTGTGTTAATTTTCATACTGTAGTTTGTGCAGCTTTTATCTAGAGATGTTAAATGCTGTTGTAGCAGGTTTTCATCCTCATATATTAGGCATTGGTCATCTGCGAAGAGTAGCTCATTGATGTTGGAGTTTTCTACCTCTATGTTATTATTTGATTTGTCCTTGTTGTTGGTTGTTTCCTGATTTATTTTGTCCATATATATGATGAAGAGGAGTGGTGAGAGGACACATCCTTGTCTTACTCCTGTTGTAACCTGAAACCATTCTGACAGACCTTCCGATGTTCTGACGGCACTTTGACTGTTTTTATATAGTGCTATTATATTTTCTAGTAGTTGTCCTGCTACCCCGTATGTTTCTAAAGTTTGCCAAAGTTTGTTCCTGTCCACACGGTCAAACGCTTTTTCCTGATCTATAAACACTATATTTAGGTTTCTGTCATATTCTATTGTTTTTTCACATAGTTGTCTCAATGTAAATATAGCATCAGTGCAGCTTTTGCCTTTTCTGAATCCGAATTGATTATTACTTAATTGTGGTTCTATTATGTATCTTACTCTCCTCTCTAATATTATTTTATTATTTATATTTTTTATTATATTTTTTATTATATTATTTATATTTTTTTATTTATTTTTGTATTTAACCTAATTTCTTTGGATTTCCATATGTTTCCCAGTGCAATGAAAGCTCCTCTTGCTTTTGACATCCTTATTTTGGTATCATTTTCTGTTCCTCCCTCTTTATCTATATATTTCTGCCCAGATATATGTAAGATTGTACATCTAATAGAGGTATTTCTCCTAGTTTTATTTGGTTATTGCCAACTGTATTAATTCTCATAGTGTTGGTCTTATCTCTATTAATCTTCAGTCCTAGCTGTTGTGATCTCTCATCAAGTATGCTCATTAGCCCACCGCATTAGGCATCACTAAATACGGAGCGCGTCTCTGAACATGTTAGCAAGGTTGTTGTGATGTCTTACGTGAACTGAGCAAGATTACGACGTCATCATTATCATGGAAAAGGGGAGGGGGAGTCACATGACACACACAGTGACATTTCTACATGGCCCGTCTACTTATATAGAAAGCCGAGCATTTCTAACACGGACGTGTTTTTTCACAATTTTGAGCGCGGATAATGTAAATCTTCGTATTCTTACAGTCACCTAAAAAAACGGAGTGGCACACGTGACTAACCTGACACCAGCGGTGAAATCGAGCATCAAAATATTATATATTCAACTGTTGTGCTGGAACTAACTAGAGCATTAATTTTGTCCGGACTGCCCTAGCTTTGCTATCACTTTAGATGTGCCGCTCCAAGCAAATTTGCCTAATCCGGATCCATAGCCATCATAGATTTACAAAGGCCTGCGGGCATAAATAAAACCAGAAAACTCTCTAACGTGACGTTATCAGATAGAGGAGCTATAGATTGCTAACATCACTCTACTCACAACCGTCCCTGCTCGCAAAGCTTTAAACGTCACGCCAATTGGAGGTTTCCCCGGTTTTTCCTGTCAGCCAGTAGACCTAAGTAAATTTATGGATGGCTGTGACCAGATCTTTTCATCAGAGAGTTTTTTTCTATAACTTTCAAGGTGCACAACAGTGACACAGTACTCCAACTATTCCCCCCCCCCCCCCAAAAAAAAAAAAAAAAAATATATATATATATACACAGCATGGAAACAAATGCTATGTTTTGAGGAGGAACTCTAGCAAAAGGCCGCCAAATCGGCTCTTGTGTATTGGGCCATTTTGACGCGGTAAAAAAAAATGGGTCGTTAGAAGTTGTATTCTATCGTGGAGGTGTTCTATAAATCCGATGTGATGGTCGTAGTATCGATCCATACCACTAGAAGCGCTGTTCTAGCATGTACAACTAGTCGGTCTTACCTTTCTTGTGCGGTGGGTGTCGTATGCTCCTCGCCAAAGTGACATGGTAGGGGGCTGTGCATTTTCTGGAGCGTGTAACCAAGCCTCCCTATCTCCTTCTGGAAGTAGTGGCCATACGCTGACATTTCTACATCTGTTCTAGACTGTCAATCTTCGTTCAGTGGTAGCAGAAAGAGTACAGTTTCTAAGCTTGTGCCGGAAGGTCGTCTCGGCAAAGCGATCGCATATGCATTCGCAAGTGGCAGGTTCAAGGCATTTTTGGTTGTGACCAGACCGTAGCTCAAACAAAAACTCAAACTCTAGGGGACAAAGAGATACAACAATGAAGATGGCGCTGAATAGTGGACGCACTGCTGCAGCAAAGTGAGAGTGTTACATGACACGCCCTCCCCGCTGGAGCAGACAAAGAAGAGGGCCAAAATATAGATGGAGCAGACATGTGAAAGGAGAGGTGAAGAGGATTGGAAAGACATGAACTATCTTAAAAGAATGGCAAGAAACAGAACGGCTTGGAACGTTTTTTTCGAAGACTTATGCTCCACAGGTGGCTGAAAGGAAGAATAAGACAATAGTTCAAAAGTGTCTACTTGCTATAGTCTAGTAACAGGTTGGTTGACTGATGACGGATAAGTTATACTTAATTGCTGCTCAGCAGTTGGATTGGGCCCCTGTAAATAAATTCGGGCGCTAAGGAGATTGACCACAACCAGATGCTACACAAAATCTTCAGTTCTGGGCCTGTAGAGATCATAGAAACACAAAAAGGAGATGCAAATTAGACAATTTGTTTTCTATGGAGTCAGAGAGTCACACAATTGGGAAGAGTCAGTTAGTTTTCTAGTTCTTGATCAGAGAAGTTTGAAGTCAGTTTTGAAATCGTAAAGATAGTCTTTCAATTAGAGTTAAAAGTCTCAGTGTGAGGGACAGTTTCTGTACCGGAGACTTTAAAGTAAGTTTGTAGCTTATTTCAAGTTGACAGTTCAAGTGTTTATAATTTTATGTTCAAGTTGACAGTTCAAGTGTTTATAATCTTATGTTCAAGTTGACAGTTCAAGTGTTTATCATTTTATGTTCAAGTGGACAGTTTTGTAGAGTCATCCAGAGACAGTTGAAATTCAGTGTTCAGGTTAGGTTGGTAGCTCAGAAAAGGCAGTTTTACAATCATTTCTGGTTTGCAGTTGAAACCAGGTTTTGGGCCAATATAATTGAAAAAGTTTAGCCAATTTGGACAGTTTTAATTGTTTGCAGTTTGGATTATCAGTCTCACGTTGGAAATTAAGAGATTGCAGTTGATGATTACGAGATTCCAGACTTATTAGTGAGAAAAACATCGACTGCACTGGTGTGGACGCTTCCCAAGATCAGGGTGTTAAGCTCCACATAATTTATTCTGTTACATTTGTATGTTGGTTCTTTTATTATAACAATTTTAGTCTTCCTAATATTTATATCCACCCATATTCTTTGATTGTCTTGTTTATTTGTTTCCTTTTAACTAGTAACCTTAATTCTGGGCTTTTTGCCAGTAATACAGTGTCAATGTCATATCTTCGATTATTAACTATGTATATCATCATCAAGTACCAAGCCTGCTGGCATAGGTGATCATGTCTCTCCACAACTTTATATCTCGACAATTATTTATCATTTATGTTGTCGACCTTCTGCCAAGCCATTCTTTTAAGCTGTCTGGTATCTTTTCTCTTTGCTTTATCTCTTCGTCCCTCAACTTTCCCAGTTGTCACAATATATACCAGTTGTTCCCTTTTTATATATGGTCAAAAAATGATTATTGTTTTATCTAATATTGGCGATTAGCTCTCTTTTTGCTTTGGCCCTTTTCAGAACGTTTTCATTACTTTTCTTAGCTGTCCATGGTATTCTCAACATTCTTCTGTAAAACCACATTTTTACAGTCTCAATTGATATTCTTGTCCATTGGTCTGGTGTCTGTAGAAATGTGGTTTTACAGAAGAATGTTGAGAGTACCATGGACAGCTAAGAAGAGTAATGAAAATGTTCTGAGAGAGGTCAAAGCAAAACGAGGGCTAATTTCCAATATTAGGAAGAAACAATCATCATTTTTTGGCCATGTAATGAGAAGAGAACAACTGGAATATATTGTAACAACTGGAAAAATTGAGGGACGAAGAGATAGAGGGAAGCAAAGAGAAAAAATAACAGACAGCTTAAGAGAATGGCTTGGCAGAAGGTCAACAACAGAAATGATAAATAGTTGCCGAGATCGAAAGTTGTGGAGAGACATGATCACCTACGCCAGTAGGCCCGGTACTTGATGATGATGATATACATATTAAATAAATAAGGTGACAGCACACAACCTGGCCTAACGCCGTGCTTTATTTGTTGAAACATTCCCAATTGATTTCCAATTCTTATGGCCGCTGTTTGTTGCCTGTACATATTCTTTATTATGTCTATTTATTATGTATTATTATTTATGTATATTATGTTTAAAAATCTGGCATTTCCATGACATCATTACAGATCTGCGGAGTGTATTGATTGAACAAAAATGGAGATAAAACGTAGTCCTGTTTGATCCTTCTCCTTATTTCAATAGCTGCAGTTCTCTTTGATATATCTTACAAATGCTGTCTCTTGTTAGTGTAAGTTATATAACAGTCTTGTGTTTGAATTATTAGGATGTATATTTTTCAGGCATTGTGTTGGTTGGTTATGTTGCATTATTATACTTCGACTAGAGCTTCGATGAATGAGGGATTAGTGCGCTCTCTTCCTGGCCAGAAGTGTGCGGGTTCTTACTCTGCGTACACATTTAGACATCTGATTAATGAGTTCAATGAAAGCCTTTGTTATCTCAAGGCTGATGATATCACCGCACACCCGTCCAAGTATGGTACCGGGGGCAACAAGAGTCTTCTTAGTGTTGGTGTCTGGTCAATGGCCTTTGCGCTTTTTTTCTGTGCCTTGACTCCACAACACAGAGGAAGGTGACCACCATTAGTTGGACCATTTTGATGCTGAGGTCCGAGCATTTTTACCGCCCTGTAGGACAAAACGGAATGAGACCCAGATCGCTTTCTTCTAGTCTGTGACGTCTTCACAGTGAGAATTGACGTTACACTGTTATGTTAGGCATGTATTCCAGTGTGTTCGTGTTAAATATGTTTGTGTCACACTTTTCCTAGTCCAAGCCTGCTGCCCTGCCCAGCTTAGGTGATTCCTTGGTAGCATTACTATCACTAGAACAGCTCTTAGGGATAGAGGCATACAGTCTCTGCTACCACTCTGTTGTGTAGGTACGTCAGAGGAGCAAATGTGTGCAGGTGCTCTACTGGTAAAATTGTAATGCATAAAACCTCATTTTACAGCAGAATCTCGACTGAGTTATAACGTTGCGTCAGATCTGATCAGTTATGGCTGCGACCGCCAGAGCTTGCTCATGCCAGTCCGGGTGCAAATTAAAGGTGTTGCCATTTTTTTCAGCCCAACAAAGCTCCGGGATTCACCCAGCCTAAAAGAATTGGAAGTATAAG
This sequence comes from Megaustenia siamemsis, assembly GCA_032433765.1. Classification (NCBI taxonomy): domain Eukaryota; kingdom Metazoa; phylum Mollusca; class Gastropoda; order Stylommatophora; family Ariophantidae; genus Megaustenia; species Megaustenia siamemsis. The sequence continues at coordinate 49,742,273 of JAVIAB010000088.1, read as the reverse complement.
CGGCTTGACGTGATACCGATTACATCACTTACAAATGTGCAGTGGTCATGGTAAAAAATATTGTCACTAACGCCATATTCCACAAACAACTAACAAGGTGCGGAGGAAATCTTCACTTGTTGTGTAATACTGCATCTATTACTACTACCGTTACTACTTCAGTAACTATACTTCTACCACTATACTACTAATGTAACTATACTACTACTACTACTACTGCTACTACTACTACTACTACGGCTACTACTACTACTACTGCTACTACTACGGCTACTACTACTACTACTACTACTGCTACTACTACTGCTACTGCTACTACTACTACTACTACTACTACTACTACTACTACTACGGCTACTACTACTATTACAGCTACTTTACCTAGTATCATTACTTCTGATATAGCTACTACAATTTATAATATTGCTACAACTCAACGGATCCAATTCTCTATGACAGCAACATTACCCAGCTTCAGTTATTGCTGCAACCACTGTCTTCTCTTCAGTTCTATTATTGAACTCTTCCCAAACCAATTTTTGTGTCCTTGTCGCCTTCCTACCTTCTATTACCCCCGTTGTTGTATTTTATTTTATTCATTTATTTTTTTTACCTTCTATCACGCCCGTTGTTACAATATTTTTCTTCCTTTTCTTATGACATGATCATTTTCCACCTAATGGTTCTTTAAAAAAAATCATTGCTCAGTGAAAAAAAAAAAATCATTGCTCAGTGAAAAACAAAAATCATTCAAGACTCATTGCTGCTGTTAATGGCCACTGCTGTTCTCAATACTCATCCGCAGAACTACTTTTCTGTTGCCACCGATGATCTTCTTAATTGAAAAGAAAAATATTTAAAATTGTTATTACTCTCTGAAACTTAGAATTAATGGACTAAATAAACACTGGCAGAAACGTCGTGCAAGCCAGAGTGATATGACACACAACCGCGTGCTGGCATTAGTGTTCTATGTGTTCGTGCATCCATCACAAGTGATGAAGACAACACATTTATCCTGTTGTTTGTTTATTCTGTGATTATCGGTGTTAGGCTCGATGAGAGGCCCGAATAATATAGGACAACATACAGACGTGATAGTTGCTATTGATTGGGGGTTTATGAGTTTTTCTGTGCTGCGTCCGTTGTTCGGCTGTTATTGTTTTGGATGTCTCACATGTAGCAGAGGCGGAAGAGATGTGCAACCCTGGAGTGACAACCCGGTACCAATGATCACAAAGTCGCTTCGCTGCAAACTATGACACAATAAATGTTCTTTTCAGAGTAAATGGTAAATAAGAGAAGTAGGAGTAGAGAAGGATCAGTTTGCCCATGTCACGAGCGACAGGACTTTTCCGATGGGTGTTATTTGATCATAAACTACAAGTCACTAATGAGAACTGACACAAGGCTTCCCACGGACAACGTCTTGAAGTTCTCTATGGTTGTGGTTCAATCCTCGCCTGACACTCTACAACCAATTAAGGAATATTAACTGCCTCGCATGTATACTGCAGCAGGTCGTATATGTTTTTTTACATTCCTGCATACATACTTACATATATATATATATATATATATATATATATATATATATATATATATATATATATATATATATATATATAAATAAATACATACATGCATACTTGCGCGTTTCACGTTTACATATATAACTTATAACTTACACACACACGCGCGCACGCGCACACGCATACACACATAGAGCAAAACATTCCAAGGTAAATCTTGAACTTTCAACGAATGTAATGCCAAGACATAAATGGTGTCATCAAATTTGTCTCATGGCAAACACAACAAAAGTGTCGTTTTCTATTGGTCCATGTTAGTAACTGCGAGGTCCGAGAGTTAATCCCAGCCATGGGCGTACAGCCACTTTGCTCTGGCTATGACGTCATTGCTGTAGTCATTTCCGGTTGTGCCAATATCAAGACCGCCCCATGTTTGAACGTTACCAACTCCAGAGTTGTAGGCTGCCACACCCCCTGAAAAGTGAAGGTCATTTTTATTACGTCTCAGCTTTAAAGGTCAGAGCTATTCAGTAGATAAATAGTTTGAATAAAACACACTGTTAACCATGAAATATGGCAAATATCATATCCCATTTTTGATAGCGTTTAAAACGTTTAGTTATTTTGTTTTCTCCTTCTTTGGTAAAGCGGAAACACAATTTCCATGTACTTGTTCAACACCTGACTACAGATGAACAGTCCAGACGAGAAGAGATGGATGAGCGATGACAAGTCGATACCAAAAAATAACACACTGAAGTCGAATATGTTGAGCCGATATAACAAATATTGCACCTTGCTGTAAACAGCGACAAGAACGTATATACGCCAAATGAAGCGCCCCTGTATTGAGTTATTTGTGAGTTATCATCACTGCACTCCGAACATGTCCATAGGTGCTCAAATCCGCTCCTCAGCTTGCCCCGCAGCATCAAGCGACTGGCGACTCCAGTTCTGCGTTGGCTGATAAGTCTTCTTATGCACCCACAAGGCCTTTCGTTTTTGGATGTACCCTTCTTTACTTCCGTCTCTTTCATCTGAAAGAGTGACGAGGACTCGTGGTTGTTCTGTCCCTCTCTGCATTAGTACCATCTGCCTGATCCATTCGTTGACCGTCTTCAACGACAGCACAGCTAGCCAGCCTGTCCGTTCTTTCATTTCTCCCTACTGCCGCATGCCCAGGGACGTAGACAACGGTAACTCTGCACATCGTTGACTCCTGCAATGACTCTCCCCATTGCCTGGGTACAGATCCCGCCTCCACTTTTCTTATCATACTCATCGAATCACTTGTTATACAGGCATGGGTGTAGTTTTGTGACTCCAACTAGATGCATGCTCTAATCACTGCCATTTCCTCCACAGTCATGCTAATCGTGTCATAACGTATGAACCACCGTCTTCTTTTACTGTTCTCCCTTCGGAGCGTGTTGTAAATGCCCATGCATTCCTTTGGTGTCGTGTTACGGATCCGTTTTTACAGATGACTGTATATTCTTCGTCGGTTTTGCCCAAAAATAAGGGCGCTGACCTCCGCATTGACAGCGATTAAATTCTGGTCCATACACTTCCGATAGAGTGTGACTATATACGATAATGTGCCCCTAAATGACGTAGGCACCGATATCCAATCATCGTCAGTGGTGATATTGGTAAGGCTACATACCTGTTTGATGACATCTGCGCGACCCAACCATGATTTGCCTCCTCTTAGCCTGTCACTTTTTCCTTTGTTGAGCTCTTGGTGCAATGGGTGCTCTTTATCTGCACTTATCTTGAGGTATGCTCGCACCCTCCAGGCCTTGATCCTGTCATTAATAGTTAGAAAATCAAGAAGATTGTTACGCAGAGAGTGTCTCTCGTACACCCCAAGATAATGTGCTCTCCATTTTATACTTTCTCTAGTCTGTCGATCAGTATTGTACTGACGGTGAGGATTGGTAGATGATACTCAAATGATGCGAGAGCCAGTGCCTAGAACAGAAATGAAAGTTACTTCTGCTCATTATTGCAGCTGCCAGGACATTCATGGCGGCTAATCCTTTGCGGGCTTTCCTTATCACTTGGTCCCTAAAACACAGACTGCGATCAAACTTAACTCCTAGGTGTGCCATTAACCTGTCTCTGGTTACATCGTCAGCCCCATTCCCACCACCGGTGTTTCCGCGTTAACGATATGATTAAGGTGGAACTACGCCACTGAAGCTTTATTAAGATTAACCATGGCACCTGATACTTCACACCAGGAAGATATAGAATTCGTTTGCAGTTCAAAGGCGATTACTCGCCTGTCTTGTTTCCGTCCAATATACCAGAATATTATCAGCAAAACTCAAAGTTCTTCCCCTCCAATCCAGCGGTTGCTCCGTGATTGTTATTGTGTATATGTTAAATGTGGCGGTTGACAATGATGAACCTTACGGCAAACCTTGACAAGCTGCTGCAAGCTTAAACGATCAACATCTACATCTGAGTATCCCCTTCCCGAAACAGTGCTGCAGCGATCCATCTAATGAGGAAGGGGTGCACCGGCAGTTTGAGGAGCATGTGCATCAGGTATTCAAATGGTACTCTGTTGTACACATCGTCTAGATCTATCGCAGCTGCACATGTCTCCTCTCGTCTGTAGAATCCCTCGAAGACATCACAGCCAAAGACGGCCGCACTCAGTCATGTCTCATCTCGTCTGTAGAATCCCTCGAAGACATCACAGCCAAAGACGGCCGCACTCAGTCATGTCTCCATGACTGCGTATCCAGTGCGACCTAAGATGGCGGTGTTCTTTTCGCCAACTCATCGGCGTGGACGTGTAACTTCATTGCTGTGTGATTCTGAGTGAAGAGTATACCAAACTCATGGTGTATCCACGTGCCGAAGAACTGTACCACTGGGGTTGGTCAGTCTATAACATGGAAACAGGTTCTGGACCGTATGACTGAGTGAGTGCACGTGAGTCTAGACCATCCACATCAGACCGTTGACTTTCAGCGACAAAATCATCAATGATGACAAGAAATATTCAGATGAAGCCAAAACGATGATACCGAAAAGGGAAGGGGAAATGCTATCGTTCTTACATCATCACCAAAGGAATAATATTTTTTTCCTTAATGTGCATGCAATATTGATTATGAAATTGACATCATTGCATTCCGGCAAGCCCATAGGTGCTCAGCTCCCTTATGAAACAACAAGAGTGTACATATTGATTATCTCACTGTAACGAACGCCTCACAACACTCTATTGTGTGTGTGTGTGTCGCTTACTCAGAATTAAAATGTATATTTTAGTTCTCGCATTTAAAAAAAGATAAAACCACGTGAATGACAGTTGTATTCTCCAAATTACATACAGTCAATAATTTTAGTCTTTCTCCCTTACTCCTTATTCTCCTTATCCCCATCATTACCATCCTAAGATTGTTTTAAGCAAATTTGTGTTTCAGACTAGTTTAATTTGTCAGATATTTTTAATGTCTGAAAATTATGTTTAGACAAACAAATGAAAAAACGATTAGAGGCCACAGATTTGGGATTTCTCAAAAGAATGTTGAAAGTTCCCTGGATAGCTAAAATGACCAATGAGAAAATTCTCAAAGGGGCCAACACAATAAGAGAGCTCATTAAAAGCAGCAGAAAGAAAAAATCAACATTTTTCGGGCACATCATAAGAGGAAAGTTGGAATACTTAGTTCTATATATCTATTGTCCTTTCGAGCCGAAGACGGCACATAGGGCAGAACCACAATTTCAAAAACAGAAACCTTGCGTGCCAAAGTGGCACATATTGCAGAGATCACTACTCTAAAATATATGGCGCTGTTTCCATAACAATACATTTGACAATGACAGCTTGTCAAGCCATCGATCAACCTCCGTAGTCGCCTCTTACGACATGCCTGGAAATTCAGTGTCACTATTCTTTACTTCCCTCATAATGAGGCCCCGGTAACACACAGGAATACTTAGTTACAACTGGCAAAATAGAAGGAAAGAGAGATCGCGGACGATAAAGAGAGAAAATACTGGATAGCTTGGTGTCATGGCATGGAAAACAGTCAGCAACAGAACTAATACGATGCACTGTAGATAGAAGATTGTGGAAGGACATGATCGCCTATGCCTACCGGTATGACACATGATGATGATGAGAATAATGTAAAACAGCTTCATGTTAAAGAATAGTTTGATGTGCAGGTACAGAGTTTAGAACGGAATGGCTAGGATATAGTCGGGGCACTCCTATTTTATTTGATATGCAGGTACAGAGTTTAGAACGGAATGGCGAGAATATAGTCGGGGCACTCCTATATTATTTGATGTGCAGGTACAGAGTTTAGAACGGTATGGCGAGGATATAGTCGGGGAACTCCTATATTATTTGATGTGCAGGTACAGAGTTTAGAACGGAATGGCGAGAATATAGTCGGGGCACCCTTATATTATTTGATGTGCAGGTACAGAGTTTAGAACGGTATGGCGAGAATATAGTCGGGGCATTCCTATATTTGTTCAGCCCCGTTTCATTAACCAACCAAGCGTTCATCTTAATCGTTTATACTGTTCTAGTGAACCTGTTGCATTCTGAATGAAGGCGCGCGGCTCATGATGCTCACGTCCTTGTCGCTTTAATGGCCATCGCGGTCAGTAAGACTTTTATGCGTCTCGCATCAAATCCGTGTAGACTTCATGACCAGATTGCATGCCCCGCGAGAATCGTTGCGCCAACAAATCCGTGTAGACTTCATGACCAGATTGCATGCCCCGCGAGAATCGTTGCGCCAACAAATCCGTGTAGACTTCATGACCAGATTGCATGCCCCGCGAGAATCGTTGCGCCAACAAATCCGTGTATAATTCATGACCAGATTGCATGCCCCGCGAGAATCGTTGCGCCAACAAATCCGTGTATAATTCATGACCAGATTGCATGCCCCGCGAGAATCGTTGTGCCAACAAATGCGTGTAGACTTCATGACCAGATTGCATGCCCCGCGAGAATCGTTGTGCCAACAAATCCGTGTAGACTTCATGATCAGATTGCATGCCCGCGAGAATCGTTATGCCAACAAATGAAGTCAGGCCACCACTTCGGTGAAACACTCGATCCAATCACAGTCCAGCTGGTAGCGAATTTGCAGCGAATTTAACACAAATCACACACCCAGCCCCAGAGGAAAGCCAGAGCCTAGTTCCATATCTATCAAAGGTTAGTCGTCTACAGCATGTACCTCGGCGCGCTCGTCATAACCATGCTGACGTTTTTGTCAAATGAATGCAATCGGATTACGCTGTCTCCGTAAACGAAAATGCAGACCAGAAAGAATCATTTGAAAACAAACTTCAGCAAAACAGCCACAAGTCGAAAACCTTATTTGACTAGACGGTCATCTTGGCCAGCCGCATCAACCGGAAGTCCATGTTTAACATATTTCTTAGAATTTGCTTCCAAGTATAGGATTGAAGAAAAAAAAAAGGTTTGATCTATAAGAATAGTCTGAAAAGTTAATCCAATTTGATGTGTATCTAGATGGGTTAAAGCTGTTTGCTGTGTGTGAATATTTTTATCTGGACGCGAAACGGTTCGCTGTTTAGGATCAATCTGACATGTGCAGCAAATCTTATGTTTAAGGTTTAATGTATAGAAAGATGTTTGTGAATAACTCAACGTGTACGATAGATTTAATATACTCAATTATTTTGATGCAATGAATGAATTGATAAGCACGATATGTTTCATTCTGAGAGTTTGACAAACTTGATGTTTTTGGTTGAATTCAGGACTAGGATGTATTTGATTATTTAGACACGCAGGTTTTCTTTTATGTATATGGTAATTTTGATGCATTATGTAGATTAGATGTTGAGTTAAAATGAATATGTATGAAGATATTGATGTGTAAGATGAGTTTACGTGTAATGAATATAATGAGAGGATAAGAATATAATGCTATTATTGACTCACCCTGAAGGTCATGGTCTTGGGGCCAAGTAGAATGTTTGTTCTTGACCTGAAACATACATGTTTGTTCAATGAATTATATGTTCTAAGTCAGTGACTCTGATTCTATATTTATAATGATAATGATTTCATTAATTTTATTTCTAGAGAAGGGAATTAATTTTGTTTATCATCGAGTTTTCATTAAACGCAGAATAAAGGGACAGAAATGCTACCGTGGTGGTATGATAAGAACATAAACGATGAAATGAGAGAGAAAAGAACAATCAGCTCCATCATTTCAATCGAGGTTGTGACCTACAGGGAGATTAAGGTAGGCTATGGAGAAACATGTGAAGCAGAGAGTAAGATGTAATTATAGAAGGTTCTGGGCATATATAGATGAAACTTGATATATAAGACTGAGATATAAACAAATAGATAAAGATCTGTGCTGTTTATGAAGCTCAAAGGCCGTAGAAGAATGTGAGTAGTAAAGGTCATATTTGTGAAAATTTAACTTTGTTTAGATCAAGACTATTTTATCAGCAGTAAGGCACTAATAATTGTTTAATCAACAGTAAGATATTAATGATTGTTTTATCAACAGTAAGACACTAATGATTGTTTTATCAGCAATAAGACACTAATGATTGTTTTATCAACAGTAAGACACTAATGATTGTTTTACCTGCAGTAAGACACTAATGATTGTTTTATCAGCAGTAAGACACTAATGATTGTTTTACCTGCAGTAAGACACTAATCATTGTTTTACCTGCAGTAAGACACTAATGATTGTTTTACCTGCAGTAAGACACTAATGATTGTTTTATCAGCAGTAATGCACTAATGATTGTTTTATCAACAGTAAAATATTAATGATTGTTTTATCAGCAGTAAGACACTAATGATTGTTTTACCTGCAGTAAGACACTAATGATTGTTTTACCTGCAGTAAGACACTAATGATTGTTTTACCTGCAGTAAGACACTAATGATTGTTTTATCAGCAGTAAGGCACTAATGATTATTTTATCAACAGTAAGGCACTAATGATTGTTTTATCAGCAGTAAGACACTAATGATTGTTTTATCATCAGAAAGGCACTAATGATTGTTTTACCTGCAGTAAGACACTAATGATTGTTTTATCATCAGTAAGACACTAATAGTTGTTTTACCTGCAGTAAGGCACTAATGGTTGTTTTATCATCAGTAAGACACTAATAGTTGTTTTACCTGCAGTAAGACAATAATGATTGTTTTATCATCAGTAAGACACTAATGATTGTTTTACCTGCAGTAAGACACTAATGATTGTTTTACCTGCAGTAAGACACTAATGATTGTTTTATCAACAGTAAGACACTAATGATTGTTTTATCAGCAGTAAGAAACTAATGATTGTTTTATCATCAGTAAGACACTAATGATTGTTTTATCATCAGTAAGACACTAATGATTGTTTTATCATCAGTAAGACACTAATGATTGTTTTATCAACAGTAAGACACTAATGATTGTTTTACCTGCAGTAAGACACTAATGATTGTTTTATCAACAGCAAGACACTAATGATTGTTTTATCAGCAGTAAGAAACTAATGATTGTTTTATCATCAGTAAGGCACTAATGATTGTTTTATCATCAGTAAGACACTAATGATTGTTTTATCATCAGTAAGACACTAATGATTCTTTAATCATCAGTAAGACACTAATGATTGTTTTATCAACAGTAAGACACTAATGATTGTTTTATCAACAGTAAGACACTAATGATTGTTTTATCATCAGTAAGACACTAATGATTGTTTTATCAACAGTAAGACACTAATGATTGTTTTATCAGCAGTAAGACACTAATGATTGTTTTATCATCAGTAAGACACTAATGATTGTTTTATAAACAGTAAGACACTAATGATTGTTTTACCTGCAGTAAGACAATAATGATTGTTTTATCAGCAGTAAGACACTAATGATTGTTTTATCAGCAGTAAGACACTAATGATTGTTTTACCTGCAGTAAGACACTAATGATTGTTTTACCTGCAGTAAGACACTAATGATTGTTTTATCAGCAGTAAGACACTAATGATTGTTTTACCTGCAGTAAGACACTAATGGTTGTTTTACCTGCAGTAAGACACTAATGATTGTTTTACCTGCAGTAAGACACTAATGATTGTTTTACCAGCAGTAAGGCACTAATGATTGTTTTATCAGCAGTAAGGCACTAATGATGGTTTTATCAACAGTAAAATATTAATGATTGTTTTATCAGCAGTAAGACACTAATGATTGTTTTACCTGCAGTAAGACACTAATGATTGTTTTACCTGCAGTAAGACACTAATGATTGTTTTAACTGCAGTAAGACACTAATGATTGTTTTACCCTGCAGTAAGACACTAATGATTGTTTTATCAGCAGTAAGGCACTAATGATTATTTTATCAACAGTAAGGCACTAATGATTGTTTTATCAGCAGTAAGACACTAATGATTGTTTTATCATCAGAAAGGCACTAATGATTGTTTTACCTGCAGTAAGACACTAATGATTGTTTTATCATCAGTAAGACACTAATAGTTGTTTTACCTGCAGTAAGGCACTAATGGTTGTTTTATCATCAGTAAGACACTAATAGTTGTTTTAACTGCAGTAAGACACTAATGATTTTTTATCATCAGTAAGACACTAATGATTGTTTTACCTGCAGTAAGACACTAATGATTGTTTTACCTGCAGTAAGACACTAATGATTGTTTTATCAACAGTAAGACACTAATGATTGTTTTATCAGCAGTAAGAAACTAATGATTGTTTTATCATCAGTAAGACACTAATGATTGTTTTATCATCAGTAAGACACTAATGATTGTTTTATCATCAGTAAGACACTAATGATTGTTTTATCAACAGTAAGACACTAATGATTGTTTTACCTGCAGTAAGACACTAATGATTGTTTTATCAACAGCAAGACACTAATGATTGTTTTATCAGCAGTAAGACACTAATGATTGTTTTATCATCAGTAAGGCACTAATGATTGTTTTATCATCAGTAAGACACTAATGATTGTTTTATCATCAGTAAGACACTAATGATTGTTTTATCATCAGTAAGACACTAATGGTTGTTTTATCAACAGTAAGACACTAATGATTGTTTTATCATCACTAAGACACTAATGATTGTTTTATCATCAGTAAGACACTAATGATTGTTTTATCAACAGTAAGACACTAATGATTGTTTTATCAGCAGTAAGACACTAATGATTGTTTTATCATCAGTAAGACACTAATGATTGTTTTATCATCAGTAAGACACTAATGATTGTTTTACCTGCAGTAAGACACTAATGATTGTTTTATCAACAGTAAGACACTAATGATTGTTTTATCATCAGTAAGACACTAATGATTGTTTTATCAACAGTAAGACACTAATGATTGTTTTACCTGCAGTAAGACACTAATGATTGTTTTACCTGCAGTAAGACACTAATGATTGTTTTATCAGCAGTAAGACACTAATGATTGTTTTACCTGCAGTAAGACACTAATGATTGTTTTACCTGCAGTAAGACACTAATGATTGTTTTACCAAAAGTAAGACACTAATGGTTGTTTTATCTGCAGTAAGACACTAATGTTGTTTTACCAGCAGTAAGACACTAATGATTGTTTTACCAGCAGTAAGACACTAATGGTTGTTTTACCTGCAGTAAGACACTAATGATTGTTTTACCAGCAGTAAGACACTAATGGTTGTTTTACCTGCAGTAAGACACTAATGATTGTTTTACCTGCAGTAAGACACTAATGGTTGTTTTAGCTGCAGTAAGACACTAATGATTGTTTTACCTGCAGTAAGACACTAATGATTGTTTTACCTGCAGTAAGACACTAATGATTGTTTTACCAGCAGTAAGACACTAATGATTGTTTTACCAGCAGTAAGACACTAATGATTGTTTTACCAGCAGTAAGACACTAATGGTTGTTTTACCTGCAGTAAGACACTAATGATTGTTTTACCTGCAGTAAGACACTAATGATTGTTTTACCTGCAGTAAGACACTAATGATTGTTTTACCAGCAGTAAGACACTAATGGTTGTTTTACCTGCAGTAAGACACTAATGGTTGTTTTACCTGCAGTAAGACACTAATGGTTGTTTTACCTGCAGTAAGACACTAATGGTTGTTTTACCTGCAGTAAGACACTAATGATTGTTTTACCTGCAGTAAGACACTAATGATTGTTTTACCTGCAGTAAGACACTAATGATTGTTTTACCAGCAGTAAGACACTAATGATTGTTTTACCTGCAGTAAGACACTAATGATTGTTTTACCAGCAGTAAGACACTAATGGTTGTTTTACCTGCAGTAAGACACTAATGATTGTTTTACCTGCAGTAAGACACTAATGATTGTTTTACCTGCAGTAAGACACTAATGATTGTTTTACCTGCAGTAAGACACTAATGATTGTTTTACCTGCAGTAAGACACTAATGATTGTTTTACCTGCAGTAAGACACTAATGATTGTTTTACCAGCAGTAAGACACTAATGGTTGTTTTACCTGCAGTAAGACACTAATGATTGTTTTACCTGCAGTAAGACACTAATGATTGTTTTACCAGCAGTAAGACACTAATGGTTGTTTTACCTGCAGTAAGACACTAATGGTTGTTTTACCTGCAGTAAGACACTAATGATTGTTTTACCAGCAGTAAGACACTAATGATTGTTTTACCAGCAGTAAGACACTAATGATTGTTTTACTGCAGTAAGACACTAATGATTGTTTTACCTGCAGTAAGACACTAATGATTGTTTTATCAGCAGTAAGACACTAATGATTGTTTTACCTGCAGTAAGACACTAATGATTGTTTTACCTGCAGTAAGACACTAATGATTGTTTTACCAGCAGTAAGACACTAATGATTGTTTTACCTGCAGTAAGACACTAATGATTGTTTTACCTGCAGTAAGACACTAATGATTGTTTTAACTGCAGTAAGACACTAATGATTGTTTTACCTGCAGTAAGACACTAATGATTGTTTTATCAGCAGTAAGACACTAATGATTGTTTTACCTGCAGTAAGACACTAATGATTGTTTTACCTGCAGTAAGACACTAATGATTGTTTTACCAGCAGTAAGACACTAATGATTGTTTTACCTGCAGTAAGACACTAATGATTGTTTTACCTGCAGTAAGACACTAATGATTGTTTTACCTGCAGTAAGACACTAATGATTGTTTTACCTGCAGTAAGACACTAATGATTGTTTTACCTGCAGTAAGACACTAATGATTGTTTTACCAGCAGTAAGACACTAATGATTGTTTTACCAGCAGTAAGACACTAATGATTGTTTTACCAGCAGTAAGACACTAATGGTTGTTTTAGCTGCAGTAAGACACTAATGGTTGTTTTACCTGCAGTAAGACACTAATGATTGTTTTACCAGCAGTAAGACACTAATGATTGTTTTACCAGCAGTAAGACACTAATGATTGTTTTACCAACAGTAAGACACTAATGGTTGTTTTACCTGCAGTAAGACACTAATGATTGTTTTACCAGCAGTAAGACACTAATGATTGTTTTACCAGCAGTAAGACACTAATGATTGTTTTACCAGCAGTAAGACACTGATGGTTGTTTTACCAGCAGTAAGACACTAATTCTTGTTTTACCAACAGTAAGACACTAATGGTTGTTTTACCTGCAGTAAGACACTAATGATTGTTTTATCAGCAGTAAGACACTAATGGTTGTTTTATCAGCAGTAAGACACTAATGATTGTTTTATCAGCAGTAAGACACTAATGATTGTTTTATCAGCAGTAAGACACTAATGATTGTTTTATCAGCAGTAAGACACTAATGGTTGTTTTACCAGCAGTAAGACACTAATGGTTGTTTTACCAGCAGTAAGACACTAATGGTTGTTTTACCTGCAGTAAGACACTAATGATTGTTTTACCAGCAGTAAGACACTAATGGTTGTTTTACCTGCAGTAAGACACTAATGGTTGTTTTACCTGCAGTAAGACACTAATGGTTGTTTTAGCTGCAGTAAGACACTAATGATTGTTTTACCTGCAGTAGGAAACTAATGGTTGTTTTACCTGCAGTAAGACACTAATGATTGTTTTATCAGCAGTAAGACACTAATGATTGTTTTACCTGCAGTAAGACACTAATGATTGTTTTACCAGCAGTAAGACACTAATGGTTGTTTTACCTGCAGTAAGACACTAATGATTGTTTTACCTGCAGTAAGACACTAATGGTTGTTTTACCTGCAGTAAGACACTAATGATTGTTTTACCTGCAGTAAGACACTAATGATTGTTTTACCTGCAGTAAGACACTAATGATTGTTTTACCAGCAGTAAGACACTAATGGTTGTTTTACCTGCAGTAAGACACTAATGATTGTTTTACCTGCAGTAAGACACTAATGATTGTTTTACCAGCAGTAAGACACTAATGGTTGTTTTACCTGCAGTAAGACACTAATGGTTGTTTTACCTGCAGTAAGACACTAATGGTTGTTTTACCAGCAGTAAGACACTAATGATTGTTTTACCTGCAGTAAGACACTAATGATTGTTTTACCAGCAGTAAGACACTAATGGTTGTTTTACCTGCAGTAAGACACTAAAATGATTGTTTTACCTGCAGTAAGACACTAATGATTGTTTTACCAGCAGTAAGACACTAATGGTTGTTTTACCTGCAGTAAGACACTAATGGTTGTTTTACCTGCAGTAAGACACTAATGATTGTTTTACCAGCAGTAAGACACTAATGATTGTTTTACCAGCAGTAAGACACTAATGATTGTTTTACCAGCAGTAAGACACTAATGGTTGTTTTACCAGCAGTAAGACACTAATTCTTGTTTTACCAACAGTAAGACACTAATGGTTGTTTTACCTGCAGTAAGACACTAATGATTGTTTTATCAGCAGTAAGACACTAATGGTTGTTTTATCAGCAGTAAGACACTAATGATTGTTTTATCAGCAGTAAGAAACTAATGATTGTTTTATCATCAGTAAGACACTAATGATTGTTTTATCATCAGTAAGACACTAATGATTGTTTTATCATCAGTAAGACACTAATGATTGTTTAATCATCAGTAAGACACTAATGATTGTTTTATCAACAGTAAGACACTAATGATTGTTTTATCAACAGTAAGACACTAATGATTGTTTTATCATCAGTAAGACACTAATGATTGTTTTATCAAAAGTAAGACACTAATGATTGTTTTATCAGCAGTAAGACACTAATGATTGTTTTATCATCAGTAAGACACTAATGATTGTTTTATAAACAGTAAGACACTAATGATTGTTTTACCTGCAGTAAGACACTAATGATTGTTTTATCAGCAGTAAGACACTAATGATTGTTTTATCAGCAGTAAGACACTAATGATTGTTTTACCTGCAGTAAGACACTAATGATTGTTTTACCAGCAGTAAGACACTAATGATTGTTTTATCAGCAGTAAGACACTAATGATTGTTTTACCTGCAGTAAGACACTAATGGTTGTTTTACCTGCAGTAAGACACTAATGATTGTTTTACCTGCAATAAGACACTAATGATTGTTTTACCAGCAGTAAGGCACTAATGATTGTTTTATCAGCAGTAAGACACTAATGATGGTTTTATCAACAGTAAAACATTAATGATTGTTTTATCAGCAGTAAGACACTAATGATTGTTTTACCTGCAGTAAGACACTAATGATTGTTTTACCTGCAGTAAGACACTAATGATTGTTTTAACTGCAGTAAGACACTAATGATTGTTTTACCTGCAGTAAGACACTAATGATTGTTTTATCAGCAGTAAGACACTAATGATTGTTTTATCAACAGTAAGGCACTAATGATTGTTTTATCAGCAGTAAGACACTAATGATTGTTTTATCATCAGTAAGGCACTAATGATTGTTTTACCTGCAGTAAGACACTAATGATTGTTTTATCATCAGTAAGACACTAATAGTTGTTTTACCTGCAGTAAGACACTAATGGTTGTTTTATCATCAGTAAGACACTAATAGTTGTTTTAACTGCAGTAAGACACTAATGATTGTTTTATCATCAGTAAGACACTAATGATTGTTTTACCTGCAGTAAGACACTAATGATTGTTTTACCAGCAGTAAGACACTAATGATTGTTTTATCAACAGTAAGACACTAATGATTGTTTTATCAGCAGTAAGACACTAATGATTGTTTTATCATCAGTAAGACACTAATGATTGTTTTATCATCAGTAAGACACTAATGATTGTTTTATCATCAGTAAGACACTAATGATTGTTTTATCAACAGTAAGACACTAATGATTGTTTTACCTGCAGTAAGACACTAATGATTGTTTTATCAACAGTAAGACACTAATGATTGTTTTATCAGCAGTAAGACACTAATGATTGTTTTATCATCAGTAAGGCACTAATGATTGTTTTATCATCAGTAAGACACTAATGATTGTTTTATCATCAGTAAGACACTAATGATTGTTTTACCTGCAGTAAGACACTAATGGTTGTTTTACCAGCAGTAAGACACTAATGATTGTTTTACCAGCAGTAAGACACTAATGGTTGTTTTACCTGCAGTAAGACACTAATGGTTGTTTTACCTGCAGTAAGACACTAATGGTTGTTTTATCAGCAGTAAGACACTAATGATTGTTTTACCTGCAGTAAGACACTAATGATTGTTTTACCTGCAGTAAGACACTAATGATTGTTTTACCAGCAGTAAGACACTAATGATTGTTTTACCTGCAGTAAGACACTAATGATTGTTTTACCTGCAGTAAGACACTAATGATTGTTTTACCTGCAGTAAGACACTAATGATTGTTTTACCTGCAGTAAGACACTAATGATTGTTTTACCTGCAGTAAGAAACTAATGGTTGTTTTACCAGCAGTAAGACACTAATGATTGTTTTACCAGCAGTAAGACACTAATGATTGTTTTACCAGCAGTAAGACACTAATGGTTGTTTTAGCTGCAGTAAGACACTAATGGTTGTTTTACCTGCAGTAAGACACTAATGGTTGTTTTACCAGCAGTAAGACACTAATGATTGTTTTACCAGCAGTAAGACACTAATGATTGTTTTACCAGCAGTAAGACACTAATGATTGTTTTACCAACAGTAAGACACTAATGGTTGTTTTACCTGCAGTAAGACACTAATGATTGTTTTACCAGCAGTAAGACACTAATGATTGTTTTACCAGCAGTAAGACACTAATGATTGTTTTACCAGCAGTAAGACACTAATGGTTGTTTTACCAGCAGTAAGACACTAATGATTGTTTTACCAACAGTAAGACACTAATGGTTGTTTTACCTGCAGTAAGACACTAATGATTGTTTTATCAGCAGTAAGACACTAATGGTTGTTTTATCAGCAGTAAGACACTAATGATTGTTTTATCAGCAGTAAGACACTAATGATTGTTTTATCAGCAGTAAGACACTAATGATTGTTTTATCAGCAGTAAGACACTAATGGTTGTTTTACCAGCAGTAAGACACTAATGGTTGTTTTACCAGCAGTAAGACACTAATGGTTGTTTTACCTGCAGTAAGACACTAATGATTGTTTTACCAGCAGTAAGACACTAATGGTTGTTTTACCTGCAGTAAGACACTAATGGTTGTTTTACCATCAGTAAGACACTAATGGTTGTTTTACCTGCAGTAAGACACTAATGATTGTTTTACCTGCAGTAGACACTAATGGTTGTTTTACCTGCAGTAAGACACTAATGATTGTTTTACCTGCAGTAAGACACTAATGATTGTTTTACCTGCAGTAAGACACTAATGATTGTTTTACCAGCAGTAAGACACTAATGGTTGTTTTACCTGCAGTAAGACACTAATGGTTGTTTTACCTGCAGTAAGACACTAATGATTGTTTTACCAGCAGTAAGACACTAATGATTGTTTTACCAGCAGTAAGACACTAATGATTGTTTTACCAGCAGTAAGACACTAATGATTGTTTTACCAGCAGTAAGACACTAATGGTTGTTTTACCTGCAGTAAGACACTAATGGTTGTTTTACCTGCAGTAAGACACTAATGATTGTTTTACCAGCAGTAAGACACTAATGATTGTTTTACCAGCAGTAAGACACTAATGATTGTTTTACCAGCAGTAAGACACTAATGATTGTTTTACCAGCAGTAAGACACTAATGATTGTTTTACCAACAGTAAGACACTAATGGTTGTTTTACCTGCAGTAAGACACTAATGATTGTTTTATCAGCAGTAAGACACTAATGGTTGTTTTATCAGCAGTAAGACACTAATGATTGTTTTATCAGCAGTAAGACACTAATGATTGTTTTATCATCAGTAAGACACTAATGATTGTTTTATCATCAGTAAGACACTAATGATTGTTTTATCATCAGTAAGACACTAATGATTGTTTAATCATCAGTAAGACACTAATGATTGTTTTATCAACAGTAAGACACTAATGATTGTTTTATCAACAGTAAGACACTAATGATTGTTTTATCATCAGTAAGACACTAATGATTGTTTTATCAAAGTAAGACACTAATGATTGTTTTATCAGCAGTAAGACACTAATGATTGTTTTATCATCAGTAAGACACTAATGATTGTTTTATAAACAGTAAGACACTAATGATTGTTTTACCTGCAGTAAGACACTAATGATTGTTTTATCAGCAGTAAGACACTAATGATTGTTTTATCAGCAGTAAGACACTAATGATTGTTTTACCTGCAGTAAGACACTAATGATTGTTTTACCTGCAGTAAGACACTAATGATTGTTTTATCAGCAGTAAGACACTAATGATTGTTTTACCTGCAGTAAGACACTAATGGTTGTTTTACCTGCAGTAAGACACTAATGATTGTTTTACCTGCAGTAAGACACTAATGATTGTTTTACCAGCAGTAAGACACTAATGATTGTTTTATCAGCAGTAAGACACTAATGATTGTTTTATCAACAGTAAACACTAATGATTGTTTTATCAGCAGTAAGACACTAATGATTGTTTTACCTGCAGTAAGACACTAATGATTGTTTTACCTGCAGTAAGACACTAATGATTGTTTTACTGCAGTAAGACACTAATGATTGTTTTACCTGCAGTAAGACACTAATGATTGTTTTATCAGCAGTAAGACACTAATGATTGTTTTATCAACAGTAAGACACTAATGATTGTTTTATCAGCAGTAAGACACTAATGATTGTTTTATCATCAGTAAGACACTAATGATTGTTTTACCTGCAGTAAGACACTAATGATTGTTTTATCATCAGTAAGACACTAATAGTTGTTTTACCTGCAGTAAGACACTAATGGTTGTTTTATCATCAGTAAGACACTAATAGTTGTTTTAACTGCAGTAAGACACTAATGATTGTTTTATCATCAGTAAGACACTAATGATTGTTTTACCTGCAGTAAGACACTAATGATTGTTTTACCTGCAGTAAGACACTAATGATTGTTTTATCAACAGTAAGACACTAATGATTGTTTTATCAGCAGTAAGACACTAATGATTGTTTTATCATCAGTAAGACACTAATGATTGTTTTATCATCAGTAAGACACTAATGATTGTTTTATCATCAGTAAGACACTAATGATTGTTTTATCAACAGTAAGACACTAATGATTGTTTTACCTGCAGTAAGACACTAATGATTGTTTTATCAACAGTAAGACACTAATGATTGTTTTATCAGCAGTAAGACACTAATGATTGTTTTATCATCAGTAAGACACTAATGATTGTTTTATCATCAGTAAGACACTAATGATTGTTTTATCATCAGTAAGACACTAATGATTGTTTTATCATCAGTAAGACACTAATGGTTGTTTTACCTGCAGTAAGACACTAATGATTGTTTTACCTGCAGTAAGACACTAATGATTGTTTTACCAGCAGTAAGACACTAATGGTTGTTTTACCTGCAGTAAGACACTAATGGTTGTTTTACCTGCAGTAAGACACTAATGGTTGTTTTACCAGCAGTAAGACACTAATGATTGTTTTAACTGCAGTAAGACACTAATGATTGTTTTACCAGCAGTAAGACACTAATGGTTGTTTTACCTGCAGTAAGACACTAATGATTGTTTTACCTGCAGTAAGACACTAATGATTGTTTTACCAGCAGTAAGACACTAATGGTTGTTTTACCTGCAGTAAGACACTAATGGTTGTTTTACCTGCAGTAAGACACTAATGATTGTTTTACCAGCAGTAAGACACTAATGATTGTTTTACCAGCAGTAAGACACTAATGATTGTTTTACCAGCAGTAAGACACTAATGGTTGTTTTACCAGCAGTAAGACACTAATTCTTGTTTTACCAACAGTAAGACACTAATGGTTGTTTTACCTGCAGTAAGACACTAATGATTGTTTTATCAGCAGTAAGACACTAATGGTTGTTTTATCAGCAGTAAGACACTAATGATTGTTTTATCAGCAGTAAGACACTAATGATTGTTTTATCATCAGTAAGACACTAATGATTGTTTTATCATCAGTAAGACACTAATGATTGTTTTATCATCAGTAAGACACTAATGATTGTTTAATCATCAGTAAGACACTAATGATTGTTTTATCAACAGTAAGACACTAATGATTGTTTTATCAGCAGTAAGACACTAATGATTGTTTTATCATCAGTAAGACACTAATGATTGTTTTATCAGCAGTAAGACACTAATGATTGTTTTATCAGCAGTAAGACACTAATGATTGTTTTATCATCAGTAAGACACTAATGATTGTTTTATAAACAGTAAGACACTAATGATTGTTTTACCTGCAGTAAGACACTAATGATTGTTTTATCAGCAGTAAGACACTAATGATTGTTTTATCAGCAGTAAGACACTAATGATTGTTTTACCTGCAGTAAGACACTAATGATTGTTTTACCTGCAGTAAGACACTAATGATTGTTTTATCAGCAGTAAGACACTAATGATTGTTTTACCTGCAGTAAGACACTAATGGTTGTTTTACCTGCAGTAAGACACTAATGATTGTTTTACCTGCAGTAAGACACTAATGATTGTTTTACCAGCAGTAAGACACTAATGATTGTTTTATCAGCAGTAAGACACTAATGATTGTTTTATCAACAGTAAGACACTAATGATTTTTTATCAGCAGTAAGACACTAATGATTGTTTTACCTGCAGTAAGACACTAATGATTGTTTTACCTGCAGTAAGACACTAATGATTGTTTTACCTGCAGTAAGACACTAATGATTGTTTTACCCTGCAGTAAGACACTAATGATTGTTTTATCAGCAGTAAGACACTAATGATTGTTTTATCAACAGTAAGACACTAATGATTGTTTTATCAGCAGTAAGACACTAATGATTGTTTTATCATCAGTAAGACACTAATGATTGTTTTACCTGCAGTAAGACACTAATGATTGTTTTATCATCAGTAAGACACTAATAGTTGTTTTACCTGCAGTAAGACACTAATGGTTGTTTTACATCAGTAAGACACTAATAGTTGTTTTAACTGCAGTAAGACACTAATGATTGTTTTATCATCAGTAAGACACTAATGATTGTTTTACCTGCAGTAAGACACTAATGATTGTTTTACCAGCAGTAAGACACTAATGATTGTTTTATCAACAGTAAGACACTAATGATTGTTTTATCAGCAGTAAGAAACTAATGATTGTTTTATCATCAGTAAGACACTAATGATTGTTTTATCATCAGTAAGACACTAATGATTGTTTTATCATCAGTAAGACACTAATGATTGTTTTATCAACAGTAAGACACTAATGATTGTTTTACCTGCAGTAAGACACTAATGATTGTTTTATCAGCAGTAAGACACTAATGATTGTTTTATCAGCAGTAAGACACTAATGATTGTTTTATCATCAGTAAGACACTAATGATTGTTTTATCATCAGTAAGACACTAATGATTGTTTTATCATCAGTAAGACACTAATGATTGTTTTACCTGCAGTAAGACACTAATGGTTGTTTTACCAGCAGTAAGACACTAATGATTGTTTTACCAGCAGTAAGACACTAATGGTTGTTTTACCTGCAGTAAGACACTAATGGTTGTTTTACCTGCAGTAAGACACTAATGGTTGTTTTATCAGCAGTAAGACACTAATGATTGTTTTACCTGCAGTAAGACACTAATGATTGTTTTACCTGCAGTAAGACACTAATGATTGTTTTACCAGCAGTAAGACACTAATGATTGTTTTACCTGCAGTAAGACACTAATGATTGTTTTACCTGCAGTAAGACACTAATGATTGTTTTACCTGCAGTAAGACACTAATGATTGTTTTACCTGCAGTAAGACACTAATGATTGTTTTACCTGCAGTAAGACACTAATGGTTGTTTTACCAGCAGTAAGACACTAATGATTGTTTTACCAGCAGTAAGACACTAATGATTGTTTTACCAGCAGTAAGACACTAATGGTTGTTTTAGCTGCAGTAAGACACTAATGGTTGTTTTACCTGCAGTAAGACACTAATGGTTGTTTTACCAGCAGTAAGACACTAATGATTGTTTTACCAGCAGTAAGACACTAATGATTGTTTTACCAGCAGTAAGACACTAATGATTGTTTTACCAGCAGTAAGACACTAATGGTTGTTTTACCTGCAGTAAGACACTAATGATTGTTTTACCAGCAGTAAGACACTAATGATTGTTTTACCAGCAGTAAGACACTAATGATTGTTTTACCAGCAGTAAGACACTAATGGTTGTTTTACCAGCAGTAAGACACTAATTCTTGTTTTACCAGCAGTAAGACACTAATGGTTGTTTTACCTGCAGTAAGACACTAATGATTGTTTTATCAGCAGTAAGACACTAATGGTTGTTTTATCAGCAGTAAGACACTAATGATTGTTTTATCAGCAGTAAGACACTAATGATTGTTTTATCAGCAGTAAGACACTAATGATTGTTTTATCAGCAGTAAGACACTAATGGTTGTTTTACCAGCAGTAAGACACTAATGGTTGTTTTACCAGCAGTAAGACACTAATGGTTGTTTTACCTGCAGTAAGACACTAATGATTGTTTTACCAGCAGTAAGACACTAATGGTTGTTTTACCTGCAGTAAGACACTAATGGTTGTTTTACCATCAGTAAGACACTAATGGTTGTTTTAGCTGCAGTAAGACACTAATGATTGTTTTACCTGCAGTAAGACACTAATGGTTGTTTTACCTGCAGTAAGACACTAATGATTGTTTTACCTGCAGTAAGACACTAATGATTGTTTTACCTGCAGTAAGACACTAATGATTGTTTTACCAGCAGTAAGACACTAATGGTTGTTTTACCTGCAGTAAGACACTAATGATTGTTTTACCTGCAGTAAGACACTAATGGTTGTTTTACCTGCAGTAAGACACTAATGATTGTTTTACCTGCAGTAAGACACTAATGATTGTTTTACCTGCAGTAAGACACTAATGATTGTTTTACCAGCAGTAAGACACTAATGGTTGTTTTACCTGCAGTAAGACACTAATGATTGTTTTACCTGCAGTAAGACACTAATGATTGTTTTACCAGCAGTAAGACACTAATGGTTGTTTTACCTGCAGTAAGACACTAATGGTTGTTTTACCTGCAGTAAGACACTAATGGTTGTTTTACCAGCAGTAAGACACTAATGATTGTTTTACCTGCAGTAAGACACTAATGATTGTTTTACCAGCAGTAAGACACTAATGGTTGTTTTACCTGCAGTAAGACACTAATGATTGTTTTACCTGCAGTAAGACACTAATGATTGTTTTACCAGCAGTAAGACACTAATGATTGTTTTACCTGCAGTAAGACACTAATGGTTGTTTTACCTGCAGTAAGACACTAATGATTGTTTTACCAGCAGTAAGACACTAATGATTGTTTTACCAGCAGTAAGACACTAATGATTGTTTTACCAGCAGTAAGACACTAATGGTTGTTTTACAGCAGTAAGACACTAATGATTGTTTTACCAGCAGTAAGACACTAATGGTTGTTTTACCTGCAGTAAGACACTAATGATTGTTTTATCAGCAGTAAGACACTAATGGTTGTTTTATCAGCAGTAAGACACTAATGATTGTTTTATCAGCAGTAAGACACTAATGATTGTTTTATCATCAGTAAGACACTAATGATTGTTTTATCATCAGTAAGACACTAATGATTGTTTTATCATCAGTAAGACACTAATGATTGTTTTATCATCAGTAAGACACTAATGATTGTTTTATCAACAGTAAGACACTAATGATTGTTTTATCAACAGTAAGACACTAATGATTGTTTTATCATCAGTAAGACACTAATGATTGTTTTATCAGCAGTAAGACACTAATGATTGTTTTATCAGCAGTAAGACACTAATGATTGTTTTATCAGCAGTAAGACACTAATGATTGTTTTATAAGCAGTAAGACACTAATGATTGTTTTACCTGCAGTAAGACACTAATGATTGTTTTATCAGCAGTAAGACACTAATGATTGTTTTATCAGCAGTAAGACACTAATGATTGTTTTACCTGCAGTAAGACACTAA
The DNA here is from genome assembly GCA_032433765.1 of Megaustenia siamemsis. Taxonomy (NCBI): domain Eukaryota; kingdom Metazoa; phylum Mollusca; class Gastropoda; order Stylommatophora; family Ariophantidae; genus Megaustenia; species Megaustenia siamemsis. Next base: position 49,718,061 of record JAVIAB010000088.1, on the reverse strand, counting down.
TGATTGTTTTACCTGCAGTAAGACACTAATGATTGTTTTATCAGCAGTAAGACACTAATGATTGTTTTACCTGCAGTAAGACACTAATGGTTGTTTTACCTGCAGTAAGACACTAATGATTGTTTTACCTGCAGTAAGACACTAATGATTGTTTTACCAGCAGTAAGACACTAATGATTGTTTTACCAGCAGTAAGACACTAATGATTGTTTTATCAGCAGTAAGACACTAATGATTGTTTTATCAGCAGTAAGACACTAATGATTGTTTTACCTGCAGTAAGACACTAATGATTGTTTTACCTGCAGTAAGACACTAATGATTGTTTTAACTGCAGTAAGACACTAATGATTGTTTTACCTGCAGTAAGACACTAATGATTGTTTTACCAGCAGTAAGACACTAATGATTGTTTTATCAGCAGTAAGACACTAATGATTGTTTTATCAGCAGTAAGACACTAATGATTGTTTTATCATCAGTAAGACACTAATGATTGTTTTACCTGCAGTAAGACACTAATGATTGTTTTATCATCAGTAAGACACTAATAGTTGTTTTACCTGCAGTAAGACACTAATGATTGTTTTACCAGCAGTAAGACACTAATGATTGTTTTATCAACAGTAAGACACTAATGATTGTTTTATCAGCAGTAAGACACTAATGATTGTTTTATCATCAGTAAGACACTAATGATTGTTTTATCATCAGTAAGACACTAATGATTGTTTTATCATCAGTAAGACACTAATGATTGTTTTATCAGCAGTAAGACACTAATGATTGTTTTACCTGCAGTAAGACACTAATGATTGTTTTATCAACAGTAAGACACTAATGATTGTTTTATCAGCAGTAAGACACTAATGATTGTTTTATCATCAGTAAGACACTAATGATTGTTTTATCATCAGTAAGACACTAATGATTGTTTTATCATCAGTAAGACACTAATGATTGTTTTACCTGCAGTAAGACACTAATGGTTGTTTTACCAGCAGTAAGACACTAATGATTGTTTTACCAGCAGTAAGACACTAATGGTTGTTTTACCTGCAGTAAGACACTAATGGTTGTTTTATCAGCAGTAAGACACTAATGATTGTTTTATCAGCAGTAAGACACTAATGATTGTTTTATCATCAGTAAGACACTAATGATTGTTTTATAAACAGTAAGACACTAATGATTGTTTTACCTGCAGTAAGACACTAATGATTGTTTTATCAGCAGTAAGACACTAATGATTGTTTTATCAGCAGTAAGACACTAATGATTGTTTTACCTGCAGTAAGACACTAATGATTGTTTTACCTGCAGTAAGACACTAATGATTGTTTTATCAGCAGTAAGACACTAATGATTGTTTTACCAGCAGTAAGACACTAATGATTGTTTTACCTGCAGTAAGACACTAATGATTGTTTTACCTGCAGTAAGACACTAATGATTGTTTTACCAGCAGTAAGACACTAATGATTGTTTTATCAGCAGTAAGACACTAATGATTGTTTTACCACAGTAAGACACTAATGATTGTTTTATCAGCAGTAAGACACTAATGATTGTTTTACCTGCAGTAAGACACTAATGATTGTTTTACCTGCAGTAAGACACTAATGATTGTTTTACCTGCAGTAAGACACTAATGATTGTTTTACCTGCAGTAAGACACTAATGATTGTTTTATCAGCAGTAAGACACTAATGATTGTTTTATCAGCAGTAAGACACTAATGATTGTTTTATCAGCAGTAAGACACTAATGGTTGTTTTACCTGCAGTAAGACACTAATGATTGTTTTACCTGCAGTAAGACACTAATGATTGTTTTACCTGCAGTAAGACACTAATGGTTGTTTTACCTGCAGTAAGACACTAATGATTGTTTTACCTGCAGTAAGACACTAATGATTGTTTTACCAGCAGTAAGACACTAATGATTGTTTTATCTGCAGTAAGACACTAATGATTGTTTTACCAGCAGTAAGACACTAATGGTTGTTTTACCTGCAGTAAGACACTAATGATTGTTTTACCAGCAGTAAGACACTAATGGTTGTTTTACCTGCAGTAAGACACTAATGATTGTTTTACCTGCAGTAAGACACTAATGGTTGTTTTACCTGCAGTAAGACACTAATGATTGTTTTACCTGCAGTAAGACACTAATGATTGTTTTACCTGCAGTAAGACACTAATGATTGTTTTACCTGCAGTAAGACACTAATGATTGTTTTACCAGCAGTAAGACACTAATGATTGTTTTACCAGCAGTAAGACACTAATGGTTGTTTTACCTGCAGTAAGACACTAATGGTTGTTTTACCTGCAGTAAGACACTAATGGTTGTTTTACCAGCAGTAAGACACTAATGATTGTTTTACCTGCAGTAAGACACTAATGATTGTTTTACCAGCAGTAAGACACTAATGGTTGTTTTACCTGCAGTAAGACACTAATGATTGTTTTACCTGCAGTAAGACACTAATGATTGTTTTACCAGCAGTAAGACACTAATGATTGTTTTACCTGCAGTAAGACACTAATGGTTGTTTTACCTGCAGTAAGACACTAATGATTGTTTTACCAGCAGTAAGACACTAATGATTGTTTTACCAGCAGTAAGACACTAATGATTGTTTTACCAGCAGTAAGACACTAATGGTTGTTTTACCAGCAGTAAGACACTAATGATTGTTTTACCAGCAGTAAGACACTAATGGTTGTTTTACCTGCAGTAAGACACTAATGATTGTTTTATCAGCAGTAAGACACTAATGGTTGTTTTACCAGCAGTAAGACACTAATGATTGTTTTATCAGCAGTAAGACACTAATGATTGTTTTATCATCAGTAAGACACTAATGATTGTTTTATCATCAGTAAGACACTAATGATTGTTTTATCATCAGTAAGACACTAATGATTGTTTTATCATCAGTAAGACACTAATGATTGTTTTATCAGCAGTAAGACACTAATGATTGTTTTATCAGCAGTAAGACACTAATGATTGTTTTATCATCAGTAAGACACTAATGATTGTTTTATCAGCAGTAAGACACTAATGATTGTTTTATCAGCAGTAAGACACTAATGATTGTTTTATCATCAGTAAGACACTAATGATTGTTTTATCAGCAGTAAGACACTAATGATTGTTTTACCTGCAGTAAGACACTAATGATTGTTTTATCAGCAGTAAGACACTAATGATTGTTTTATCAGCAGTAAGACACTAATGATTGTTTTACCTGCAGTAAGACACTAATGATTGTTTTACCTGCAGTAAGACACTAATGATTGTTTTATCAGCAGTAAGACACTAATGATTGTTTTACCTGCAGTAAGACACTAATGGTTGTTTTACCTGCAGTAAGACACTAATGATTGTTTTACCTGCAGTAAGACACTAATGATTGTTTTACCAGCAGTAAGACACTAATGATTGTTTTATCAGCAGTAAGACACTAATGATTGTTTTATCAGCAGTAAGACACTAATGATTGTTTTACCAGCAGTAAGACACTAATGATTGTTTTACCTGCAGTAAGACACTAATGATTGTTTTACCTGCAGTAAGACACTAATGATTGTTTTACCTGCAGTAAGACACTAATGATTGTTTTACCTGCAGTAAGACACTAATGATTGTTTTATCAGCAGTAAGACACTAATGATTGTTTTATCAGCAGTAAGACACTAATGATTGTTTTATCAGCAGTAAGACACTAATGATTGTTTTATCAGCAGTAAGACACTAATGATTGTTTTACCTGCAGTAAGACACTAATGATTGTTTTATCATCAGTAAGACACTAATGATTGTTTTACCTGCAGTAAGACACTAATGGTTGTTTTATCATCAGTAAGACACTAATGTTGTTTTAACTGCAGTAAGACACTAATGATTGTTTTATCATCAGTAAGACACTAATGATTGTTTTACCTGCAGTAAGACACTAATGATTGTTTTACCTGCAGTAAGACACTAATGATTGTTTTACCAGCAGTAAGACACTAATGATTGTTTTACCAGCAGTAAGACACTAATGATTGTTTTACCAGCAGTAAGACACTAATGATTGTTTTACCTGCAGTAAGACACTAATGATTGTTTTACCAGCAGTAAGACACTAATGATTGTTTTACCAGCAGTAAGACACTAATGATTGTTTTACCTGCAGTAAGACACTAATGATTGTTTTACCAGCAGTAAGACACTAATGATTGTTTTACCAGCAGTAAGACACTAATGATTGTTTTACCATCAGTAAGACACTAATGATTGTTTTATCAGCAGTAAGACACTAATGATTGTTTTATCATCAGTAAGACACTAATGATTGTTTTATCATCAGTAAGACACTAATGGTTGTTTTATCAACAGTAAGACACTAATGATTGTTTTATCATCAGTAAGACACTAATGATTGTTTTATCAACAGTAAGACACTAATGATTGTTTTATCAGCAGTAAGACACTAATGATTGTTTTATCATCAGTAAGACACTAATGATTGTTTTATCATCAGTAAGACACTAATGATTGTTTTACCTGCAGTAAGACACTAATGATTGTTTTATCAACAGTAAGACACTAATGATTGTTTTATCAGCAGTAAGACACTAATGATTGTTTTATCAACAGTAAGACACTAATGATTGTTTTACCTGCAGTAAGACACTAATGATTGTTTTACCTGCAGTAAGACACTAATGATTGTTTTATCAGCAGTAAGACACTAATGATTGTTTTACCTGCAGTAAGACACTAATGATTGTTTTACCTGCAGTAAGACACTAATGATTGTTTTACCAGCAGTAAGACACTAATGGTTGTTTTATCTGCAGTAAGACACTAATGATTGTTTTACCAGCAGTAAGACACTAATGGTTGTTTTACCAGCAGTAAGACACTAATGGTTGTTTTACCTGCAGTAAGACACTAATGATTGTTTTACCAGCAGTAAGACACTAATGATTGTTTTACCTGCAGTAAGACACTAATGATTGTTTTACCTGCAGTAAGACACTAATGGTTGTTTTACCTGCAGTAAGACACTAATGGTTGTTTTACCTGCAGTAAGACACTAATGATTGTTTTACCTGCAGTAAGACACTAATGATTGTTTTACCTGCAGTAAGACACTAATGATTGTTTTACCAGCAGTAAGACACTAATGATTGTTTTACCAGCAGTAAGACACTAATGGTTGTTTTACTGCAGTAAGACACTAATGATTGTTTTACCAGCAGTAAGACACTAATGATTGTTTTACCTGCAGTAAGACACTAATGATTGTTTTACCTGCAGTAAGACACTAATGATTGTTTTACCTGCAGTAAGACACTAATGGTTGTTTTACCTGCAGTAAGACACTAATGATTGTTTTACCAGCAGTAAGACACTAATGATTGTTTTACCTGCAGTAAGACACTAATGATTGTTTTACCAGCAGTAAGACACTAATGATTGTTTTACCTGCAGTAAGACACTAATGATTGTTTTACCTGCAGTAAGACACTAATGATTGTTTTACCTGCAGTAAGACACTAATGATTGTTTTACCTGCAGTAAGACACTAATGATTGTTTTACCTGCAGTAAGACACTAATGATTGTTTTACCTGCAGTAAGACACTAATGATTGTTTTACCAGCAGTAAGACACTAATGGTTGTTTTACCTGCAGTAAGACACTAATGATTGTTTTACCTGCAGTAAGACACTAATGATTGTTTTACCAGCAGTAAGACACTAATGGTTGTTTTACCTGCAGTAAGACACTAATGGTTGTTTTACCTGCAGTAAGACACTAATGATTGTTTTACCAGCAGTAAGACACTAATGATTGTTTTACCAGCAGTAAGACACTAATGATTGTTTTACCTGCAGTAAGACACTAATGGTTGTTTTATCAGCAGTAAGACACTAATGATTGTTTTACCTGCAGTAAGACACTAATGATTGTTTTACCTGCAGTAAGACACTAATGATTGTTTTACCAGCAGTAAGACACTAATGATTGTTTTACCTGCAGTAAGACACTAATGATTGTTTTACCTGCAGTAAGACACTAATGATTGTTTTACCTGCAGTAAGACACTAATGATTGTTTTACCTGCAGTAAGACACTAATGATTGTTTTACCTGCAGTAAGACACTAATGATTGTTTTACCAGCAGTAAGACACTAATGATTGTTTTACCTGCAGTAAGACACTAATGATTGTTTTACCAGCAGTAAGACACTAATGATTGTTTTAGCTGCAGTAAGACACTAATGATTGTTTTACCTGCAGTAAGACACTAATGATTGTTTTACCAGCAGTAAGACACTAATGATTGTTTTACCAGCAGTAAGACACTAATGATTGTTTTACCAGCAGTAAGACACTAATGATTGTTTTACCAGCAGTAAGACACTAATGGTTGTTTTACCAGCAGTAAGACACTAATGATTGTTTTACCAGCAGTAAGACACTAATGATTGTTTTACCAGCAGTAAGACACTAATGATTGTTTTACCAGCAGTAAGACACTAATGGTTGTTTTACCTGCAGTAAGACACTAATGATTGTTTTACCTGCAGTAAGACACTAATGGTTGTTTTACCTGCAGTAAGACACTAATGATTGTTTTATCTGCAGTAAGACACTAATGATTGTTTTACCAGCAGTAAGACACTAATGATTGTTTTACCAGCAGTAAGACACTAATGATTGTTTTATCAGCAGTAAGACACTAATGATTGTTTTATCAGCAGTAAGACACTAATGGTTGTTTTACCAGCAGTAAGACACTAATGGTTGTTTTACCTGCAGTAAGACACTAATGGTTGTTTTACCTGCAGTAAGACACTAATGATTGTTTTACCAGCAGTAAGACACTAATGATTGTTTTACCTGCAGTAAGACACTAATGGTTGTTTTACCTGCAGTAAGACACTAATGATTGTTTTACCAGCAGTAAGACACTAATGATTGTTTTACCAGCAGTAAGACACTAATGATTGTTTTACCTGCAGTAAGACACTAATGATTGTTTTACCTGCAGTAAGACACTAATGATTGTTTTACCTGCAGTAAGACACTAATGATTGTTTTACCTGCAGTAAGACACTAATGATTGTTTTACCTGCAGTAAGACACTAATGATTGTTTTACCTGCAGTAAGACACTAATGATTGTTTTACCTGCAGTAAGACACTAATGATTGTTTTACCAGCAGTAAGACACTAATGGTTGTTTTACCTGCAGTAAGACACTAATGATTGTTTTACCAGCAGTAAGACACTAATGATTGTTTTACCAGCAGTAAGACACTAATGGTTGTTTTACCTGCAGTAAGACACTAATGGTTGTTTTACCTGCAGTAAGACACTAATGGTTGTTTTACCAGCAGTAAGACACTAATGATTGTTTTACCAGCAGTAAGACACTAATGATTGTTTTACCTGCAGTAAGACACTAATGGTTGTTTTACCAGCAGTAAGACACTAATGATTGTTTTACCTGCAGTAAGACACTAATGATTGTTTTACCTGCAGTAAGACACTAATGATTGTTTTACCAGCAGTAAGACACTAATGATTGTTTTACCTGCAGTAAGACACTAATGATTGTTTTACCTGCAGTAAGACACTAATGATTGTTTTACCTGCAGTAAGACACTAATGATTGTTTTACCTGCAGTAAGACACTAATGATTGTTTTACCTGCAGTAAGACACTAATGATTGTTTTACCAGCAGTAAGACACTAATGATTGTTTTACCTGCAGTAAGACACTAATGATTGTTTTACCAGCAGTAAGACACTAATGGTTGTTTTAGCTGCAGTAAGACACTAATGATTGTTTTACCTGCAGTAAGACACTAATGGTTGTTTTACCAGCAGTAAGACACTAATGATTGTTTTACCAGCAGTAAGACACTAATGATTGTTTTACCAGCAGTAAGACACTAATGATTGTTTTACCAACAGTAAGACACTAATGATTGTTTTACCTGTAGTAAGACACTAATGATTGTTTTACCAGCAGTAAGACACTAATGATTGTTTTACCAGCAGTAAGACACTAATGATTGTTTTACCAGCAGTAAGACACTAATGGTTGTTTTACCAGCAGTAAGACACTAATGATTGTTTTACCAACAGTAAGACACTAATGGTTGTTTTACCTGCAGTAAGACACTAATGATTGTTTTATCAGCAGTAAGACACTAATGGTTGTTTTATCAGCAGTAAGACACTAATGATTGTTTTATCAGCAGTAAGACACTAATGATTGTTTTATCAGCAGTAAGACACTAATGATTGTTTTATCAGCAGTAAGACACTAATGGTTGTTTTACCAGCAGTAAGACACTAATGGTTGTTTTACCAGCAGTAAGACACTAATGATTGTTTTACCTGCAGTAAGACACTAATGATTGTTTTACCAGCAGTAAGACACTAATGATTGTTTTACCTGCAGTAAGACACTAATGGTTGTTTTACCTGCAGTAAGACACTAATGATTGTTTTATCAGCAGTAAGACACTAATGATTGTTTTACCAGCAGTAAGACACTAATGATTGTTTTACCTGCAGTAAGACACTAATGATTGTTTTACCTGCAGTAAGACACTAATGATTGTTTTACCTGCAGTAAGACACTAATGATTGTTTTACCTGCAGTAAGACACTAATGATTGTTTTACCTGCAGTAAGACACTAATGATTGTTTTACCTGCAGTAAGACACTAATGATTGTTTTACCTGCAGTAAGACACTAATGATTGTTTTACCTGCAGTAAGACACTAATGATTGTTTTACCAGCAGTAAGACACTAATGATTGTTTTACCAGCAGTAAGACACTAATGATTGTTTTACCAGCAGTAAGACACTAATGGTTGTTTTACCTGCAGTAAGACACTAATGATTGTTTTACCTGCAGTAAGACACTAATGGTTGTTTTACCAGCAGTAAGACACTAATGATTGTTTTACCAGCAGTAAGACACTAATGATTGTTTTACCAGCAGTAAGACACTAATGATTGTTTTACCAACAGTAAGACACTAATGGTTGTTTTACCTGCAGTAAGACACTAATGTTTGTTTTACCAGCAGTAAGACACTAATGATTGTTTTACCAGCAGTAAGACACTAATGATTGTTTTACCAGCAGTAAGACACTAATGGTTGTTTTACCTGCAGTAAGACACTAATGATTGTTTTACCAGCAGTAAGACACTAATGGTTGTTTTACCTGCAGTAAGACACTAATGATTGTTTTACCATCAGTAAGACACTAATGGTTGTTTTACCTGCAGTAAGACACTAATGATTGTTTTATCAGCAGTAAGACACTAATGATTGTTTTATCAACAGTAAGACACTAATGGTTGTTTTATCAGCAGTAAGACACTAATGATTGTTTTATCAGCAGTAAGACACTAATGATTGTTTTACATCAGTAAGACACTAATGATTGTTTTATCATCAGTAAGACACTAATGATTGTTTTACCAGCAGTAAGACACTAATGATTGTTTTATCAGCAGTAAGACACTAATGATTGTTTTATCAGCAGTAAGACACTAATGATTGTTTTATAATCAGTAAGACACTAATGATTGTTTTATCAGCAGTAAGACACTAATGATTGTTTTATAAGCAGTAAGACACTAATGATTGTTTTACCTGCAGTAAGACACTAATGATTGTTTTATCATCAGTAAGACACTAATGTTGTTTTACCTGCAGTAAGACACTAATGATTGTTTTATCATCAGTAAGACACTAATGTTGTTTTAACTGCAGTAAGACACTAATGATTGTTTTATCATCAGTAAGACACTAATGATTGTTTTATCAGCAGTAAGACACTAATGATTGTTTTACCTGCAGTAAGACACTAATGATTGTTTTATCAACAGTAAGACACTAATGATTGTTTTATCAGCAGTAAGACACTAATGATTGTTTTACCATCAGTAAGACACTAATGATTGTTTTATCATCAGTAAGACACTAATGATTGTTTTATCATCAGTAAGACACTAATGATTGTTTTATCATCAGTAAGACACTAATGGTTGTTTTATCAGCAGTAAGACACTAATGATTGTTTTATCATCAGTAAGACACTAATGATTGTTTTATCATCAGTAAGACACTAATGATTGTTTTATCAGCAGTAAGACACTAATGATTGTTTTATCAGCAGTAAGACACTAATGATTGTTTTATCAGCAGTAAGACACTAATGATTGTTTTATCATCAGTAAGACACTAATGATTGTTTTACATGCAGTAAGACACTAATGATTGTTTTATCAACAGTAAGACACTAATGATTGTTTTATCATCAGTAAGACACTAATGATTGTTTTACCTGCAGTAAGACACTAATGATTGTTTTACCTGCAGTAAGACACTAATGATTGTTTTATCATCAGTAAGACACTAATGATTGTTTTACCAGCAGTAAGACACTAATGATTGTTTTACCAGCAGTAAGACACTAATGATTGTTTTACCAGCAGTAAGACACTAATGATTGTTTTACACAGTAAGACACTAATGATTGTTTTACCTGCAGTAAGACACTAATGATTGTTTTACCAGCAGTAAGACACTAATGATTGTTTTACCAGCAGTAAGACACTAATGATTGTTTTACCAGCAGTAAGACACTAATGATTGTTTTACCAGCAGTAAGACACTAATGATTGTTTTACCAGCAGTAAGACACTAATGTTGTTTTACCTGCAGTAAGACACTAATGATTGTTTTATCAGCAGTAAGACACTAATGGTTGTTTTACCAGCAGTAAGACACTAATGATTGTTTTATCAGCAGTAAGACACTAATGATTGTTTTACCAGCAGTAAGACACTAATGATTGTTTTATCAGCAGTAAGACACTAATGATTGTTTTACCAGCAGTAAGACACTAATGATTGTTTTACCAGCAGTAAGACACTAATGGTTGTTTTACCAGCAGTAAGACACTAATGATTGTTTTACCAGCAGTAAGACACTAATGATTGTTTTACCAGCAGTAAGACACTAATGATTGTTTTACCTGCAGTAAGACACTAATGGTTGTTTTACCTGCAGTAAGACACTAATGGTTGTTTTACCAGCAGTAAGACACTAATGATTGTTTTACCAGCAGTAAGACACTAATGATTGTTTTACCAGCAGTAAGACACTAATGATTGTTTCCAGCAGTAAGACACTAATGATTGTTTTACCTGCAGTAAGACACTAATGATTGTTTTACCAGCAGTAAGACACTAATGATTGTTTTACCAGCAGTAAGACACTAATGATTGTTTTACCAGCAGTAAGACACTAATGGTAAGACACTAATGGTTACCAGCAGTAAGACACTAATGATTGTTTTACCAGCAGTAAGACACTAATGGTTGTTTTACCTGCAGTAAGACACTAATGATTGTTTTATCAGCAGTAAGACACTAATGGTTGTTTTACCAGCAGTAAGACACTAATGATTGTTTTATCAGCAGTAAGACACTAATGATTGTTTTACCAGCAGTAAGACACTAATGATTGTTTTATCAGCAGTAAGACACTAATGGTTGTTTTACCAGCAGTAAGACACTAATGGTTGTTTTACCAGCAGTAAGACACTAATGGTTGTTTTACCTGCAGTAAGACACTAATGATTGTTTTACCAGCAGTAAGACACTAATGGTTGTTTTACCTGCAGTAAGACACTAATGATTGTTTTACCATCAGTAAGACACTAATGGTTGTTTTACCTGCAGTAAGACACTAATGATTGTTTTACCTGCAGTAAGACACTAATGGTTGTTTTACCTGCAGTAAGACACTAATGATTGTTTTATCAGCAGTAAGACACTAATGATTGTTTTACCTGCAGTAAGACACTAATGATTGTTTTACCAGCAGTAAGACACTAATGGTTGTTTTACCTGCAGTAAGACACTAATGATTGTTTTACCTGCAGTAAGACACTAATGGTTGTTTTACCTGCAGTAAGACACTAATGATTGTTTTACCTGCAGTAAGACACTAATGATTGTTTTACCTGCAGTAAGACACTAATGATTGTTTTACCAGCAGTAAGACACTAATGGTTGTTTTACCTGCAGTAAGACACTAATGATTGTTTTACCTGCAGTAAGACACTAATGATTGTTTTACCAGCAGTAAGACACTAATGGTTGTTTTACCTGCAGTAAGACACTAATGGTTGTTTTACCTGCAGTAAGACACTAATGGTTGTTTTACCAGCAGTAAGACACTAATGATTGTTTTACCTGCAGTAAGACACTAATGATTGTTTTACCAGCAGTAAGACACTAATGGTTGTTTTACCTGCAGTAAGACACTAATGATTGTTTTACCTGCAGTAAGACACTAATGATTGTTTTACCAGCAGTAAGACACTAATGGTTGTTTTACCTGCAGTAAGACACTAATGGTTGTTTTACCTGCAGTAAGACACTAATGATTGTTTTACCAGCAGTAAGACACTAATGATTGTTTTACCAGCAGTAAGACACTAATGATTGTTTTACCAGCAGTAAGACACTAATGGTTGTTTTACCAGCAGTAAGACACTAATGATTGTTTTACCAACAGTAAGACACTAATGGTTGTTTTACCTGCAGTAAGACACTAATGATTGTTTTATCAGCAGTAAGACACTAATGGTTGTTTTATCAGCAGTAAGACACTAATGATTGTTTTATCAGCAGTAAGACACTAATGATTGTTTTATCATCAGTAAGACACTAATGATTGTTTTATCATCAGTAAGACACTAATGATTGTTTTATCATCAGTAAGACACTAATGATTGTTTAATCATCAGTAAGACACTAATGATTGTTTTATCAACAGTAAGACACTAATGATTGTTTTATCAACAGTAAGACACTAATGATTGTTTTATCATCAGTAAGACACTAATGATTGTTTTATCAAAAGTAAGACACTAATGATTGTTTTATCAGCAGTAAGACACTAATGATTGTTTTATCATCAGTAAGACACTAATGATTGTTTTATAAACAGTAAGACACTAATGATTGTTTTACCTGCAGTAAGACACTAATGATTGTTTTATCAGCAGTAAGACACTAATGATTGTTTTATCAGCAGTAAGACACTAATGATTGTTTTACCTGCAGTAAGACACTAATGATTGTTTTACCTGCAGTAAGACACTAATGATTGTTTTATCAGCAGTAAGACACTAATGATTGTTTTACCTGCAGTAAGACACTAATGGTTGTTTTACCTGCAGTAAGACACTAATGATTGTTTTACCTGCAGTAAGACACTAATGATTGTTTTACCAGCAGTAAGACACTAATGATTGTTTTATCAGCAGTAAGACACTAATGATTGTTTTATCAACAGTAAAACACTAATGATTGTTTTATCAGCAGTAAGACACTAATGATTGTTTTACCTGCAGTAAGACACTAATGATTGTTTTACCTGCAGTAAGACACTAATGATTGTTTTAACTGCAGTAAGACACTAATGATTGTTTTACCCTGCAGTAAGACACTAATGATTGTTTTATCAGCAGTAAGACACTAATGATTGTTTTATCAACAGTAAGACACTAATGATTGTTTTATCAGCAGTAAGACACTAATGATTGTTTTATCATCAGTAAGACACTAATGATTGTTTTACCTGCAGTAAGACACTAATGATTGTTTTATCATCAGTAAGACACTAATAGTTGTTTTACCTGCAGTAAGACACTAATGGTTGTTTTATCATCAGTAAGACACTAATAGTTGTTTTAACTGCAGTAAGACACTAATGATTGTTTTATCATCAGTAAGACACTAATGATTGTTTTACCTGCAGTAAGACACTAATGATTGTTTTACCTGCAGTAAGACACTAATGATTGTTTTATCAACAGTAAGACACTAATGATTGTTTTATCAGCAGTAAGACACTAATGATTGTTTTATCATCAGTAAGACACTAATGATTGTTTTATCATCAGTAAGACACTAATGATTGTTTTATCATCAGTAAGACACTAATGATTGTTTTATCAACAGTAAGACACTAATGATTGTTTTACCTGCAGTAAGACACTAATGATTGTTTTATCAACAGTAAGACACTAATGATTGTTTTATCAGCAGTAAGACACTAATGATTGTTTTATCATCAGTAAGACACTAATGATTGTTTTATCATCAGTAAGACACTAATGATTGTTTTATCATCAGTAAGACACTAATGATTGTTTTATCATCAGTAAGACACTAATGGTTGTTTTATCAACAGTAAGACACTAATGATTGTTTTATCATCAGTAAGACACTAATGATTGTTTTATCATCAGTAAGACACTAATGATTGTTTTATCAACAGTAAGACACTAATGATTGTTTTATCAGCAGTAAGACACTAATGATTGTTTTATCATCAGTAAGACACTAATGATTGTTTTATCATCAGTAAGACACTAATGATTGTTTTACCTGCAGTAAGACACTAATGATTGTTTTATCAACAGTAAGACACTAATGATTGTTTTATCATCAGTAAGACACTAATGATTGTTTTATCAACAGTAAGACACTAATGATTGTTTTACCTGCAGTAAGACACTAATGATTGTTTTACCTGCAGTAAGACACTAATGATTGTTTTATCAGCAGTAAGACACTAATGATTGTTTTACCTGCAGTAAGACACTAATGATTGTTTTACCTGCAGTAAGACACTAATGATTGTTTTACCAGCAGTAAGACACTAATGGTTGTTTTATCTGCAGTAAGACACTAATAGTTGTTTTACCAGCAGTAAGACACTAATGGTTGTTTTACCAGCAGTAAGACACTAATGGTTGTTTTACCTGCAGTAAGACACTAATGATTGTTTTACCAGCAGTAAGACACTAATGGTTGTTTTACCTGCAGTAAGACACTAATGGTTGTTTTACCAGCAGTAAGACACTAATGGTTGTTTTACCTGCAGTAAGACACTAATGGTTGTTTTACCTGCAGTAAGACACTAATGATTGTTTTACCTGCAGTAAGACACTAATGGTTGTTTTACCTGCAGTAAGACACTAATGATTGTTTTACCAGCAGTAAGACACTAATGATTGTTTTACCAGCAGTAAGACACTAATGATTGTTTTACCAGCAGTAAGACACTAATGATTGTTTTACCTGCAGTAAGACACTAATGGTTGTTTTACCTGCAGTAAGACACTAATGATTGTTTTACCAGCAGTAAGACACTAATGGTTGTTTTACCTGCAGTAAGACACTAATGGTTGTTTTACCTGCAGTAAGACACTAATGGTTGTTTTACCTGCAGTAAGACACTAATGGTTGTTTTACCTGCAGTAAGACACTAATGATTGTTTTACCTGCAGTAAGACACTAATGGTTGTTTTACCTGCAGTAAGACACTAATGATTGTTTTACCAGCAGTAAGACACTAATGATTGTTTTACCAGCAGTAAGACACTAATGGTTGTTTTACCTGCAGTAAGACACTAATGGTTGTTTTACCTGCAGTAAGACACTAATGATTGTTTTACCAGCAGTAAGACACTAATGATTGTTTTACCTGCAGTAAGACACTAATGATTGTTTTACCAGCAGTAAGACACTAATGGTTGTTTTACCTGCAGTAAGACACTAATGATTGTTTTACCTGCAGTAAGACACTAATGATTGTTTTACCAGCAGTAAGACACTAATGGTTGTTTTACCTGCAGTAAGACACTAATGGTTGTTTTACCTGCAGTAAGACACTAATGATTGTTTTACCAGCAGTAAGACACTAATGATTGTTTTACCAGCAGTAAGACACTAATGATTGTTTTACCAGCAGTAAGACACTAATGGTTGTTTTACCAGCAGTAAGACACTAATGATTGTTTTACCAACAGTAAGACACTAATGGTTGTTTTACCTGCAGTAAGACACTAATGATTGTTTTATCAGCAGTAAGACACTAATGGTTGTTTTATCAGCAGTAAGACACTAATGATTGTTTTATCAGCAGTAAGACACTAATGATTGTTTTATCATCAGTAAGACACTAATGATTGTTTTATCATCAGTAAGACACTAATGATTGTTTTATCATCAGTAAGACACTAATGATTTTAATCATCAGTAAGACACTAATGATTGTTTTATCAACAGTAAGACACTAATGATTGTTTTATCAACAGTAAGACACTAATGATTGTTTTATCATCAGTAAGACACTAATGATTGTTTTATCAACAGTAAGACACTAATGATTGTTTTATCAGCAGTAAGACACTAATGATTGTTTTATCATCAGTAAGACACTAATGATTGTTTTATAAACAGTAAGACACTAATGATTGTTTTACCTGCAGTAAGACACTAATGATTGTTTTATCAGCAGTAAGACACTAATGATTGTTTTATCAGCAGTAAGACACTAATGATTGTTTTACCTGCAGTAAGACACTAATGATTGTTTTACCTGCAGTAAGACACTAATGATTGTTTTATCAGCAGTAAGACACTAATGATTGTTTTACCTGCAGTAAGACACTAATGGTTGTTTTACCTGCAGTAAGACACTAATGATTGTTTTACCTGCAGTAAGACACTAATGATTGTTTTACCAGCAGTAAGACACTAATGATTGTTTTATCAGCAGTAAGACACTAATGATTGTTTTATCAACAGTAAAACACTAATGATTGTTTTATCAGCAGTAAGACACTAATGATTGTTTTACCTGCAGTAAGACACTAATGATTGTTTTACCTGCAGTAAGACACTAATGATTGTTTTACCTGCAGTAAGACACTAATGATTGTTTTACCTGCAGTAAGACACTAATGATTGTTTTATCAGCAGTAAGACACTAATGATTGTTTTATCAACAGTAAGACACTAATGATTGTTTTATCAGCAGTAAGACACTAATGATTGTTTTATCATCAGTAAGACACTAATGATTGTTTTACCTGCAGTAAGACACTAATGATTGTTTTATCATCAGTAAGACACTAATAGTTGTTTTACCTGCAGTAAGACACTAATGGTTGTTTTATCATCAGTAAGACACTAATAGTTGTTTTAACTGCAGTAAGACACTAATGATTGTTTTATCATCAGTAAGACACTAATGATTGTTTTACCTGCAGTAAGACACTAATGATTGTTTTACCTGCAGTAAGACACTAATGATTGTTTTATCAACAGTAAGACACTAATGATTGTTTTATCAGCAGTAAGACACTAATGATTGTTTTATCATCAGTAAGACACTAATGATTGTTTTATCATCAGTAAGACACTAATGATTGTTTTATCATCAGTAAGACACTAATGATTGTTTTATCAACAGTAAGACACTAATGATTGTTTTACCTGCAGTAAGACACTAATGATTGTTTTATCAACAGTAAGACACTAATGATTGTTTTATCAGCAGTAAGACACTAATGATTGTTTTATCATCAGTAAGACACTAATGATTGTTTTATCATCAGTAAGACACTAATGATTGTTTTATCATCAGTAAGACACTAATGATTGTTTTATCATCAGTAAGACACTAATGGTTGTTTTATCAGCAGTAAGACACTAATGATTGTTTTATCATCAGTAAGACACTAATGATTGTTTTATCATCAGTAAGACACTAATGATTGTTTTATCAACAGTAAGACACTAATGATTGTTTTATCAGCAGTAAGACACTAATGATTGTTTTATCATCAGTAAGACACTAATGATTGTTTTATCATCAGTAAGACACTAATGATTGTTTTACCTGCAGTAAGACACTAATGATTGTTTTATCAACAGTAAGACACTAATGATTGTTTTATCATCAGTAAGACACTAATGATTGTTTTATCAACAGTAAGACACTAATGATTGTTTTACCTGCAGTAAGACACTAATGATTGTTTTACCTGCAGTAAGACACTAATGATTGTTTTATCAGCAGTAAGACACTAATGATTGTTTTACCTGCAGTAAGACACTAATGATTGTTTTACCTGCAGTAAGACACTAATGATTGTTTTACCAAAAGTAAGACACTAATGGTTGTTTTATCTGCAGTAAGACACTAATAGTTGTTTTACCAGCAGTAAGACACTAATGGTTGTTTTACCAGCAGTAAGACACTAATGGTTGTTTTACCTGCAGTAAGACACTAATGATTGTTTTACCAGCAGTAAGACACTAATGGTTGTTTTACCTGCAGTAAGACACTAATGGTTGTTTTACCTGCAGTAAGACACTAATGGTTGTTTTACCTGCAGTAAGACACTAATGATTGTTTTATCAGCAGTAAGACACTAATGGTTTTTTTACCAGCAGTAAGACACTAATGATTGTTTTATCAGCAGTAAGACACTAATGATTGTTTTATCATCAGTAAGACACTAATGATTGTTTTATCATCAGTAAGACACTAATGATTGTTTTATCATCAGTAAGACACTAATGATTGTTTTATCATCAGTAAGACACTAATGATTGTTTTATCAGCAGTAAGACACTAATGATTGTTTTATCAGCAGTAAGACACTAATGATTGTTTTATCATCAGTAAGACACTAATGATTGTTTTATCAGCAGTAAGACACTAATGATTGTTTTATCAGCAGTAAGACACTAATGATTGTTTTATCATCAGTAAGACACTAATGATTGTTTTATAACAGTAAGACACTAATGATTGTTTTACCTGCAGTAAGACACTAATGATTGTTTTATCAGCAGTAAGACACTAATGATTGTTTTATCAGCAGTAAGACACTAATGATTGTTTTACCTGCAGTAAGACACTAATGATTGTTTTACCTGCAGTAAGACACTAATGATTGTTTTATCAGCAGTAAGACACTAATGATTGTTTTACCTGCAGTAAGACACTAATGGTTGTTTTACCTGCAGTAAGACACTAATGATTGTTTTACCTGCAGTAAGACACTAATGATTGTTTTACCAGCAGTAAGACACTAATGATTGTTTTATCAGCAGTAAGACACTAATGATTGTTTTATCAGCAGTAAGACACTAATGATTGTTTTATCAGCAGTAAGACACTAATGATTGTTTTACCTGCAGTAAGACACTAATGATTGTTTTACCTGCAGTAAGACACTAATGATTGTTTTACCTGCAGTAAGACACTAATGATTGTTTTACCTGCAGTAAGACACTAATGATTGTTTTATCAGCAGTAAGACACTAATGATTGTTTTATCACAGTAAGACACTAATGATTGTTTTATCAGCAGTAAGACACTAATGATTGTTTTATCATCAGTAAGACACTAATGATTGTTTTACCTGCAGTAAGACACTAATGATTGTTTTATCATCAGTAAGACACTAATGTTGTTTTACCTGCAGTAAGACACTAATGGTTGTTTTATCATCAGTAAGACACTAATAGTTGTTTTAACTGCAGTAAGACACTAATGATTGTTTTATCATCAGTAAGACACTAATGATTGTTTTACCTGCAGTAAGACACTAATGATTGTTTTACCTGCAGTAAGACACTAATGATTGTTTTATCAACAGTAAGACACTAATGATTGTTTTATCAGCAGTAAGACACTAATGATTGTTTTATCATCAGTAAGACACTAATGATTGTTTTATCATCAGTAAGACACTAATGATTGTTTTATCATCAGTAAGACACTAATGATTGTTTTATCAACAGTAAGACACTAATGATTGTTTTACCTGCAGTAAGACACTAATGATTGTTTTATCAACAGTAAGACACTAATGATTGTTTTATCAGCAGTAAGACACTAATGATTGTTTTATCATCAGTAAGACACTAATGATTGTTTTATCATCAGTAAGACACTAATGATTGTTTTATCATCAGTAAGACACTAATGATTGTTTTATCATCAGTAAGACACTAATGGTTGTTTTATCAACAGTAAGACACTAATGATTGTTTTATCATCAGTAAGACACTAATGATTGTTTTATCATCAGTAAGACACTAATGATTGTTTTATCAGCAGTAAGACACTAATGATTGTTTTATCAGCAGTAAGACACTAATGATTGTTTTATCATCAGTAAGACACTAATGATTGTTTTATCATCAGTAAGACACTAATGATTGTTTTACCTGCAGTAAGACACTAATGATTGTTTTATCAGCAGTAAGACACTAATGATTGTTTTATCATCAGTAAGACACTAATGATTGTTTTATCAGCAGTAAGACACTAATGATTGTTTTACCTGCAGTAAGACACTAATGATTGTTTTACCTGCAGTAAGACACTAATGATTGTTTTATCAGCAGTAAGACACTAATGATTGTTTTACCTGCAGTAAGACACTAATGATTGTTTTACCTGCAGTAAGACACTAATGATTGTTTTACCAGCAGTAAGACACTAATGGTTGTTTTATCTGCAGTAAGACACTAATGATTGTTTTACCAGCAGTAAGACACTAATGGTTGTTTTACCAGCAGTAAGACACTAATGGTTGTTTTACCTGCAGTAAGACACTAATGATTGTTTTACCAGCAGTAAGACACTAATGGTTGTTTTACCTGCAGTAAGACACTAATGGTTGTTTTACCTGCAGTAAGACACTAATGGTTGTTTTACCTGCAGTAAGACACTAATGGTTGTTTTACCTGCAGTAAGACACTAATGATTGTTTTACCTGCAGTAAGACACTAATGGTTGTTTTACCTGCAGTAAGACACTAATGATTGTTTTACCAGCAGTAAGACACTAATGATTGTTTTACCAGCAGTAAGACACTAATGGTTGTTTTACCTGCAGTAAGACACTAATGGTTGTTTTACCTGCAGTAAGACACTAATGGTTGTTTTACCTGCAGTAAGACACTAATGGTTGTTTTACCTGCAGTAAGACACTAATGATTGTTTTACCTGCAGTAAGACACTAATGGTTGTTTTACCTGCAGTAAGACACTAATGATTGTTTTACCAGCAGTAAGACACTAATGATTGTTTTACCTGCAGTAAGACACTAATGATTGTTTTACCAGCAGTAAGACACTAATGGTTGTTTTACCTGCAGTAAGACACTAATGATTGTTTTACCTGCAGTAAGACACTAATGATTGTTTTACCTGCAGTAAGACACTAATGATTGTTTTACCTGCAGTAAGACACTAATGATTGTTTTACCTGCAGTAAGACACTAATGATTGTTTTACCTGCAGTAAGACACTAATGATTGTTTTACCAGCAGTAAGACACTAATGGTTGTTTTACCTGCAGTAAGACACTAATGATTGTTTTACCTGCAGTAAGACACTAATGATTGTTTTACCAGCAGTAAGACACTAATGGTTGTTTTACCTGCAGTAAGACACTAATGGTTGTTTTACCTGCAGTAAGACACTAATGGTTGTTTTACCAGCAGTAAGACACTAATGATTGTTTTACCAGCAGTAAGACACTAATGGTTGTTTTACCTGCAGTAAGACACTAATGGTTGTTTTATCAGCAGTAAGACACTAATGATTGTTTTACCTGCAGTAAGACACTAATGATTGTTTTACCTGCAGTAAGACACTAATGATTGTTTTACCAGCAGTAAGACACTAATGATTGTTTTACCTGCAGTAAGACACTAATGATTGTTTTACCTGCAGTAAGACACTAATGATTGTTTTACCTGCAGTAAGACACTAATGATTGTTTTACCTGCAGTAAGACACTAATGATTGTTTTACCTGCAGTAAGACACTAATGATTGTTTTACCAGCAGTAAGACACTAATGATTGTTTTACCTGCAGTAAGACACTAATGATTGTTTTACCAGCAGTAAGACACTAATGGTTGTTTTACCTGCAGTAAGACACTAATGGTTGTTTTACCTGCAGTAAGACACTAATGGTTGTTTTACCAGCAGTAAGACACTAATGATTGTTTTACCAGCAGTAAGACACTAATGATTGTTTTACCAGCAGTAAGACACTAATGATTGTTTTACCAACAGTAAGACACTAATGGTTGTTTTACCTGCAGTAAGACACTAATGATTGTTTTACCAGCAGTAAGACACTAATGATTGTTTTACCAGCAGTAAGACACTAATGATTGTTTTACCAGCAGTAAGACACTAATGGTTGTTTTACCAGCAGTAAGACACTAATGATTGTTTTACCAACAGTAAGACACTAATGGTTGTTTTACCTGCAGTAAGACACTAATGATTGTTTTATCAGCAGTAAGACACTAATGGTTGTTTTATCAGCAGTAAGACACTAATGATTGTTTTATCAGCAGTAAGACACTAATGATTGTTTTATCAGCAGTAAGACACTAATGATTGTTTTATCAGCAGTAAGACACTAATGATTGTTTTACCAGCAGTAAGACACTAATGGTTGTTTTACCAGCAGTAAGACACTAATGGTTGTTTTACCTGCAGTAAGACACTAATGATTGTTTTACCAGCAGTAAGACACTAATGGTTGTTTTACCTGCAGTAAGACACTAATGGTTGTTTTACCTGCAGTAAGACACTAATGGTTGTTTTACCTGCAGTAAGACACTAATGATTGTTTTACCTGCAGTAAGACACTAATGGTTGTTTTACCTGCAGTAAGACACTAATGATTGTTTTATCAGCAGTAAGACACTAATGATTGTTTTACCAGCAGTAAGACACTAATGATTGTTTTACCTGCAGTAAGACACTAATGATTGTTTTACCTGCAGTAAGACACTAATGATTGTTTTACCTGCAGTAAGACACTAATGATTGTTTTACCTGCAGTAAGACACTAATGATTGTTTTACCTGCAGTAAGACACTAATGATTGTTTTACCTGCAGTAAGACACTAATGATTGTTTTACCTGCAGTAAGACACTAATGATTGTTTTACCTGCAGTAAGACACTAATGATTGTTTTACCAGCAGTAAGACACTAATGATTGTTTTACCAGCAGTAAGACACTAATGATTGTTTTACCAGCAGTAAGACACTAATGGTTGTTTTAGCTGCAGTAAGACACTAATGGTTGTTTTACCTGCAGTAAGACACTAATGGTTGTTTTACCAGCAGTAAGACACTAATGATTGTTTTACCAGCAGTAAGACACTAATGATTGTTTTACCAGCAGTAAGACACTAATGATTGTTTTACCACAGTAAGACACTAATGGTTGTTTTACCTGCAGTAAGACACTAATGATTGTTTTACCAGCAGTAAGACACTAATGATTGTTTTACCAGCAGTAAGACACTAATGATTGTTTTACCAGCAGTAAGACACTAATGGTTGTTTTACCTGCAGTAAGACACTAATGATTGTTTTACCAACAGTAAGACACTAATGGTTGTTTTACCTGCAGTAAGACACTAATGATTGTTTTACCATCAGTAAGACACTAATGGTTGTTTTACCTGCAGTAAGACACTAATGATTGTTTTATCAGCAGTAAGACACTAATGATTGTTTTATCAACAGTAAGACACTAATGGTTGTTTTATCAGCAGTAAGACACTAATGATTGTTTTATCAGCAGTAAGACACTAATGATTGTTTTATCATCAGTAAGACACTAATGATTGTTTTATCATCAGTAAGACACTAATGATTGTTTTATCAGCAGTAAGACACTAATGATTGTTTTATCATCAGTAAGACACTAATGATTGTTTTATCATCAGTAAGACACTAATGATTGTTTTACCTGCAGTAAGACACTAATGATTGTTTTATCAGCAGTAAGACACTAATGATTGTTTTATCAGCAGTAAGACACTAATGATTGTTTTATCAGCAGTAAGACACTAATGATTGTTTTACCTGCAGTAAGACACTAATGATTGTTTTACCTGCAGTAAGACACTAATGATTGTTTTATCAGCAGTAAGACACTAATGATTGTTTTACCTGCAGTAAGACACTAATGATTGTTTTACCTGCAGTAAGACACTAATGATTGTTTTACCAGCAGTAAGACACTAATGGTTGTTTTATCTGCAGTAAGACACTAATGATTGTTTTACCAGCAGTAAGACACTAATGGTTGTTTTACCAGCAGTAAGACACTAATGGTTGTTTTACCTGCAGTAAGACACTAATGATTGTTTTACCAGCAGTAAGACACTAATGGTTGTTTTACCTGCAGTAAGACACTAATGGTTGTTTTACCTGCAGTAAGACACTAATGGTTGTTTTACCTGCAGTAAGACACTAATGATTGTTTTACCTGCAGTAAGACACTAATGATTGTTTTACCTGCAGTAAGACACTAATGGTTGTTTTACCTGCAGTAAGACACTAATGATTGTTTTACCAGCAGTAAGACACTAATGATTGTTTTACCAGCAGTAAGACACTAATGGTTGTTTTACCTGCAGTAAGACACTAATGGTTGTTTTACCTGCAGTAAGACACTAATGGTTGTTTTACCTGCAGTAAGACACTAATGGTTGTTTTACCTGCAGTAAGACACTAATGATTGTTTTACCTGCAGTAAGACACTAATGGTTGTTTTACCTGCAGTAAGACACTAATGATTGTTTTACCAGCAGTAAGACACTAATGATTGTTTTACCTGCAGTAAGACACTAATGATTGTTTTACCAGCAGTAAGACACTAATGGTTGTTTTACCTGCAGTAAGACACTAATGATTGTTTTACCTGCAGTAAGACACTAATGATTGTTTTACCTGCAGTAAGACACTAATGATTGTTTTACCTGCAGTAAGACACTAATGATTGTTTTACCTGCAGTAAGACACTAATGATTGTTTTACCTGCAGTAAGACACTAATGATTGTTTTACCAGCAGTAAGACACTAATGGTTGTTTTACCTGCAGTAAGACACTAATGATTGTTTTACCTGCAGTAAGACACTAATGATTGTTTTACCAGCAGTAAGACACTAATGGTTGTTTTACCTGCAGTAAGACACTAATGGTTGTTTTACCTGCAGTAAGACACTAATGGTTGTTTTACCAGCAGTAAGACACTAATGATTGTTTTACCAGCAGTAAGACACTAATGGTTGTTTTACCTGCAGTAAGACACTAATGGTTGTTTTATCAGCAGTAAGACACTAATGATTGTTTTACCTGCAGTAAGACACTAATGATTGTTTTACCTGCAGTAAGACACTAATGATTGTTTTACCAGCAGTAAGACACTAATGATTGTTTTACCTGCAGTAAGACACTAATGATTGTTTTACCTGCAGTAAGACACTAATGATTGTTTTACCTGCAGTAAGACACTAATGATTGTTTTACCTGCAGTAAGACACTAATGATTGTTTTACCTGCAGTAAGACACTAATGATTGTTTTACCAGCAGTAAGACACTAATGATTGTTTTACCTGCAGTAAGACACTAATGATTGTTTTACCAGCAGTAAGACACTAATGGTTGTTTTACCTGCAGTAAGACACTAATGGTTGTTTTACCTGCAGTAAGACACTAATGGTTGTTTTACCAGCAGTAAGACACTAATGATTGTTTTACCAGCAGTAAGACACTAATGATTGTTTTACCAGCAGTAAGACACTAATGATTGTTTTACCAACAGTAAGACACTAATGGTTGTTTTACCTGCAGTAAGACACTAATGATTGTTTTACCAGCAGTAAGACACTAATGATTGTTTTACCAGCAGTAAGACACTAATGATTGTTTTACCAGCAGTAAGACACTAATGGTTGTTTTACCAGCAGTAAGACACTAATGATTGTTTTACCAACAGTAAGACACTAATGGTTGTTTTACCTGCAGTAAGACACTAATGATTGTTTTATCAGCAGTAAGACACTAATGTTGTTTTATCAGCAGTAAGACACTAATGATTGTTTTATCAGCAGTAAGACACTAATGATTGTTTTATCAGCAGTAAGACACTAATGATTGTTTTATCAGCAGTAAGACACTAATGATTGTTTTACCAGCAGTAAGACACTAATGGTTGTTTTACCAGCAGTAAGACACTAATGATTGTTTTACCTGCAGTAAGACACTAATGATTGTTTTACCAGCAGTAAGACACTAATGGTTGTTTTACCTGCAGTAAGACACTAATGGTTGTTTTACCTGCAGTAAGACACTAATGGTTGTTTTACCTGCAGTAAGACACTAATGATTGTTTTACCTGCAGTAAGACACTAATGGTTGTTTTACCTGCAGTAAGACACTAATGATTGTTTTATCAGCAGTAAGACACTAATGATTGTTTTACCAGCAGTAAGACACTAATGATTGTTTTACCTGCAGTAAGACACTAATGATTGTTTTACCTGCAGTAAGACACTAATGATTGTTTTACCTGCAGTAAGACACTAATGATTGTTTTACCTGCAGTAAGACACTAATGATTGTTTTACCTGCAGTAAGACACTAATGATTGTTTTACCTGCAGTAAGACACTAATGATTGTTTTACCTGCAGTAAGACACTAATGATTGTTTTACCTGCAGTAAGACACTAATGGTTGTTTTACCAGCAGTAAGACACTAATGATTGTTTTACCAGCAGTAAGACACTAATGATTGTTTTACCAGCAGTAAGACACTAATGGTTGTTTTACTGCAGTAAGACACTAATGGTTGTTTTACCTGCAGTAAGACACTAATGGTTGTTTTACCAGCAGTAAGACACTAATGATTGTTTTACCAGCAGTAAGACACTAATGATTGTTTTACCAGCAGTAAGACACTAATGATTGTTTTACCAGCAGTAAGACACTAATGGTTGTTTTACCTGCAGTAAGACACTAATGTTTGTTTTACCAGCAGTAAGACACTAATGATTGTTTTACCAGCAGTAAGACACTAATGATTGTTTTACCAGCAGTAAGACACTAATGGTTGTTTTACCTGCAGTAAGACACTAATGCTTGTTTTACCAACAGTAAGACACTAATGGTTGTTTTACCTGCAGTAAGACACTAATGATTGTTTTACCATCAGTAAGACACTAATGGTTGTTTTACCTGCAGTAAGACACTAATGATTGTTTTATCAGCAGTAAGACACTAATGATTGTTTTATCAGCAGTAAGACACTAATGGTTGTTTTATCAGCAGTAAGACACTAATGATTGTTTTATCAGCAGTAAGACACTAATGATTGTTTTATCATCAGTAAGACACTAATGATTGTTTTATCATCAGTAAGACACTAATGATTGTTTTATCAGCAGTAAGACACTAATGATTGTTTTATCAGCAGTAAGACACTAATGATTGTTTTATCAGCAGTAAGACACTAATGATTGTTTTATAATCAGTAAGACACTAATGATTGTTTTATCAGCAGTAAGACACTAATGATTGTTTTATAAGCAGTAAGACACTAATGATTGTTTTACCTGCAGTAAGACACTAATGATTGTTTTATCATCAGTAAGACACTAATGTTGTTTTACCTGCAGTAAGACACTAATGGTTGTTTTATCATCAGTAAGACACTAATGTTTGTTTTACTGCAGTAAGACACTAATGATTGTTTTATCATCAGTAAGACACTAATGATTGTTTTATCAGCAGTAAGACACTAATGATTGTTTTACCTGCAGTAAGACACTAATGATTGTTTTATCAGCAGTAAGACACTAATGATTGTTTTACCAGCAGTAAGACACTAATGATTGTTTTATCATCAGTAAGACACTAATGATTGTTTTATCAGCAGTAAGACACTAATGATTGTTTTATCATCAGTAAGACACTAATGATTGTTTTACCAGTAAGACACTAATGGTTGTTTTACCAGCAGTAAGACACTAATGATTGTTTTATCATCAGTAAGACACTAATGATTGTTTTATCATCAGTAAGACACTAATGATTGTTTTACCAGCAGTAAGACACTAATGATTGTTTTACCTGCAGTAAGACACTAATGATTGTTTTACAGCAGTAAGACACTAATGGTTGTTTTACCTGCAGTAAGACACTAATGATTGTTTTACCTGCAGTAAGACACTAATGGTTGTTTTACCTGCAGTAAGACACTAATGATTGTTTTACCTGCAGTAAGACACTAATGATTGTTTTACCTGCAGTAAGACACTAATGATTGTTTTACCAGCAGTAAGACACTAATGATTGTTTTACCAGCAGTAAGACACTAATGATTGTTTTACCTGCAGTAAGACACTAATGATTGTTTTACCTGCAGTAAGACACTAATGATTGTTTTACCTGCAGTAAGACACTAATGATTGTTTTACCTGCAGTAAGACACTAATGATTGTTTTACCTGCAGTAAGACACTAATGATTGTTTTACCTGCAGTAAGACACTAATGATT
Source organism: Megaustenia siamemsis (assembly GCA_032433765.1). Lineage (NCBI taxonomy): Eukaryota > Metazoa > Mollusca > Gastropoda > Stylommatophora > Ariophantidae > Megaustenia > Megaustenia siamemsis. The sequence continues at coordinate 49,689,738 of JAVIAB010000088.1, read as the reverse complement.
GTTTTACCTGCAGTAAGACACTAATGATTGTTTTACCTGCAGTAAGACACTAATGGTTGTTTTACCAGCAGTAAGACACTAATGATTGTTTTACCAGCAGTAAGACACTAATGATTGTTTTACCAGCAGTAAGACACTAATGGTTGTTTTACCTGCAGTAAGACACTAATGGTTGTTTTACCTGCAGTAAGACACTAATGTTGTTTTACCAGCAGTAAGACACTAATGATTGTTTTACCAGCAGTAAGACACTAATGATTGTTTTACCAGCAGTAAGACACTAATGATTGTTTTACCAGCAGTAAGACACTAATGGTTGTTTTACCTGCAGTAAGACACTAATGATTGTTTTACCAGCAGTAAGACACTAATGATTGTTTTACCAGCAGTAAGACACTAATGATTGTTTTACCAGCAGTAAGACACTAATGGTTGTTTTACCTGCAGTAAGACACTAATGATTGTTTTACCAACAGTAAGACACTAATGGTTGTTTTACCTGCAGTAAGACACTAATGATTGTTTTACCATCAGTAAGACACTAATGGTTGTTTTACCTGCAGTAAGACACTAATGATTGTTTTATCAGCAGTAAGACACTAATGATTGTTTTATCAACAGTAAGACACTAATGGTTGTTTTATCAGCAGTAAGACACTAATGATTGTTTTATCAGCAGTAAGACACTAATGATTGTTTTATCATCAGTAAGACACTAATGATTGTTTTATCATCAGTAAGACACTAATGATTGTTTTATCAGCAGTAAGACACTAATGATTGTTTTATCAGCAGTAAGACACTAATGATTGTTTTATCAGCAGTAAGACACTAATGATTGTTTTATAATCAGTAAGACACTAATGATTGTTTTATCAGCAGTAAGACACTAATGATTGTTTTATAAGCAGTAAGACACTAATGATTGTTTTACCTGCAGTAAGACACTAATGATTGTTTTATCATCAGTAAGACACTAATGTTGTTTTACCTGCAGTAAGACACTAATGATTGTTTTATCATCAGTAAGACACTAATGATTGTTTTATCTGCAGTAAGACACTAATGATTGTTTTATCATCAGTAAGACACTAATGATTGTTTTATCAGCAGTAAGACACTAATGATTGTTTTACCTGCAGTAAGACACTAATGATTGTTTTATCAACAGTAAGACACTAATGATTGTTTTATCAGCAGTAAGACACTAATGATTGTTTTATCATCAGTAAGACACTAATGATTGTTTTATCAGCAGTAAGACACTAATGATTGTTTTATCATCAGTAAGACACTAATGATTGTTTTATCATCAGTAAGACACTAATGATTGTTTTATCAGCAGTAAGACACTAATGATTGTTTTATCATCAGTAAGACACTAATGATTGTTTTATCAGCAGTAAGACACTAATGATTGTTTTATCAGCAGTAAGACACTAATGATTGTTTTACCAGCAGTAAGACACTAATGATTGTTTTATCATCAGTAAGACACTAATGATTGTTTTATCAGCAGTAAGACACTAATGATTGTTTTACATGCAGTAAGACACTAATGATTGTTTTATCAGCAGTAAGACACTAATGATTGTTTTACCTGCAGTAAGACACTAATGATTGTTTTATCAGCAGTAAGACACTAATGATTGTTTTATCAGCAGTAAGACACTAATGATTGTTTTACCAGCAGTAAGACACTAATGATTGTTTTACCTGCAGTAAGACACTAATGATTGTTTTACCTGCAGTAAGACACTAATGATTGTTTTATCAGCAGTAAGACACTAATGATTGTTTTACCTGCAGTAAGACACTAATGATTGTTTTACCTGCAGTAAGACACTAATGATTGTTTTACCAGCAGTAAGACACTAATGGTTGTTTTATCTGCAGTAAGACACTAATGATTGTTTTACCAGCAGTAAGACACTAATGGTTGTTTTACCAGCAGTAAGACACTAATGGTTGTTTTACCTGCAGTAAGACACTAATGATTGTTTTACCAGCAGTAAGACACTAATGGTTGTTTTACCTGCAGTAAGACACTAATGGTTGTTTTACCAGCAGTAAGACACTAATGGTTGTTTTACCTGCAGTAAGACACTAATGGTTGTTTTACCTGCAGTAAGACACTAATGATTGTTTTACCTGCAGTAAGACACTAATGGTTGTTTTACCTGCAGTAAGACACTAATGATTGTTTTACCAGCAGTAAGACACTAATGATTGTTTTACCAGCAGTAAGACACTAATGATTGTTTTACCAGCAGTAAGACACTAATGATTGTTTTACCTGCAGTAAGACACTAATGGTTGTTTTACCTGCAGTAAGACACTAATGATTGTTTTACCAGCAGTAAGACACTAATGGTTGTTTTACCTGCAGTAAGACACTAATGATTGTTTTACCTGCAGTAAGACACTAATGGTTGTTTTACCTGCAGTAAGACACTAATGATTGTTTTACCTGCAGTAAGACACTAATGATTGTTTTACCTGCAGTAAGACACTAATGGTTGTTTTACCTGCAGTAAGACACTAATGATTGTTTTACCAGCAGTAAGACACTAATGATTGTTTTACCAGCAGTAAGACACTAATGATTGTTTTACCTGCAGTAAGACACTAATGATTGTTTTACCTGCAGTAAGACACTAATGATTGTTTTACCAGCAGTAAGACACTAATGATTGTTTTACCTGCAGTAAGACACTAATGATTGTTTTACCAGCAGTAAGACACTAATGGTTGTTTTACCTGCAGTAAGACACTAATGATTGTTTTACCTGCAGTAAGACACTAATGATTGTTTTACCAGCAGTAAGACACTAATGGTTGTTTTACCTGCAGTAAGACACTAATGGTTGTTTTACCTGCAGTAAGACACTAATGATTGTTTTACCAGCAGTAAGACACTAATGATTGTTTTACCAGCAGTAAGACACTAATGATTGTTTTACCAGCAGTAAGACACTAATGTTGTTTTACCAGCAGTAAGACACTAATGATTGTTTTACCAGCAGTAAGACACTAATGATTGTTTTACCTGCAGTAAGACACTAATGATTGTTTTATCAGCAGTAAGACACTAATGGTTGTTTTATCAGCAGTAAGACACTAATGATTGTTTTATCAGCAGTAAGACACTAATGATTGTTTTATCATCAGTAAGACACTAATGATTGTTTTATCAGCAGTAAGACACTAATGATTGTTTTATCATCAGTAAGACACTAATGATTGTTTTATCATCAGTAAGACACTAATGATTGTTTTATCAGCAGTAAGACACTAATGATTGTTTTATCATCAGTAAGACACTAATGATTGTTTTATCAGCAGTAAGACACTAATGATTGTTTTATCAACAGTAAGACACTAATGATTGTTTTATCATCAGTAAGACACTAATGATTGTTTTATCAGCAGTAAGACACTAATGATTGTTTTATCAGCAGTAAGACACTAATGATTGTTTTATCATCAGTAAGACACTAATGATTGTTTTATAAACAGTAAGACACTAATGATTGTTTTACCTGCAGTAAGACACTAATGATTGTTTTATCAGCAGTAAGACACTAATGATTGTTTTATCAGCAGTAAGACACTAATGATTGTTTTACCTGCAGTAAGACACTAATGATTGTTTTACCTGCAGTAAGACACTAATGATTGTTTTATCAGCAGTAAGACACTAATGATTGTTTTACCTGCAGTAAGACACTAATGGTTGTTTTACCTGCAGTAAGACACTAATGATTGTTTTACCTGCAGTAAGACACTAATGATTGTTTTACCAGCAGTAAGACACTAATGATTGTTTTATCAGCAGTAAGACACTAATGATTGTTTTATCAGCAGTAAGACACTAATGATTGTTTTATCAGCAGTAAGACACTAATGATTGTTTTACCTGCAGTAAGACACTAATGATTGTTTTACCTGCAGTAAGACACTAATGATTGTTTTACCTGCAGTAAGACACTAATGATTGTTTTACCTGCAGTAAGACACTAATGATTGTTTTATCAGCAGTAAGACACTAATGATTGTTTTATCAGCAGTAAGACACTAATGATTGTTTTACCAGCAGTAAGACACTAATGATTGTTTTATCAGCAGTAAGACACTAATGATTGTTTTACCTGCAGTAAGACACTAATGATTGTTTTATCAGCAGTAAGACACTAATGTTGTTTTACCTGCAGTAAGACACTAATGGTTGTTTTATCAGCAGTAAGACACTAATAGTTGTTTTACTGCAGTAAGACACTAATGATTGTTTTATCATCAGTAAGACACTAATGATTGTTTTACCTGCAGTAAGACACTAATGATTGTTTTACCTGCAGTAAGACACTAATGATTGTTTTATCAACAGTAAGACACTAATGATTGTTTTATCAGCAGTAAGACACTAATGATTGTTTTATCATCAGTAAGACACTAATGATTGTTTTATCATCAGTAAGACACTAATGATTGTTTTATCATCAGTAAGACACTAATGATTGTTTTATCAGCAGTAAGACACTAATGATTGTTTTACCTGCAGTAAGACACTAATGATTGTTTTATCAGCAGTAAGACACTAATGATTGTTTTATCAGCAGTAAGACACTAATGATTGTTTTACCAGCAGTAAGACACTAATGATTGTTTTATCAGCAGTAAGACACTAATGATTGTTTTATCATCAGTAAGACACTAATGATTGTTTTATCAGCAGTAAGACACTAATGGTTGTTTTATCAGCAGTAAGACACTAATGATTGTTTTATCATCAGTAAGACACTAATGATTGTTTTATCATCAGTAAGACACTAATGATTGTTTTATCAGCAGTAAGACACTAATGATTGTTTTATCAGCAGTAAGACACTAATGATTGTTTTATCATCAGTAAGACACTAATGATTGTTTTACATCAGTAAGACACTAATGATTGTTTTACCTGCAGTAAGACACTAATGATTGTTTTATCAGCAGTAAGACACTAATGATTGTTTTACCATCAGTAAGACACTAATGATTGTTTTATCAGCAGTAAGACACTAATGATTGTTTTACCTGCAGTAAGACACTAATGATTGTTTTACCTGCAGTAAGACACTAATGATTGTTTTATCAGCAGTAAGACACTAATGATTGTTTTACCTGCAGTAAGACACTAATGATTGTTTTACCTGCAGTAAGACACTAATGATTGTTTTACCAGCAGTAAGACACTAATGGTTGTTTTACCTGCAGTAAGACACTAATGTTGTTTTACCAGCAGTAAGACACTAATGGTTGTTTTACCAGCAGTAAGACACTAATGATTGTTTTACCTGCAGTAAGACACTAATGATTGTTTTACCAGCAGTAAGACACTAATGGTTGTTTTACCTGCAGTAAGACACTAATGGTTGTTTTACCTGCAGTAAGACACTAATGGTTGTTTTACCTGCAGTAAGACACTAATGATTGTTTTATCAGCAGTAAGACACTAATGGTTGTTTTATCAGCAGTAAGACACTAATGATTGTTTTATCAGCAGTAAGACACTAATGATTGTTTTATCATCAGTAAGACACTAATGATTGTTTTATCATCAGTAAGACACTAATGATTGTTTTATCAGCAGTAAGACACTAATGATTGTTTTATCATCAGTAAGACACTAATGATTGTTTTATCAACAGTAAGACACTAATGATTGTTTTATCAGCAGTAAGACACTAATGATTGTTTTATCATCAGTAAGACACTAATGATTGTTTTATCAACAGTAAGACACTAATGATTGTTTTATCAGCAGTAAGACACTAATGATTGTTTTATCATCAGTAAGACACTAATGATTGTTTTATCAACAGTAAGACACTAATGATTGTTTTACCTGCAGTAAGACACTAATGATTGTTTTATCAGCAGTAAGACACTAATGATTGTTTTATCAGCAGTAAGACACTAATGATTGTTTTACCTGCAGTAAGACACTAATGATTGTTTTACCTGCAGTAAGACACTAATGATTGTTTTATCAGCAGTAAGACACTAATGATTGTTTTACCTGCAGTAAGACACTAATGGTTGTTTTACCTGCAGTAAGACACTAATGATTGTTTTACCTGCAGTAAGACACTAATGATTGTTTTACCAGCAGTAAGACACTAATGATTGTTTTATCAGCAGTAAGACACTAATGATTGTTTTATCAACAGTAAGACACTAATGATTGTTTTATCAGCAGTAAGACACTAATGATTGTTTTACCTGCAGTAAGACACTAATGATTGTTTTACCTGCAGTAAGACACTAATGATTGTTTTACCTGCAGTAAGACACTAATGATTGTTTTACCTGCAGTAAGACACTAATGATTGTTTTATCAGCAGTAAGACACTAATGATTGTTTTATCAACAGTAAGACACTAATGATTGTTTTATCAGCAGTAAGACACTAATGATTGTTTTATCATCAGTAAGACACTAATGATTGTTTTACCTGCAGTAAGACACTAATGATTGTTTTATCATCAGTAAGACACTAATGTTGTTTTACCTGCAGTAAGACACTAATGGTTGTTTTATCATCAGTAAGACACTAATAGTTGTTTTAACTGCAGTAAGACACTAATGATTGTTTTATCATCAGTAAGACACTAATGATTGTTTTACCTGCAGTAAGACACTAATGATTGTTTTACCTGCAGTAAGACACTAATGATTGTTTTATCAACAGTAAGACACTAATGATTGTTTTATCAGCAGTAAGACACTAATGATTGTTTTATCATCAGTAAGACACTAATGATTGTTTTATCATCAGTAAGACACTAATGATTGTTTTATCATCAGTAAGACACTAATGATTGTTTTATCAACAGTAAGACACTAATGATTGTTTTACCTGCAGTAAGACACTAATGATTGTTTTATCAACAGTAAGACACTAATGATTGTTTTATCAGCAGTAAGACACTAATGATTGTTTTATCATCAGTAAGACACTAATGATTGTTTTATCATCAGTAAGACACTAATGATTGTTTTATCATCAGTAAGACACTAATGATTGTTTTATCATCAGTAAGACACTAATGGTTGTTTTATCAACAGTAAGACACTAATGATTGTTTTATCATCAGTAAGACACTAATGATTGTTTTATCATCAGTAAGACACTAATGATTGTTTTATCAACAGTAAGACACTAATGATTGTTTTATCAGCAGTAAGACACTAATGATTGTTTTATCATCAGTAAGACACTAATGATTGTTTTATCATCAGTAAGACACTAATGATTGTTTTACCTGCAGTAAGACACTAATGATTGTTTTATCAACAGTAAGACACTAATGATTGTTTTATCATCAGTAAGACACTAATGATTGTTTTATCAACAGTAAGACACTAATGATTGTTTTACCTGCAGTAAGACACTAATGATTGTTTTACCTGCAGTAAGACACTAATGATTGTTTTATCAGCAGTAAGACACTAATGATTGTTTTACCTGCAGTAAGACACTAATGATTGTTTTACCTGCAGTAAGACACTAATGATTGTTTTACCAAAAGTAAGACACTAATGGTTGTTTTATCTGCAGTAAGACACTAATATTGTTTTACCAGCAGTAAGACACTAATGGTTGTTTTACCAGCAGTAAGACACTAATGGTTGTTTTACCTGCAGTAAGACACTAATGATTGTTTTACCAGCAGTAAGACACTAATGGTTGTTTTACCTGCAGTAAGACACTAATGGTTGTTTTACCTGCAGTAAGACACTAATGGTTGTTTTACCTGCAGTAAGACACTAATGGTTGTTTTACCTGCAGTAAGACACTAATGATTGTTTTACCTGCAGTAAGACACTAATGGTTGTTTTACCTGCAGTAAGACACTAATGATTGTTTTACCAGCAGTAAGACACTAATGATTGTTTTACCAGCAGTAAGACACTAATGGTTGTTTTACCTGCAGTAAGACACTAATGGTTGTTTTACCTGCAGTAAGACACTAATGGTTGTTTTACCTGCAGTAAGACACTAATGGTTGTTTTACCTGCAGTAAGACACTAATGATTGTTTTACCTGCAGTAAGACACTAATGGTTGTTTTACCTGCAGTAAGACACTAATGATTGTTTTACCAGCAGTAAGACACTAATGATTGTTTTACCTGCAGTAAGACACTAATGATTGTTTTACCAGCAGTAAGACACTAATGGTTGTTTTACCTGCAGTAAGACACTAATGATTGTTTTACCTGCAGTAAGACACTAATGATTGTTTTACCTGCAGTAAGACACTAATGATTGTTTTACCTGCAGTAAGACACTAATGATTGTTTTACCTGCAGTAAGACACTAATGATTGTTTTACCTGCAGTAAGACACTAATGATTGTTTTACCAGCAGTAAGACACTAATGGTTTTTTTACCTGCAGTAAGACACTAATGATTGTTTTACCTGCAGTAAGACACTAATGATTGTTTTACCAGCAGTAAGACACTAATGGTTGTTTTACCTGCAGTAAGACACTAATGGTTGTTTTACCTGCAGTAAGACACTAATGGTTGTTTTACCAGCAGTAAGACACTAATGATTGTTTTACCAGCAGTAAGACACTAATGGTTGTTTTACCTGCAGTAAGACACTAATGGTTGTTTTATCAGCAGTAAGACACTAATGATTGTTTTACCTGCAGTAAGACACTAATGATTGTTTTACCTGCAGTAAGACACTAATGATTGTTTTACCAGCAGTAAGACACTAATGATTGTTTTACCTGCAGTAAGACACTAATGATTGTTTTACCTGCAGTAAGACACTAATGATTGTTTTACCTGCAGTAAGACACTAATGATTGTTTTACCTGCAGTAAGACACTAATGATTGTTTTACCTGCAGTAAGACACTAATGATTGTTTTACCAGCAGTAAGACACTAATGATTGTTTTACCTGCAGTAAGACACTAATGATTGTTTTACCAGCAGTAAGACACTAATGGTTGTTTTAGCTGCAGTAAGACACTAATGGTTGTTTTACCTGCAGTAAGACACTAATGGTTGTTTTACCAGCAGTAAGACACTAATGATTGTTTTACCAGCAGTAAGACACTAATGATTGTTTTACCAGCAGTAAGACACTAATGATTGTTTTACCAACAGTAAGACACTAATGGTTGTTTTACCTGCAGTAAGACACTAATGATTGTTTTACCAGCAGTAAGACACTAATGATTGTTTTACCAGCAGTAAGACACTAATGATTGTTTTACCAGCAGTAAGACACTAATGGTTGTTTTACCAGCAGTAAGACACTAATGATTGTTTTACCAACAGTAAGACACTAATGGTTGTTTTACCTGCAGTAAGACACTAATGATTGTTTTATCAGCAGTAAGACACTAATGGTTGTTTTATCAGCAGTAAGACACTAATGATTGTTTTATCAGCAGTAAGACACTAATGATTGTTTTATCAGCAGTAAGACACTAATGATTGTTTTATCAGCAGTAAGACACTAATGGTTGTTTTACCAGCAGTAAGACACTAATGGTTGTTTTACCAGCAGTAAGACACTAATGGTTGTTTTACCTGCAGTAAGACACTAATGATTGTTTTACCAGCAGTAAGACACTAATGGTTGTTTTACCTGCAGTAAGACACTAATGGTTGTTTTACCTGCAGTAAGACACTAATGGTTGTTTTACCTGCAGTAAGACACTAATGATTGTTTTACCTGCAGTAAGACACTAATGGTTGTTTTACCTGCAGTAAGACACTAATGATTGTTTTATCAGCAGTAAGACACTAATGATTGTTTTACCAGCAGTAAGACACTAATGATTGTTTTACCTGCAGTAAGACACTAATGATTGTTTTACCTGCAGTAAGACACTAATGATTGTTTTACCTGCAGTAAGACACTAATGATTGTTTTACCTGCAGTAAGACACTAATGATTGTTTTACCTGCAGTAAGACACTAATGATTGTTTTACCTGCAGTAAGACACTAATGATTGTTTTACCTGCAGTAAGACACTAATGATTGTTTTACCTGCAGTAAGACACTAATGGTTGTTTTACCAGCAGTAAGACACTAATGATTGTTTTACCAGCAGTAAGACACTAATGATTGTTTTACCAGCAGTAAGACACTAATGGTTGTTTTAGCTGCAGTAAGACACTAATGGTTGTTTTACCTGCAGTAAGACACTAATGGTTGTTTTACCAGCAGTAAGACACTAATGATTGTTTTACCAGCAGTAAGACACTAATGATTGTTTTACCAGCAGTAAGACACTAATGCTTGTTTTACCAACAGTAAGACACTAATGGTTGTTTTACCTGTAGTAAGACACTAATGTTTGTTTTACCAGCAGTAAGACACTAATGATTGTTTTACCAGCTGTAAGACACTAATGATTGTTTTACCAGCAGTAAGACACTGATGGTTGTTTTACCTGCAGTAAGACACTAATGCTTGTTTTACCAACAGTAAGACACTAATGGTTGTTTTACCTGCAGTAAGACACTAATGATTGTTTTACCATCAGTAAGACACTGATGGTTGTTTTACCTGCAGTAAGACACTAATGATTGTTTTATCAGCAGTAAGACACTAATGATTGTTTTATCAACAGTAAGACACTAATGGTTGTTTTATCAGCAGTAAGACACTAATGATTGTTTTATCAGCAGTAAAACACTAATGATTGTTTTATCATCAGTAAGACACTAATGATTGTTTTATCATCAGTAAGACACTAATGATTGTTTTATCAGCAGTAAGACACTAAGGATTGTTTTATCAGCAGTAAGACACTAATGATTGTTTTATCAGCAGTAAGACACTAATGATTGTTTTATAATCAGTAAGACACTAATGATTGTTTTATCAGCAGTAAGACACTAATGATTGTTTTATAAGCAGTAAGACACTAATGATTGTTTTACCTGCAGTAAGACACTAATGATTGTTTTATCATCAGTAAGACACTAATAGTTGTTTTACCTGCAGTAAGACACTAATGGTTGTTTTATCATCAGTAAGACACTAATAGTTGTTTTAACTGCAGTAAGACACTAATGATTGTTTTATCATCAGTAAGACACTAATGATTGTTTTATCAACAGTAAGACACTAATGATTGTTTTACCTGCAGTAAGACACTAATGATTGTTTTATCAACAGTAAGACACTAATGATTGTTTTATCAGCAGTAAGACACTAATGATTGTTTTATCATCAGTAAGACACTAATGATTGTTTTATCATCAGTAAGACACTAATGATTGTTTTATCATCAGTAAGACACTAATGATTGTTTTATCATCAGTAAGACACTAATGGTTGTTTTATCAGCAGTAAGACACTAATGATTGTTTTATCATCAGTAAGACACTAATGATTGTTTTATCATCAGTAAGACACTAATGATTGTTTTATCAGCAGTAAGACACTAATGATTGTTTTATCAGCAGTAAGACACTAATGATTGTTTTATCATCAGTAAGACACTAATGATTGTTTTATCATCAGTAAGACACTAATGATTGTTTTACATGCAGTAAGACACTAATGATTGTTTTATCAACAGTAAGACACTAATGATTGTTTTATCATCAGTAAGACACTAATGATTGTTTTACCAGCAGTAAGACACTAATGATTGTTTTACCTGCAGTAAGACACTAATGATTGTTTTACCTGCAGTAAGACACTAATGATTGTTTTACCTGCAGTAAGACACTAATGATTGTTTTACCTGCAGTAAGACACTAATGATTGTTTTACCTGCAGTAAGACACTAATGATTGTTTTACCTGCAGTAAGACACTAATGATTGTTTTACCTGCAGTAAGACACTAATGATTGTTTTACCTGCAGTAAGACACTAATGGTTGTTTTACCAGCAGTAAGACACTAATGATTGTTTTACCAGCAGTAAGACACTAATGATTGTTTTACCAGCAGTAAGACACTAATGGTTGTTTTACCTGCAGTAAGACACTAATGGTTGTTTTACCTGCAGTAAGACACTAATGGTTGTTTTACCAGCAGTAAGACACTAATGATTGTTTTACCAGCAGTAAGACACTAATGATTGTTTTACCAGCAGTAAGACACTAATGATTGTTTTACCAGCAGTAAGACACTAATGTTGTTTTACCAGTAAGACACTAATGGTTGTTTTACCTGCAGTAAGACACTAATGATTGTTTTACCAGCAGTAAGACACTAATGATTGTTTTACCAGCAGTAAGACACTAATGATTGTTTTACCAGCAGTAAGACACTAATGGTTGTTTTACCTGCAGTAAGACACTAATGATTGTTTTACCAACAGTAAGACACTAATGGTTGTTTTACCTGCAGTAAGACACTAATGATTGTTTTACCATCAGTAAGACACTAATGATTGTTTTACCTGCAGTAAGACACTAATGATTGTTTTATCAGCAGTAAGACACTAATGATTGTTTTATCAGCAGTAAGACACTAATGATTGTTTTATCAGCAGTAAGACACTAATGATTGTTTTATCAGCAGTAAGACACTAATGATTGTTTTATCATCAGTAAGACACTAATGATTGTTTTATCAGCAGTAAGACACTAATGATTGTTTTATCAGCAGTAAGACACTAATGATTGTTTTATCAGCAGTAAGACACTAATGATTGTTTTATCAGCAGTAAGACACTAATGATTGTTTTACCTGCAGTAAGACACTAATGATTGTTTTACCAGCAGTAAGACACTAATGATTGTTTTACCAGCAGTAAGACACTAATGATTGTTTTACCAGCAGTAAGACACTAATGATTGTTTTACCTGCAGTAAGACACTAATGATTGTTTTACCTGCAGTAAGACACTAATGGTTGTTTTATCATGCAGTAAGACACTAATGTTGTTTTACCTGCAGTAAGACACTAATGATTGTTTTACCTGCAGTAAGACACTAATGATTGTTTTACCTGCAGTAAGACACTAATGATTGTTTTATCAGCAGTAAGACACTAATGATTGTTTTATCAGCAGTAAGACACTAATGATTGTTTTATCAGCAGTAAGACACTAATGATTGTTTTATCAGCAGTAAGACACTAATGATTGTTTTATCATCAGTAAGACACTAATGATTGTTTTACCAGCAGTAAGACACTAATGATTGTTTTACCTGCAGTAAGACACTAATGATTGTTTTATCAGCAGTAAGACACTAATGATTGTTTTATCAGCAGTAAGACACTAATGATTGTTTTATCATCAGTAAGACACTAATGATTGTTTTATCAGCAGTAAGACACTAATGATTGTTTTATCATCAGTAAGACACTAATGATTGTTTTATCAGCAGTAAGACACTAATGATTGTTTTATCAACAGTAAGACACTAATGATTGTTTTATCAGCAGTAAGACACTAATGATTGTTTTATCAGCAGTAAGACACTAATGATTGTTTTATCAGCAGTAAGACACTAATGATTGTTTTATCAGCAGTAAGACACTAATGATTGTTTTATCAGCAGTAAGACACTAATGATTGTTTTACAGCAGTAAGACACTAATGATTGTTTTACCTGCAGTAAGACACTAATGATTGTTTTACCAGCAGTAAGACACTAATGATTGTTTTATCAGCAGTAAGACACTAATGATTGTTTTATCAGCAGTAAGACACTAATGATTGTTTTACCTGCAGTAAGACACTAATGATTGTTTTACCTGCAGTAAGACACTAATGATTGTTTTATCAGCAGTAAGACACTAATGATTGTTTTACCTGCAGTAAGACACTAATGATTGTTTTACCTGCAGTAAGACACTAATGATTGTTTTACCAGCAGTAAGACACTAATGGTTGTTTTACCTGCAGTAAGACACTAATGTTGTTTTACCAGCAGTAAGACACTAATGGTTGTTTTACCAGCAGTAAGACACTAATGGTTGTTTTACCTGCAGTAAGACACTAATGATTGTTTTACCAGCAGTAAGACACTAATGGTTGTTTTACCTGCAGTAAGACACTAATGGTTGTTTTACCTGCAGTAAGACACTAATGGTTGTTTTACCTGCAGTAAGACACTAATGGTTGTTTTACCTGCAGTAAGACACTAATGATTGTTTTACCTGCAGTAAGACACTAATGGTTGTTTTACCTGCAGTAAGACACTAATGATTGTTTTACCAGCAGTAAGACACTAATGATTGTTTTACCAGCAGTAAGACACTAATGATTGTTTTACCAGCAGTAAGACACTAATGGTTGTTTTACTGCAGTAAGACACTAATGATTGTTTTACCTGCAGTAAGACACTAATGATTGTTTTACCTGCAGTAAGACACTAATGGTTGTTTTACCTGCAGTAAGACACTAATGATTGTTTTACCTGCAGTAAGACACTAATGATTGTTTTACCTGCAGTAAGACACTAATGATTGTTTTACCAGCAGTAAGACACTAATGATTGTTTTACCTGCAGTAAGACACTAATGATTGTTTTACCAGCAGTAAGACACTAATGGTTGTTTTACCTGCAGTAAGACACTAATGATTGTTTTACCTGCAGTAAGACACTAATGATTGTTTTACCTGCAGTAAGACACTAATGATTGTTTTACCTGCAGTAAGACACTAATGATTGTTTTACCTGCAGTAAGACACTAATGATTGTTTTACCTGCAGTAAGACACTAATGATTGTTTTACCAGCAGTAAGACACTAATGGTTGTTTTACCTGCAGTAAGACACTAATGATTGTTTTACCTGCAGTAAGACACTAATGATTGTTTTACCAGCAGTAAGACACTAATGATTGTTTTACCTGCAGTAAGACACTAATGATTGTTTTACCTGCAGTAAGACACTAATGATTGTTTTACCAGCAGTAAGACACTAATGATTGTTTTACCTGCAGTAAGACACTAATGATTGTTTTACCTGCAGTAAGACACTAATGATTGTTTTACCTGCAGTAAGACACTAATGGTTGTTTTACCAGCAGTAAGACACTAATGATTGTTTTACCAGCAGTAAGACACTAATGATTGTTTTACCAGCAGTAAGACACTAATGGTTGTTTTACCTGCAGTAAGACACTAATGGTTGTTTTACCTGCAGTAAGACACTAATGGTTGTTTTACCAGCAGTAAGACACTAATGATTGTTTTACCAGCAGTAAGACACTAATGATTGTTTTACCAGCAGTAAGACACTAATGATTGTTTTACCAACAGTAAGACACTAATGGTTGTTTTACCTGCAGTAAGACACTAATGATTGTTTTACCAGCAGTAAGACACTAATGATTGTTTTACCAGCAGTAAGACACTAATGATTGTTTTACCAGCAGTAAGACACTAATGGTTGTTTTACCTGCAGTAAGACACTAATGATTGTTTTACCAGCAGTAAGACACTAATGGTTGTTTTACCTGCAGTAAGACACTAATGATTGTTTTACCATCAGTAAGACACTAATGGTTGTTTTACCTGCAGTAAGACACTAATGATTGTTTTATCAGCAGTAAGACACTAATGATTGTTTTATCAGCAGTAAGACACTAATGGTTGTTTTATCAGCAGTAAGACACTAATGATTGTTTTATCAGCAGTAAGACACTAATGATTGTTTTATCATCAGTAAGACACTAATGATTGTTTTATCATCAGTAAGACACTAATGATTGTTTTATCAGCAGTAAGACACTAATGATTGTTTTATCAGCAGTAAGACACTAATGATTGTTTTATCAGCAGTAAGACACTAATGATTGTTTTATAGCAGTAAGACACTAATGATTGTTTTATCAGCAGTAAGACACTAATGATTGTTTTATCAGCAGTAAGACACTAATGATTGTTTTACCTGCAGTAAGACACTAATGATTGTTTTATCATCAGTAAGACACTAATGTTGTTTTACCTGCAGTAAGACACTAATGGTTGTTTTATCATCAGTAAGACACTAATGTTGTTTTACCTGCAGTAAGACACTAATGATTGTTTTATCATCAGTAAGACACTAATGATTGTTTTATCAGCAGTAAGACACTAATGATTGTTTTACCTGCAGTAAGACACTAATGATTGTTTTATCAGCAGTAAGACACTAATGATTGTTTTATCAGCAGTAAGACACTAATGATTGTTTTATCAGCAGTAAGACACTAATGATTGTTTTATCAGCAGTAAGACACTAATGATTGTTTTATCATCAGTAAGACACTAATGATTGTTTTATCAGCAGTAAGACACTAATGGTTGTTTTATCAGCAGTAAGACACTAATGATTGTTTTATCAGCAGTAAGACACTAATGATTGTTTTATCAGCAGTAAGACACTAATGATTGTTTTATCAGCAGTAAGACACTAATGATTGTTTTATCAGCAGTAAGACACTAATGATTGTTTTATCATCAGTAAGACACTAATGATTGTTTTATCAGCAGTAAGACACTAATGATTGTTTTACATGCAGTAAGACACTAATGATTGTTTTACCAGCAGTAAGACACTAATGATTGTTTTATCATCAGTAAGACACTAATGATTGTTTTACCAGCAGTAAGACACTAATGATTGTTTTACCTGCAGTAAGACACTAATGATTGTTTTACCTGCAGTAAGACACTAATGATTGTTTTACCTGCAGTAAGACACTAATGATTGTTTTACCTGCAGTAAGACACTAATGATTGTTTTACCTGCAGTAAGACACTAATGATTGTTTTACCTGCAGTAAGACACTAATGATTGTTTTACCTGCAGTAAGACACTAATGATTGTTTTACCTGCAGTAAGACACTAATGGTTGTTTTACCAGCAGTAAGACACTAATGATTGTTTTACCAGCAGTAAGACACTAATGATTGTTTTACCAGCAGTAAGACACTAATGGTTGTTTTACTGCAGTAAGACACTAATGGTTGTTTTACCTGCAGTAAGACACTAATGGTTGTTTTACCAGCAGTAAGACACTAATGATTGTTTTACCAGCAGTAAGACACTAATGATTGTTTTACCAGCAGTAAGACACTAATGATTGTTTTACCAACAGTAAGACACTAATGGTTGTTTTACCTGCAGTAAGACACTAATGATTGTTTTACCAGCAGTAAGACACTAATGATTGTTTTACCAGCAGTAAGACACTAATGATTGTTTTACCAGCAGTAAGACACTAATGGTTGTTTTACCTGCAGTAAGACACTAATGATTGTTTTACCAGCAGTAAGACACTAATGGTTGTTTTACCTGCAGTAAGACACTAATGATTGTTTTACCATCAGTAAGACACTAATGGTTGTTTTACCTGCAGTAAGACACTAATGATTGTTTTATCAGCAGTAAGACACTAATGATTGTTTTATCAGCAGTAAGACACTAATGGTTGTTTTATCAGCAGTAAGACACTAATGATTGTTTTATCAGCAGTAAGACACTAATGATTGTTTTATCATCAGTAAGACACTAATGATTGTTTTATCATCAGTAAGACACTAATGATTGTTTTATCAGCAGTAAGACACTAATGATTGTTTTATCAGCAGTAAGACACTAATGATTGTTTTATCAGCAGTAAGACACTAATGATTGTTTTATAAGCAGTAAGACACTAATGATTGTTTTATCAGCAGTAAGACACTAATGATTGTTTTATCAGCAGTAAGACACTAATGATTGTTTTACCTGCAGTAAGACACTAATGATTGTTTTATCAGCAGTAAGACACTAATATTGTTTTACCTGCAGTAAGACACTAATGGTTGTTTTATCATCAGTAAGACACTAATGTTGTTTTAACTGCAGTAAGACACTAATGATTGTTTTATCAGCAGTAAGACACTAATGATTGTTTTACCTGCAGTAAGACACTAATGATTGTTTTACCTGCAGTAAGACACTAATGATTGTTTTATCAGCAGTAAGACACTAATGATTGTTTTATCAGCAGTAAGACACTAATGATTGTTTTATCATCAGTAAGACACTAATGATTGTTTTATCATCAGTAAGACACTAATGATTGTTTTATCATCAGTAAGACACTAATGATTGTTTTATCAGCAGTAAGACACTAATGATTGTTTTACCTGCAGTAAGACACTAATGATTGTTTTATCAACAGTAAGACACTAATGATTGTTTTATCAGCAGTAAGACACTAATGATTGTTTTATCATCAGTAAGACACTAATGATTGTTTTATCATCAGTAAGACACTAATGATTGTTTTATCATCAGTAAGACACTAATGATTGTTTTATCAGCAGTAAGACACTAATGATTGTTTTATCAGCAGTAAGACACTAATGATTGTTTTATCATCAGTAAGACACTAATGATTGTTTTATCATCAGTAAGACACTAATGATTGTTTTATCAGCAGTAAGACACTAATGATTGTTTTATCAGCAGTAAGACACTAATGATTGTTTTATCAGCAGTAAGACACTAATGATTGTTTTATCAGCAGTAAGACACTAATGATTGTTTTACATGCAGTAAGACACTAATGATTGTTTTATCAGCAGTAAGACACTAATGATTGTTTTATCATCAGTAAGACACTAATGATTGTTTTATCAACAGTAAGACACTAATGATTGTTTTACCTGCAGTAAGACACTAATGATTGTTTTACCTGCAGTAAGACACTAATGATTGTTTTATCAGCAGTAAGACACTAATGATTGTTTTACCTGCAGTAAGACACTAATGATTGTTTTACCTGCAGTAAGACACTAATGATTGTTTTACCAGCAGTAAGACACTAATGGTGTTTTATCTGCAGTAAGACACTAATGGTTGTTTTACCAGCAGTAAGACACTAATGGTTGTTTTACCAGCAGTAAGACACTAATGGTTGTTTTACCTGCAGTAAGACACTAATGATTGTTTTACCAGCAGTAAGACACTAATGATTGTTTTACCTGCAGTAAGACACTAATGGTTGTTTTACCTGCAGTAAGACACTAATGATTGTTTTACCTGCAGTAAGACACTAATGATTGTTTTACCTGCAGTAAGACACTAATGATTGTTTTACCTGCAGTAAGACACTAATGATTGTTTTACCTGCAGTAAGACACTAATGATTGTTTTACCAGCAGTAAGACACTAATGATTGTTTTACCAGCAGTAAGACACTAATGATTGTTTTACCAGCAGTAAGACACTAATGGTTGTTTTACCTGCAGTAAGACACTAATGATTGTTTTACCTGCAGTAAGACACTAATGGTTGTTTTACCTGCAGTAAGACACTAATGGTTGTTTTACCTGCAGTAAGACACTAATGATTGTTTTACCAGCAGTAAGACACTAATGGTTGTTTTACCTGCAGTAAGACACTAATGATTGTTTTACCAGCAGTAAGACACTAATGATTGTTTTACCTGCAGTAAGACACTAATGATTGTTTTACCAGCAGTAAGACACTAATGGTTGTTTTACCTGCAGTAAGACACTAATGATTGTTTTACCTGCAGTAAGACACTAATGATTGTTTTACCTGCAGTAAGACACTAATGATTGTTTTACCTGCAGTAAGACACTAATGATTGTTTTACCTGCAGTAAGACACTAATGATTGTTTTACCTGCAGTAAGACACTAATGATTGTTTTACCAGCAGTAAGACACTAATGGTTGTTTTACCTGCAGTAAGACACTAATGATTGTTTTACCTGCAGTAAGACACTAATGATTGTTTTACCAGCAGTAAGACACTAATGATTGTTTTACCTGCAGTAAGACACTAATGGTTGTTTTACCTGCAGTAAGACACTAATGGTTGTTTTACCAGCAGTAAGACACTAATGATTGTTTTACCAGCAGTAAGACACTAATGGTTGTTTTACCTGCAGTAAGACACTAATGGTTGTTTTACCTGCAGTAAGACACTAATGGTTGTTTTACCAGCAGTAAGACACTAATGATTGTTTTACCTGCAGTAAGACACTAATGATTGTTTTACCTGCAGTAAGACACTAATGATTGTTTTACCAGCAGTAAGACACTAATGATTGTTTTACCTGCAGTAAGACACTAATGATTGTTTTACCTGCAGTAAGACACTAATGATTGTTTTACCTGCAGTAAGACACTAATGATTGTTTTACCTGCAGTAAGACACTAATGATTGTTTTACCTGCAGTAAGACACTAATGGTTGTTTTACCAGCAGTAAGACACTAATGATTGTTTTACCAGCAGTAAGACACTAATGATTGTTTTACCAGCAGTAAGACACTAATGTTGTTTTACCTGCAGTAAGACACTAATGGTTGTTTTACCTGCAGTAAGACACTAATGATTGTTTTACCAGCAGTAAGACACTAATGATTGTTTTACCAGCAGTAAGACACTAATGATTGTTTTACCAGCAGTAAGACACTAATGATTGTTTTACCAGCAGTAAGACACTAATGATTGTTTTACCAGCAGTAAGACACTAATGATTGTTTTATCAGCAGTAAGACACTAATGATTGTTTTATCATCAGTAAGACACTAATGATTGTTTTATCAGCAGTAAGACACTAATGATTGTTTTATCAGCAGTAAGACACTAATGATTGTTTTACCAGCAGTAAGACACTAATGATTGTTTTATCAGCAGTAAGACACTAATGATTGTTTTATAATCAGTAAGACACTAATGATTGTTTTATCAGCAGTAAGACACTAATGATTGTTTTATCAGCAGTAAGACACTAATGATTGTTTTACCTGCAGTAAGACACTAATGATTGTTTTATCAGCAGTAAGACACTAATGATTGTTTTACCTGCAGTAAGACACTAATGATTGTTTTATCAGCAGTAAGACACTAATGTTGTTTTACCTGCAGTAAGACACTAATGATTGTTTTATCAGCAGTAAGACACTAATGATTGTTTTATCAGCAGTAAGACACTAATGATTGTTTTACCTGCAGTAAGACACTAATGATTGTTTTATCAACAGTAAGACACTAATGATTGTTTTATCAGCAGTAAGACACTAATGATTGTTTTATCATCAGTAAGACACTAATGATTGTTTTATCATCAGTAAGACACTAATGATTGTTTTATCATCAGTAAGACACTAATGATTGTTTTATCAGCAGTAAGACACTAATGATTGTTTTATCAGCAGTAAGACACTAATGATTGTTTTATCATCAGTAAGACACTAATGATTGTTTTATCAGCAGTAAGACACTAATGATTGTTTTATCAGCAGTAAGACACTAATGATTGTTTTATCAGCAGTAAGACACTAATGATTGTTTTATCATCAGTAAGACACTAATGATTGTTTTATCATCAGTAAGACACTAATGATTGTTTTACATGCAGTAAGACACTAATGATTGTTTTATCAGCAGTAAGACACTAATGATTGTTTTATCAGCAGTAAGACACTAATGATTGTTTTACCAGCAGTAAGACACTAATGATTGTTTTACCTGCAGTAAGACACTAATGATTGTTTTACCTGCAGTAAGACACTAATGATTGTTTTACCTGCAGTAAGACACTAATGATTGTTTTACCTGCAGTAAGACACTAATGATTGTTTTACCTGCAGTAAGACACTAATGATTGTTTTACCTGCAGTAAGACACTAATGATTGTTTTACCTGCAGTAAGACACTAATGATTGTTTTACCTGCAGTAAGACACTAATGGTTGTTTTACCAGCAGTAAGACACTAATGATTGTTTTACCAGCAGTAAGACACTAATGATTGTTTTACCAGCAGTAAGACACTAATGGTTGTTTTAGCTGCAGTAAGACACTAATGGTTGTTTTACCTGCAGTAAGACACTAATGGTTGTTTTACCAGCAGTAAGACACTAATGATTGTTTTACCAGCAGTAAGACACTAATGATTGTTTTACCAGCAGTAAGACACTAATGATTGTTTTACCAACAGTAAGACACTAATGGTTGTTTTACCTGCAGTAAGACACTAATGATTGTTTTACCAGCAGTAAGACACTAATGATTGTTTTACCAGCAGTAAGACACTAATGATTGTTTTACCAGCAGTAAGACACTAATGGTTGTTTTACCTGCAGTAAGACACTAATGATTGTTTTACCAACAGTAAGACACTAATGGTTGTTTTACCTGCAGTAAGACACTAATGATTGTTTTACCATCAGTAAGACACTAATGGTTGTTTTACCTGCAGTAAGACACTAATGATTGTTTTATCAGCAGTAAGACACTAATGATTGTTTTATCAACAGTAAGACACTAATGGTTGTTTTATCAGCAGTAAGACACTAATGATTGTTTTATCAGCAGTAAGACACTAATGATTGTTTTATCATCAGTAAGACACTAATGATTGTTTTATCATCAGTAAGACACTAATGATTGTTTTATCAGCAGTAAGACACTAATGATTGTTTTATCAGCAGTAAGACACTAATGATTGTTTTATCAGCAGTAAGACACTAATGATTGTTTTATAATCAGTAAGACACTAATGATTGTTTTATCAGCAGTAAGACACTAATGATTGTTTTATAAGCAGTAAGACACTAATGATTGTTTTACCTGCAGTAAGACACTAATGATTGTTTTATCATCAGTAAGACACTAATGATTGTTTTACCTGCAGTAAGACACTAATGGTTGTTTTATCATCAGTAAGACACTAATATTGTTTTAACTGCAGTAAGACACTAATGATTGTTTTATCATCAGTAAGACACTAATGATTGTTTTATCAGCAGTAAGACACTAATGATTGTTTTACCTGCAGTAAGACACTAATGATTGTTTTATCAACAGTAAGACACTAATGATTGTTTTATCAGCAGTAAGACACTAATGATTGTTTTATCATCAGTAAGACACTAATGATTGTTTTATCATCAGTAAGACACTAATGATTGTTTTATCATCAGTAAGACACTAATGATTGTTTTATCATCAGTAAGACACTAATGGTTGTTTTATCAGCAGTAAGACACTAATGATTGTTTTATCATCAGTAAGACACTAATGATTGTTTTATCATCAGTAAGACACTAATGATTGTTTTATCAGCAGTAAGACACTAATGATTGTTTTATCAGCAGTAAGACACTAATGATTGTTTTATCATCAGTAAGACACTAATGATTGTTTTATCATCAGTAAGACACTAATGATTGTTTTACATGCAGTAAGACACTAATGATTGTTTTATCAGCAGTAAGACACTAATGATTGTTTTATCATCAGTAAGACACTAATGATTGTTTTACCAGCAGTAAGACACTAATGATTGTTTTACCTGCAGTAAGACACTAATGATTGTTTTACCTGCAGTAAGACACTAATGATTGTTTTACCTGCAGTAAGACACTAATGATTGTTTTACCTGCAGTAAGACACTAATGATTGTTTTACCTGCAGTAAGACACTAATGATTGTTTTACCTGCAGTAAGACACTAATGATTGTTTTACCTGCAGTAAGACACTAATGATTGTTTTACCTGCAGTAAGACACTAATGGTTGTTTTACCAGCAGTAAGACACTAATGATTGTTTTACCAGCAGTAAGACACTAATGATTGTTTTACCAGCAGTAAGACACTAATGGTTGTTTTACCTGCAGTAAGACACTAATGGTTGTTTTACCTGCAGTAAGACACTAATGGTTGTTTTACCAGCAGTAAGACACTAATGATTGTTTTACCAGCAGTAAGACACTAATGATTGTTTTACCAGCAGTAAGACACTAATGATTGTTTTACCAACAGTAAGACACTAATGGTTGTTTTACCTGCAGTAAGACACTAATGTTGTTTTACCAGCAGTAAGACACTAATGATTGTTTTACCAGCAGTAAGACACTAATGATTGTTTTACCAGCAGTAAGACACTAATGGTTGTTTTACCTGCAGTAAGACACTAATGATTGTTTTACCAGCAGTAAGACACTAATGGTTGTTTTACCTGCAGTAAGACACTAATGATTGTTTTACCATCAGTAAGACACTAATGGTTGTTTTACCTGCAGTAAGACACTAATGATTGTTTTATCAGCAGTAAGACACTAATGATTGTTTTATCAGCAGTAAGACACTAATGGTTGTTTTATCAGCAGTAAGACACTAATGATTGTTTTATCAGCAGTAAGACACTAATGATTGTTTTATCATCAGTAAGACACTAATGATTGTTTTATCATCAGTAAGACACTAATGATTGTTTTATCAGCAGTAAGACACTAATGATTGTTTTATCAGCAGTAAGACACTAATGATTGTTTTATCAGCAGTAAGACACTAATGATTGTTTTATAATCAGTAAGACACTAATGATTGTTTTATCAGCAGTAAGACACTAATGATTGTTTTATAAGCAGTAAGACACTAATGATTGTTTTACCTGCAGTAAGACACTAATGATTGTTTTATCATCAGTAAGACACTAATAGTTGTTTTACCTGCAGTAAGACACTAATGGTTGTTTTATCATCAGTAAGACACTAATAGTTGTTTTAACTGCAGTAAGACACTAATGATTGTTTTATCATCAGTAAGACACTAATGATTGTTTTACCTGCAGTAAGACACTAATGATTGTTTTACCTGCAGTAAGACACTAATGATTGTTTTATCAACAGTAAGACACTAATGATTGTTTTATCAGCAGTAAGACACTAATGATTGTTTTATCATCAGTAAGACACTAATGATTGTTTTATCATCAGTAAGACACTAATGATTGTTTTATCATCAGTAAGACACTAATGATTGTTTTATCAACAGTAAGACACTAATGATTGTTTTACCTGCAGTAAGACACTAATGATTGTTTTATCAACAGTAAGACACTAATGATTGTTTTATCAGCAGTAAGACACTAATGATTGTTTTATCATCAGTAAGACACTAATGATTGTTTTATCATCAGTAAGACACTAATGATTGTTTTATCATCAGTAAGACACTAATGATTGTTTTATCATCAGTAAGACACTAATGGTTGTTTTATCAGCAGTAAGACACTAATGATTGTTTTATCATCAGTAAGACACTAATGATTGTTTTATCATCAGTAAGACACTAATGATTGTTTTATCAGCAGTAAGACACTAATGATTGTTTTATCAGCAGTAAGACACTAATGATTGTTTTATCATCAGTAAGACACTAATGATTGTTTTATCATCAGTAAGACACTAATGATTGTTTTACATGCAGTAAGACACTAATGATTGTTTTATCAACAGTAAGACACTAATGATTGTTTTATCATCAGTAAGACACTAATGATTGTTTTATCAACAGTAAGACACTAATGATTGTTTTACCTGCAGTAAGACACTAATGATTGTTTTACCTGCAGTAAGACACTAATGATTGTTTTATCAGCAGTAAGACACTAATGATTGTTTTACCTGCAGTAAGACACTAATGATTGTTTTACCTGCAGTAAGACACTAATGATTGTTTTACCAGCAGTAAGACACTAATGGTTGTTTTACTGCAGTAAGACACTAATGTTGTTTTACCAGCAGTAAGACACTAATGGTTGTTTTACCAGCAGTAAGACACTAATGGTTGTTTTACCTGCAGTAAGACACTAATGATTGTTTTACCAGCAGTAAGACACTAATGGTTGTTTTACCTGCAGTAAGACACTAATGGTTGTTTTACCTGCAGTAAGACACTAATGGTTGTTTTACCTGCAGTAAGACACTAATGATTGTTTTACCTGCAGTAAGACACTAATGATTGTTTTACCTGCAGTAAGACACTAATGGTTGTTTTACCTGCAGTAAGACACTAATGATTGTTTTACCAGCAGTAAGACACTAATGATTGTTTTACCAGCAGTAAGACACTAATGATTGTTTTACCAGCAGTAAGACACTAATGGTTGTTTTACTTGCAGTAAGACACTAATGGTTGTTTTACCTGCAGTAAGACACTAATGGTTGTTTTACCTGCAGTAAGACACTAATGGTTGTTTTAGCTGCAGTAAGACACTAATGATTGTTTTACCTGCAGTAAGACACTAATGGTTGTTTTACCTGCAGTAAGACACTAATGATTGTTTTACCAGCAGTAAGACACTAATGATTGTTTTACCTGCAGTAAGACACTAATGATTGTTTTACCAGCAGTAAGACACTAATGGTTGTTTTACCTGCAGTAAGACACTAATGATTGTTTTACCTGCAGTAAGACACTAATGATTGTTTTACCTGCAGTAAGACACTAATGATTGTTTTACCTGCAGTAAGACACTAATGATTGTTTTACCTGCAGTAAGACACTAATGATTGTTTTACCTGCAGTAAGACACTAATGATTGTTTTACCAGCAGTAAGACACTAATGGTTGTTTTACCTGCAGTAAGACACTAATGATTGTTTTACCTGCAGTAAGACACTAATGATTGTTTTACCAGCAGTAAGACACTAATGGTTGTTTTACCTGCAGTAAGACACTAATGGTTGTTTTACCTGCAGTAAGACACTAATGGTTGTTTTACCAGCAGTAAGACACTAATGATTGTTTTACCAGCAGTAAGACACTAATGGTTGTTTTACCTGCAGTAAGACACTAATGGTTGTTTTACCTGCAGTAAGACACTAATGGTTGTTTTATCAGCAGTAAGACACTAATGATTGTTTTACCTGCAGTAAGACACTAATGATTGTTTTACCTGCAGTAAGACACTAATGATTGTTTTACCAGCAGTAAGACACTAATGATTGTTTTACCTGCAGTAAGACACTAATGATTGTTTTACCTGCAGTAAGACACTAATGATTGTTTTACCTGCAGTAAGACACTAATGATTGTTTTACCTGCAGTAAGACACTAATGATTGTTTTACCTGCAGTAAGACACTAATGGTTGTTTTACCAGCAGTAAGACACTAATGATTGTTTTACCAGCAGTAAGACACTAATGATTGTTTTACCAGCAGTAAGACACTAATGGTTGTTTTAGCTGCAGTAAGACACTAATGGTTGTTTTACCTGCAGTAAGACACTAATGGTTGTTTTACCAGCAGTAAGACACTAATGATTGTTTTACCAGCAGTAAGACACTAATGATTGTTTTACCAGCAGTAAGACACTAATGATTGTTTTACCAACAGTAAGACACTAATGGTTGTTTTACCTGCAGTAAGACACTAATGATTGTTTTACCAGCAGTAAGACACTAATGATTGTTTTACCAGCAGTAAGACACTAATGATTGTTTTACCAGCAGTAAGACACTGATGGTTGTTTTACCAGCAGTAAGACACTAATTTGTTTTACCAACAGTAAGACACTAATGGTTGTTTTACCTGCAGTAAGACACTAATGATTGTTTTATCAGCAGTAAGACACTAATGGTTGTTTTATCAGCAGTAAGACACTAATGATTGTTTTATCAGCAGTAAGACACTAATGATTGTTTTATCAGCAGTAAGACACTAATGATTGTTTTATCAGCAGTAAGACACTAATGGTTGTTTTACCAGCAGTAAGACACTAATGGTTGTTTTACCAGCAGTAAGACACTAATGGTTGTTTTACCTGCAGTAAGACACTAATGATTGTTTTACCAGCAGTAAGACACTAATGGTTGTTTTACCTGCAGTAAGACACTAATGGTTGTTTTACCTGCAGTAAGACACTAATGGTTGTTTTAGCTGCAGTAAGACACTAATGATTGTTTTACCTGCAGTAAGACACTAATGTTGTTTTACCTGCAGTAAGACACTAATGATTGTTTTATCAGCAGTAAGACACTAATGATTGTTTTACCTGCAGTAAGACACTAATGATTGTTTTACCAGCAGTAAGACACTAATGTTGTTTTACCTGCAGTAAGACACTAATGATTGTTTTACCTGCAGTAAGACACTAATGGTTGTTTTACCTGCAGTAAGACACTAATGATTGTTTTACCTGCAGTAAGACACTAATGATTGTTTTATCAGCAGTAAGACACTAATGATTGTTTTACCAGCAGTAAGACACTAATGATTGTTTTATCAGCAGTAAGACACTAATGATTGTTTTATCAGCAGTAAGACACTAATGATTGTTTTACCAGCAGTAAGACACTAATGGTTGTTTTACCTGCAGTAAGACACTAATGATTGTTTTACCAGCAGTAAGACACTAATGGTTGTTTTACCAGCAGTAAGACACTAATGATTGTTTTACCTGCAGTAAGACACTAATGATTGTTTTACCAGCAGTAAGACACTAATGATGTTTTACCTGCAGTAAGACACTAATGATTGTTTTACCTGCAGTAAGACACTAATGATTGTTTTACCAGCAGTAAGACACTAATGGTTGTTTTACCTGCAGTAAGACACTAATGGTTGTTTTACCTGCAGTAAGACACTAATGGTTGTTTTACCAGCAGTAAGACACTAATGATTGTTTTACCAGCAGTAAGACACTAATGGTTGTTTTACCTGCAGTAAGACACTAATGGTTGTTTTACCTGCAGTAAGACACTAATGATTGTTTTACCAGCAGTAAGACACTAATGATTGTTTTACCTGCAGTAAGACACTAATGATTGTTTTACCTGCAGTAAGACACTAATGATTGTTTTACCTGCAGTAAGACACTAATGATTGTTTTACCTGCAGTAAGACACTAATGATTGTTTTACCTGCAGTAAGACACTAATGATTGTTTTACCTGCAGTAAGACACTAATGATTGTTTTACCTGCAGTAAGACACTAATGATTGTTTTACCTGCAGTAAGACACTAATGGTTGTTTTACCAGCAGTAAGACACTAATGATTGTTTTACCAGCAGTAAGACACTAATGATTGTTTTACCAGCAGTAAGACACTAATGATTGTTTTACCTGCAGTAAGACACTAATGGTTGTTTTACCTGCAGTAAGACACTAATGGTTGTTTTACCAGCAGTAAGACACTAATGATTGTTTTACCAGCAGTAAGACACTAATGATTGTTTTACCAGCAGTAAGACACTAATGATTGTTTTACCAACAGTAAGACACTAATGGTTGTTTTACCTGCAGTAAGACACTAATGATTGTTTTACCAGCAGTAAGACACTAATGATTGTTTTACCAGCAGTAAGACACTAATGATTGTTTTACCAGCAGTAAGACACTAATGGTTGTTTTACCTGCAGTAAGACACTAATGATTGTTTTACCACAGTAAGACACTAATGGTTGTTTTACCTGCAGTAAGACACTAATGATTGTTTTACCATCAGTAAGACACTAATGGTTGTTTTACCTGCAGTAAGACACTAATGATTGTTTTATCAGCAGTAAGACACTAATGATTGTTTTATCAACAGTAAGACACTAATGGTTGTTTTATCAGCAGTAAGACACTAATGATTGTTTTATCAGCAGTAAGACACTAATGATTGTTTTATCATCAGTAAGACACTAATGATTGTTTTATCATCAGTAAGACACTAATGATTGTTTTATCAGCAGTAAGACACTAATGATTGTTTTATCAGCAGTAAGACACTAATGATTGTTTTATCAGCAGTAAGACACTAATGATTGTTTTATAATCAGTAAGACACTAATGATTGTTTTATCAGCAGTAAGACACTAATGATTGTTTTATAAGCAGTAAGACACTAATGATTGTTTTATCAGCAGTAAGACACTAATGATTGTTTTATCAGCAGTAAGACACTAATGATTGTTTTATCAGCAGTAAGACACTAATGATTGTTTTATCATCAGTAAGACACTAATGATTGTTTTATCATCAGTAAGACACTAATGATTGTTTTATCATCAGTAAGACACTAATGATTGTTTTATCATCAGTAAGACACTAATGATTGTTTTATCAGCAGTAAGACACTAATGATTGTTTTATCAACAGTAAGACACTAATGATTGTTTTATCAGCAGTAAGACACTAATGATTGTTTTATCAACAGTAAGACACTAATGATTGTTTTATCATCAGTAAGACACTAATGATTGTTTTACCAGCAGTAAGACACTAATGGTTGTTTTACCTGCAGTAAGACACTAATGATTGTTTTATCAGCAGTAAGACACTAATGATTGTTTTATCAACAGTAAGACACTAATGATTGTTTTATTGCAGTAAGACACTAATGATTGTTTTACAGCAGTAAGACACTAATGGTTGTTTTACCTGCAGTAAGACACTAATGATTGTTTTATCAGCAGTAAGACACTAATGATTGTTTTATCAGCAGTAAGACACTAATGATTGTTTTACCAGCAGTAAGACACTAATGGTTGTTTTACCTGCAGTAAGACACTAATGATTGTTTTATCAGCAGTAAGACACTAATGATTGTTTTACCAGCAGTAAGACACTAATGATTGTTTTACCTGCAGTAAGACACTAATGATTGTTTTACCAGCAGTAAGACACTAATGATTGTTTTACATGCAGTAAGACACTAATGATTGTTTTACCTGCAGTAAGACACTAATGGTTGTTTTACCTGCAGTAAGACACTAATGGTTGTTTTACCTGCAGTAAGACACTAATGATTGTTTTACCAGCAGTAAGACACTAATGATTGTTTTACCTGCAGTAAGACACTAATGATTGTTTTACCAGCAGTAAGACACTAATGATTGTTTTACCTGCAGTAAGACACTAATGGTTGTTTTACCTGCAGTAAGACACTAATGATTGTTTTACCTGCAGTAAGACACTAATGTTGTTTTACCTGCAGTAAGACACTAATGATTGTTTTACCTGCAGTAAGACACTAATGATTGTTTTACCTGCAGTAAGACACTAATGATTGTTTTACCAGCAGTAAGACACTAATGGTTGTTTTACCTGCAGTAAGACACTAATGATTGTTTTACCTGCAGTAAGACACTAATGATTGTTTTACCTGCAGTAAGACACTAATGATTGTTTTACCTGCAGTAAGACACTAATGATTGTTTTACCTGCAGTAAGACACTAATGATTGTTTTACCTGCAGTAAGACACTAATGGTTGTTTTACCAGCAGTAAGACACTAATGATTGTTTTACCAGCAGTAAGACACTAATGATTGTTTTACCAGCAGTAAGACACTAATGGTTGTTTTACCTGCAGTAAGACACTAATGGTTGTTTTACCTGCAGTAAGACACTAATGGTTGTTTTACCAGCAGTAAGACACTAATGATTGTTTTACCAGCAGTAAGACACTAATGATTGTTTTACCAGCAGTAAGACACTAATGATTGTTTTACCAGCAGTAAGACACTAATGGTTGTTTTACCTGCAGTAAGACACTAATGATTGTTTTACCAGCAGTAAGACACTAATGATTGTTTTACCAGCAGTAAGACACTAATGATTGTTTTACCAGCAGTAAGACACTAATGGTTGTTTTACCTGCAGTAAGACACTAATGATTGTTTTACCAGCAGTAAGACACTAATGATTGTTTTACCTTAATTACCTGCAGTAAGACACTAATGATTGTTTTACCATCAGTAAGACACTAATGGTTGTTTTACCTGCAGTAAGACACTAATGATTGTTTTATCAGCAGTAAGACACTAATGATTGTTTTATCAGCAGTAAGACACTAATGATTGTTTTATCAGCAGTAAGACACTAATGATTGTTTTATCATCAGTAAGACACTAATGATTGTTTTATCATCAGTAAGACACTAATGATTGTTTTATCAGCAGTAAGACACTAATGATTGTTTTATCAGCAGTAAGACACTAATGATTGTTTTATCAGCAGTAAGACACTAATGATTGTTTATAATCAGTAAGACACTAATGATTGTTTTATCAGCAGTAAGACACTAATGATTGTTTTATCAGCAGTAAGACACTAATGATTGTTTTATCAGCAGTAAGACACTAATGATTGTTTTATCAACAGTAAGACACTAATGATTGTTTTATCAGCAGTAAGACACTAATGATTGTTTTATCATCAGTAAGACACTAATGATTGTTTTATCATCAGTAAGACACTAATGATTGTTTTATCATCAGTAAGACACTAATGATTGTTTTATCATCAGTAAGACACTAATGATTGTTTTATCAGCAGTAAGACACTAATGATTGTTTTATCAACAGTAAGACACTAATGATTGTTTTATCAGCAGTAAGACACTAATGATTGTTTTATCAACAGTAAGACACTAATGATTGTTTTATCGTCAGTAAGACACTAATGATTGTTTTACCAGCAGTAAGACACTAATGGTTGTTTTACCTGCAGTAAGACACTAATGATTGTTTTATCAGCAGTAAGACACTAATGATTGTTTTATAACAGTAAGACACTAATGATTGTTTTATTGCAGTAAGACACTAATGATTGTTTTACCAGCAGTAAGACACTAATGGTTGTTTTACCTGCAGTAAGACACTAATGATTGTTTTATCAGCAGTAAGACACTAATGATTGTTTTATCAGCAGTAAGACACTAATGGTTGTTTTACCAGCAGTAAGACACTAATGGTTGTTTTACCTGCAGTAAGACACTAATGATTGTTTTATCAGCAGTAAGACACTAATGATTGTTTTACCAGCAGTAAGACACTAATGTTGTTTTACCTGCAGTAAGACACTAATGGTTGTTTTACCAGCAGTAAGACACTAATGGTTGTTTTACATGCAGTAAGACACTAATGTTGTTTTACCTGCAGTAAGACACTAATGATTGTTTTACCTGCAGTAAGACACTAATGATTGTTTTACCTGCAGTAAGACACTAATGATTGTTTTACCAGCAGTAAGACACTAATGATTGTTTTACCTGCAGTAAGACACTAATGATTGTTTTACCAGCAGTAAGACACTAATGGTTGTTTTACCTGCAGTAAGACACTAATGGTTGTTTTAGCTGCAGTAAGACACTAATGATTGTTTTACCTGCAGTAAGACACTAATGATTGTTTTACCTGCAGTAAGACACTAATGATTGTTTTACCTGCAGTAAGACACTAATGATTGTTTTACCTGCAGTAAGACACTAATGATTGTTTTATCAGCAGTAAGACACTAATGATTGTTTTACCTGCAGTAAGACACTAATGATTGTTTTACCTGCAGTAAGACACTAATGATTGTTTTACCTGCAGTAAGACACTAATGATTGTTTTACCTGCAGTAAGACACTAATGATTGTTTTACCTGCAGTAAGACACTAATGATTGTTTTACCTGCAGTAAGACACTAATGATTGTTTTACCAGCAGTAAGACACTAATGGTTGTTTTACCTGCAGTAAGACACTAATGATTGTTTTACCTGCAGTAAGACACTAATGATTGTTTTACCAGCAGTAAGACACTAATGGTTGTTTTACCTGCAGTAAGACACTAATGGTTGTTTTACCTGCAGTAAGACACTAATGGTTGTTTTACCAGCAGTAAGACACTAATGATTGTTTTACCAGCAGTAAGACACTAATGGTTGTTTTACCTGCAGTAAGACACTAATGGTTGTTTTACCTGCAGTAAGACACTAATGATTGTTTTATCAGCAGTAAGACACTAATGATTGTTTTACCTGCAGTAAGACACTAATGATTGTTTTACCTGCAGTAAGACACTAATGATTGTTTTATCAGCAGTAAGACACTAATGATTGTTTTACCTGCAGTAAGACACTAATGATTGTTTTACCTGCAGTAAGACACTAATGATTGTTTTACCTGCAGTAAGACACTAATGATTGTTTTACCTGCAGTAAGACACTAATGATTGTTTTACCTGCAGTAAGACACTAATGGTTGTTTTACCAGCAGTAAGACACTAATGATTGTTTTACCAGCAGTAAGACACTAATGGTTGTTTTACCTGCAGTAAGACACTAATGGTTGTTTTACCTGCAGTAAGACACTAATGGTTGTTTTACCAGCAGTAAGACACTAATGATTGTTTTACCAGCAGTAAGACACTAATGATTGTTTTACCAGCAGTAAGACACTAATGATTGTTTTACCAACAGTAAGACACTAATGGTTGTTTTACCTGCAGTAAGACACTAATGATTGTTTTACCAGCAGTAAGACACTAATGATTGTTTTACCAGCAGTAAGACACTAATGATTGTTTTACCAGCAGTAAGACACTAATGGTTGTTTTACCAGCAGTAAGACACTAATGATTGTTTTACCAACAGTAAGACACTAATGGTTGTTTTACCTGCAGTAAGACACTAATGATTGTTTTATCAGCAGTAAGACACTAATGGTTGTTTTATCAGCAGTAAGACACTAATGATTGTTTTATCAGCAGTAAGACACTAATGATTGTTTTATCAGCAGTAAGACACTAATGATTGTTTTATCAGCAGTAAGACACTAATGATTGTTTTACCAGCAGTAAGACACTAATGGTTGTTTTACCAGCAGTAAGACACTAATGATTGTTTTACCTGCAGTAAGACACTAATGATTGTTTTACCAGCAGTAAGACACTAATGATTGTTTTACCTGCAGTAAGACACTAATGATTGTTTTACCTGCAGTAAGACACTAATGATTGTTTTAGCTGCAGTAAGACACTAATGATTGTTTTACCTGCAGTAAGACACTAATGTTGTTTTACCTGCAGTAAGACACTAATGATTGTTTTATCAGCAGTAAGACACTAATGATTGTTTTACCTGCAGTAAGACACTAATGATTGTTTTACCAGCAGTAAGACACTAATGGTTGTTTTACCTGCAGTAAGACACTAATGATTGTTTTACCTGCAGTAAGACACTAATGTTGTTTTACCTGCAGTAAGACACTAATGATTGTTTTACCTGCAGTAAGACACTAATGATTGTTTTACCTGCAGTAAGACACTAATGATTGTTTTACCAGCAGTAAGACACTAATGATTGTTTTACCTGCAGTAAGACACTAATGATTGTTTTACCTGCAGTAAGACACTAATGATTGTTTTACCAGCAGTAAGACACTAATGATTGTTTTACCTGCAGTAAGACACTAATGATTGTTTTACCTGCAGTAAGACACTAATGGTTGTTTTACCAGCAGTAAGACACTAATGATTGTTTTACCTGCAGTAAGACACTAATGATTGTTTTACCAGCAGTAAGACACTAATGATTGTTTTACCTGCAGTAAGACACTAATGATTGTTTTACCTGCAGTAAGACACTAATGATTGTTTTACCAGCAGTAAGACACTAATGGTTGTTTTACCTGCAGTAAGACACTAATGGTTGTTTTACCTGCAGTAAGACACTAATGGTTGTTTTACCAGCAGTAAGACACTAATGATTGTTTTACCAGCAGTAAGACACTAATGTTGTTTTACCTGCAGTAAGACACTAATGGTTGTTTTACCTGCAGTAAGACACTAATGATTGTTTTACCAGCAGTAAGACACTAATGATTGTTTTACCTGCAGTAAGACACTAATGATTGTTTTACCTGCAGTAAGACACTAATGATTGTTTTACCTGCAGTAAGACACTAATGATTGTTTTACCTGCAGTAAGACACTAATGATTGTTTTACCTGCAGTAAGACACTAATGATTGTTTTACCTGCAGTAAGACACTAATGATTGTTTTACCTGCAGTAAGACACTAATGATTGTTTTACCTGCAGTAAGACACTAATGGTTGTTTTACCAGCAGTAAGACACTAATGATTGTTTTACCAGCAGTAAGACACTAATGATTGTTTTACCAGCAGTAAGACACTAATGGTTGTTTTAGCTGCAGTAAGACACTAATGGTTGTTTTACCTGCAGTAAGACACTAATGGTTGTTTTACCAGCAGTAAGACACTAATGATTGTTTTACCAGCAGTAAGACACTAATGATTGTTTTACCAGCAGTAAGACACTAATGATTGTTTTACCACAGTAAGACACTAATGGTTGTTTTACCTGCAGTAAGACACTAATGATTGTTTTACCAGCAGTAAGACACTAATGATTGTTTTACCAGCAGTAAGACACTAATGATTGTTTTACCAGCAGTAAGACACTAATGGTTGTTTTACCAGCAGTAAGACACTAATGATTGTTTTACCAACAGTAAGACACTA
This sequence comes from Megaustenia siamemsis, assembly GCA_032433765.1. Taxonomy (NCBI): domain Eukaryota; kingdom Metazoa; phylum Mollusca; class Gastropoda; order Stylommatophora; family Ariophantidae; genus Megaustenia; species Megaustenia siamemsis. The sequence goes on along the minus strand of JAVIAB010000088.1, from coordinate 49,653,706 downwards.
ATGGTTGTTTTACCTGCAGTAAGACACTAATGATTGTTTTACCATCAGTAAGACACTAATGGTTGTTTTACCTGCAGTAAGACACTAATGATTGTTTTATCAGCAGTAAGACACTAATGATTGTTTTATCAGCAGTAAGACACTAATGGTTGTTTTATCAGCAGTAAGACACTAATGATTGTTTTATCAGCAGTAAGACACTAATGATTGTTTTATCATCAGTAAGACACTAATGATTGTTTTATCATCAGTAAGACACTAATGATTGTTTTATCAGCAGTAAGACACTAATGATTGTTTTATCAGCAGTAAGACACTAATGATTGTTTTATCAGCAGTAAGACACTAATGATTGTTTTATAATCAGTAAGACACTAATGATTGTTTTATCAGCAGTAAGACACTAATGATTGTTTTATCAGCAGTAAGACACTAATGATTGTTTTATCATCAGTAAGACACTAATGATTGTTTTATCATCAGTAAGACACTAATGATTGTTTTATCATCAGTAAGACACTAATGATTGTTTTATCATCAGTAAGACACTAATGATTGTTTTATCAGCAGTAAGACACTAATGATTGTTTTATCAGCAGTAAGACACTAATGATTGTTTTATCAGCAGTAAGACACTAATGATTGTTTTAAACAGTAAGACACTAATGATTGTTTTATCGTCAGTAAGACACTAATGATTGTTTTTACCAGCAGTAAGACACTAATGGTTGTTTTACCTGCAGTAAGACACTAATGATTGTTTTATCAGCAGTAAGACACTAATGATTGTTTTATCACAGTAAGACACTAATGATTGTTTTATTGCAGTAAGACACTAATGGTTGTTTTACCAGCAGTAAGACACTAATGGTTGTTTTACCTGCAGTAAGACACTAATGATTGTTTTATCAGCAGTAAGACACTAATGATTGTTTTATCAGCAGTAAGACACTAATGGTTGTTTTACCAGCAGTAAGACACTAATGGTTGTTTTACCTGCAGTAAGACACTAATGATTGTTTTATCACAGTAAGACACTAATGATTGTTTTACCAGCAGTAAGACACTAATGATTGTTTTACCTGCAGTAAGACACTAATGGTTGTTTTACCTGCAGTAAGACACTAATGATTGTTTTACATGCAGTAAGACACTAATGATTGTTTTACCTGCAGTAAGACACTAATGATTGTTTTACCTGCAGTAAGACACTAATGGTTGTTTTACCTGCAGTAAGACACTAATGATTGTTTTACCAGCAGTAAGACACTAATGATTGTTTTACCTGCAGTAAGACACTAATGATTGTTTTACCAGCAGTAAGACACTAATGGTTGTTTTACCTGCAGTAAGACACTAATGATTGTTTTACCTGCAGTAAGACACTAATGATTGTTTTACCAGCAGTAAGACACTAATGGTTGTTTTACCTGCAGTAAGACACTAATGGTTGTTTTACCTGCAGTAAGACACTAATGATTGTTTTACCAGCAGTAAGACACTAATGATTGTTTTACCAGCAGTAAGACACTAATGGTTGTTTTACCTGCAGTAAGACACTAATGGTTGTTTTACCTGCAGTAAGACACTAATGATTGTTTTACCAGCAGTAAGACACTAATGATTGTTTTACCTGCAGTAAGACACTAATGATTGTTTTACCTGCAGTAAGACACTAATGATTGTTTTACCTGCAGTAAGACACTAATGATTGTTTTACCTGCAGTAAGACACTAATGATTGTTTTACCAGCAGTAAGACACTAATGATTGTTTTACCTGCAGTAAGACACTAATGATTGTTTTACCTGCAGTAAGACACTAATGGTTGTTTTACCAGCAGTAAGACACTAATGATTGTTTTACCAGCAGTAAGACACTAATGATTGTTTTACCAGCAGTAAGACACTAATGGTTGTTTTACCTGCAGTAAGACACTAATGATTGTTTTACCTGCAGTAAGACACTAATGATTGTTTTACCAGCAGTAAGACACTAATGATTGTTTTACCTGCAGTAAGACACTAATGATTGTTTTACCAGCAGTAAGACACTAATGATTGTTTTACCAGCAGTAAGACACTAATGGTTGTTTTACCTGCAGTAAGACACTAATGATTGTTTTACCTGCAGTAAGACACTAATGATTGTTTTACCAGCAGTAAGACACTAATGATTGTTTTACCTGCAGTAAGACACTAATGGTTGTTTTACCTGCAGTAAGACACTAATGTTGTTTTACCAGCAGTAAGACACTAATGATTGTTTTACCAGCAGTAAGACACTAATGGTTGTTTTACCTGCAGTAAGACACTAATGATTGTTTTACCTGCAGTAAGACACTAATGGTTGTTTTACCAGCAGTAAGACACTAATGATTGTTTTACCTGCAGTAAGACACTAATGATTGTTTTACCTGCAGTAAGACACTAATGATTGTTTTACCTGCAGTAAGACACTAATGATTGTTTTACCTGCAGTAAGACACTAATGATTGTTTTACCTGCAGTAAGACACTAATGATTGTTTTACCTGCAGTAAGACACTAATGATTGTTTTACCAGCAGTAAGACACTAATGATTGTTTTACCTGCAGTAAGACACTAATGGTTGTTTTACCAGCAGTAAGACACTAATGATTGTTTTACCAGCAGTAAGACACTAATGATTGTTTTACCAGCAGTAAGACACTAATGGTTGTTTTACCTGCAGTAAGACACTAATGGTTGTTTTACCTGCAGTAAGACACTAATGATTGTTTTACCAGCAGTAAGACACTAATGATTGTTTTACCAGCAGTAAGACACTAATGATTGTTTTACCAGCAGTAAGACACTAATGATTGTTTTACCAGCAGTAAGACACTAATGGTTGTTTTACCTGCAGTAAGACACTAATGATTGTTTTACCAGCAGTAAGACACTAATGATTGTTTTACCAGCAGTAAGACACTAATGATTGTTTTACCAGCAGTAAGACACTAATGGTTGTTTTACCAGCAGTAAGACACTAATGATTGTTTTACCACAGTAAGACACTAATGGTTGTTTTACCTGCAGTAAGACACTAATGATTGTTTTACCATCAGTAAGACACTAATGGTTGTTTTACCTGCAGTAAGACACTAATGATTGTTTTATCAGCAGTAAGACACTAATGATTGTTTTATCAACAGTAAGACACTAATGATTGTTTTATCAGCAGTAAGACACTAATGATTGTTTTATCAGCAGTAAGACACTAATGATTGTTTTATCATCAGTAAGACACTAATGATTGTTTTATCATCAGTAAGACACTAATGATTGTTTTACCAGCAGTAAGACACTAATGATTGTTTTATCAGCAGTAAGACACTAATGATTGTTTTATAATCAGTAAGACACTAATGATTGTTTTATCAGCAGTAAGACACTAATGATTGTTTTACCAGCAGTAAGACACTAATGATTGTTTTACCTGCAGTAAGACACTAATGATTGTTTTACCAGCAGTAAGACACTAATGATTGTTTTACCTGCAGTAAGACACTAATGATTGTTTTACCTGCAGTAAGACACTAATGATTGTTTTACCAGCAGTAAGACACTAATGGTTGTTTTACCTGCAGTAAGACACTAATGATTGTTTTACCTGCAGTAAGACACTAATGATTGTTTTACCAGCAGTAAGACACTAATGATTGTTTTACCAGCAGTAAGACACTAATGGTTGTTTTACCTGCAGTAAGACACTAATGGTTGTTTTACCTGCAGTAAGACACTAATGGTTGTTTTACCAGCAGTAAGACACTAATGATTGTTTTACCTGCAGTAAGACACTAATGATTGTTTTACCTGCAGTAAGACACTAATGATTGTTTTACCTGCAGTAAGACACTAATGATTGTTTTACCAGCAGTAAGACACTAATGATTGTTTTACCAGCAGTAAGACACTAATGATTGTTTTACCTGCAGTAAGACACTAATGATTGTTTTACCTGCAGTAAGACACTAATGATTGTTTTACCAGCAGTAAGACACTAATGATTGTTTTACCAGCAGTAAGACACTAATGATTGTTTTACCAGCAGTAAGACACTAATGGTTGTTTTACCTGCAGTAAGACACTAATGATTGTTTTACCTGCAGTAAGACACTAATGATTGTTTTACCAGCAGTAAGACACTAATGGTTGTTTTACCTGCAGTAAGACACTAATGATTGTTTTACCAGCAGTAAGACACTAATGATTGTTTTACCAGCAGTAAGACACTAATGGTTGTTTTACCTGCAGTAAGACACTAATGATTGTTTTACCTGCAGTAAGACACTAATGATTGTTTTACCAGCAGTAAGACACTAATGATTGTTTTACCTGCAGTAAGACACTAATGGTTGTTTTACCTGCAGTAAGACACTAATGATTGTTTTACCAGCAGTAAGACACTAATGATTGTTTTACCAGCAGTAAGACACTAATGGTTGTTTTACCTGCAGTAAGACACTAATGGTTGTTTTACCTGCAGTAAGACACTAATGATTGTTTTACCAGCAGTAAGACACTAATGATTGTTTTACCTGCAGTAAGACACTAATGATTGTTTTACCTGCAGTAAGACACTAATGATTGTTTTACCTGCAGTAAGACACTAATGATTGTTTTACCTGCAGTAAGACACTAATGATTGTTTTACCTGCAGTAAGACACTAATGATTGTTTTACCTGCAGTAAGACACTAATGATTGTTTTACCAGCAGTAAGACACTAATGATTGTTTTACCTGCAGTAAGACACTAATGGTTGTTTTACCAGCAGTAAGACACTAATGATTGTTTTACCAGCAGTAAGACACTAATGATTGTTTTACCAGCAGTAAGACACTAATGGTTGTTTTAGCTGCAGTAAGACACTAATGGTTGTTTTACCTGCAGTAAGACACTAATGGTTGTTTTACCAGCAGTAAGACACTAATGATTGTTTTACCAGCAGTAAGACACTAATGATTGTTTTACCAGCAGTAAGACACTAATGATTGTTTTACCAGCAGTAAGACACTAATGGTTGTTTTACCTGCAGTAAGACACTAATGATTGTTTTACCAGCAGTAAGACACTAATGATTGTTTTACCAGCAGTAAGACACTAATGATTGTTTTACCAGCAGTAAGACACTAATGGTTGTTTTACCAGCAGTAAGACACTAATGATTGTTTTACCAGCAGTAAGACACTAATGGTTGTTTTACCTGCAGTAAGACACTAATGATTGTTTTACCATCAGTAAGACACTAATGGTTGTTTTACCTGCAGTAAGACACTAATGATTGTTTTATCAGCAGTAAGACACTAATGATTGTTTTATCAACAGTAAGACACTAATGGTTGTTTTATCAGCAGTAAGACACTAATGATTGTTTTATCAGCAGTAAGACACTAATGATTGTTTTATCATCAGTAAGACACTAATGATTGTTTTATCATCAGTAAGACACTAATGATTGTTTTATCAGCAGTAAGACACTAATGATTGTTTTATCAGCAGTAAGACACTAATGATTGTTTTATCAGCAGTAAGACACTAATGATTGTTTTATAATCAGTAAGACACTAATGATTGTTTTATCAGCAGTAAGACACTAATGATTGTTTTATAAGCAGTAAGACACTAATGATTGTTTTACCTGCAGTAAGACACTAATGATTGTTTTACCAGCAGTAAGACACTAATGGTTGTTTTACCTGCAGTAAGACACTAATGGTTGTTTTACCTGCAGTAAGACACTAATGGTTGTTTTACCAGCAGTAAGACACTAATGATTGTTTTACCAGCAGTAAGACACTAATGGTTGTTTTACCTGCAGTAAGACACTAATGGTTGTTTTACCTGCAGTAAGACACTAATGGTTGTTTTACCAGCAGTAAGACACTAATGATTGTTTTACCTGCAGTAAGACACTAATGATTGTTTTACCTGCAGTAAGACACTAATGATTGTTTTACCTGCAGTAAGACACTAATGATTGTTTTACCTGCAGTAAGACACTAATGATTGTTTTACCAGCAGTAAGACACTAATGATTGTTTTACCTGCAGTAAGACACTAATGATTGTTTTACATGCAGTAAGACACTAATGGTTGTTTTACCAGCAGTAAGACACTAATGATTGTTTTACCAGCAGTAAGACACTAATGATTGTTTTACCAGCAGTAAGACACTAATGGTTGTTTTACCTGCAGTAAGACACTAATGATTGTTTTACCTGCAGTAAGACACTAATGATTGTTTTACCAGCAGTAAGACACTAATGGTTGTTTTACCTGCAGTAAGACACTAATGATTGTTTTACCAGCAGTAAGACACTAATGATTGTTTTACCAGCAGTAAGACACTAATGGTTGTTTTACCTGCAGTAAGACACTAATGATTGTTTTACCTGCAGTAAGACACTAATGATTGTTTTACCAGCAGTAAGACACTAATGGTTGTTTTACCTGCAGTAAGACACTAATGGTTGTTTTACCTGCAGTAAGACACTAATGATTGTTTTACCAGCAGTAAGACACTAATGATTGTTTTACCAGCAGTAAGACACTAATGGTTGTTTTACCTGCAGTAAGACACTAATGGTTGTTTTACCTGCAGTAAGACACTAATGGTTGTTTTACCAGCAGTAAGACACTAATGATTGTTTTACCTGCAGTAAGACACTAATGATTGTTTTACCTGCAGTAAGACACTAATGATTGTTTTACCTGCAGTAAGACACTAATGATTGTTTTACCTGCAGTAAGACACTAATGATTGTTTTACCTGCAGTAAGACACTAATGATTGTTTTACCTGCAGTAAGACACTAATGATTGTTTTACCAGCAGTAAGACACTAATGATTGTTTTACCTGCAGTAAGACACTAATGTTGTTTTACCAGCAGTAAGACACTAATGATTGTTTTACCAGCAGTAAGACACTAATGATTGTTTTACCAGCAGTAAGACACTAATGGTTGTTTTAGCTGCAGTAAGACACTAATGGTTGTTTTACCTGCAGTAAGACACTAATGGTTGTTTTACCAGCAGTAAGACACTAATGATTGTTTTACCAGCAGTAAGACACTAATGATTGTTTTACCAGCAGTAAGACACTAATGATTGTTTTACCAACAGTAAGACACTAATGGTTGTTTTACCTGTAGTAAGACACTAATGTTTGTTTTACCAGCAGTAAGACACTAATGATTGTTTTACCAGCAGTAAGACACTAATGATTGTTTTACCAGCTGTAAGACACTAATGGTTGTTTTACCAGCAGTAAGACACTAATGCTTGTTTTACCAACAGTAAGACACTAATGGTTGTTTTACCTGCAGTAAGACACTAATGATTGTTTTACCATCAGTAAGACACTAATGGTTGTTTTACCTGCAGTAAGACACTAATGATTGTTTTATCAGCAGTAAGACACTAATGATTGTTTTATCAACAGTAAGACACTAATGGTTGTTTTATCAGCAGTAAGACACTAATGATTGTTTTATCAGCAGTAAGACACTAATGATTGTTTTATCATCAGTAAGACACTAATGATTGTTTTATCATCAGTAAGACACTAATGATTGTTTTATCAGCAGTAAGACACTAAGGATTGTTTTATCAGCAGTAAGACACTAATGATTGTTTTATCAGCAGTAAGACACTAATGATTGTTTTATAATCAGTAAGACACTAATGATTGTTTTATCAGCAGTAAGACACTAATGATTGTTTTATAAGCAGTAAGACACTAATGATTGTTTTATCAGCAGTAAGACACTAATGATTGTTTTATCAGCAGTAAGACACTAATGATTGTTTTATCAACAGTAAGACACTAATGATTGTTTTATCTGCAGTAAGACACTAATGATTGTTTTATCATCAGTAAGACACTAATGATTGTTTTATCATCAGTAAGACACTAATGATTGTTTTATCATCAGTAAGACACTAATGATTGTTTTATCATCAGTAAGACACTAATGATTGTTTTTGTCAGCAGTAAGACACTAATGATTGTTTTATCAGCAGTAAGACACTAATGATTGTTTTATCAGCAGTAAGACACTAATGATTGTTTTATAAACAGTAAGACACTAATGATTGTTTTATCGTCAGTAAGACACTAATGGTTGTTTTACCAGCAGTAAGACACTAATGGTTGTTTTACCTGCAGTAAGACACTAATGATTGTTTTATCAGCAGTAAGACACTAATGATTGTTTTATCAACAGTAAGACACTAATGATTGTTTTACCAGCAGTAAGACACTAATGGTTGTTTTACCTGCAGTAAGACACTAATGGTTGTTTTACCAGCAGTAAGACACTAATGGTTGTTTTACCTGCAGTAAGACACTAATGATTGTTTTATCAGCAGTAAGACACTAATGATTGTTTTACCAGCAGTAAGACACTAATGGTTGTTTTACCTGCAGTAAGACACTAATGGTTGTTTTACCTGCAGTAAGACACTAATGGTTGTTTTACATGCAGTAAGACACTAATGGTTGTTTTACCTGCAGTAAGACACTAATGGTTGTTTTACCTGCAGTAAGACACTAATGGTTGTTTTACCTGCAGTAAGACACTAATGGTTGTTTTACCAGCAGTAAGACACTAATGATTGTTTTACCAGCAGTAAGACACTAATGGTTGTTTTATCATCAGTAAGACACTAATGATTGTTTTATCAGCAGTAAGACACTAATGATTGTTTTATCATCAGTAAGACACTAATGATTGTTTTATCATCAGTAAGACACTAATGATTGTTTTATCAGCAGTAAGACACTAATGATTGTTTTATCAGCAGTAAGACACTAATGATTGTTTTATCAGCAGTAAGACACTAATGATTGTTTTATAATCAGTAAGACACTAATGATTGTTTTATCAGCAGTAAGACACTAATGATTGTTTTATAAGCAGTAAGACACTAATGATTGTTTTATCAGCAGTAAGACACTAATGATTGTTTTATCAGCAGTAAGACACTAATGATTGTTTTATCACAGTAAGACACTAATGATTGTTTTATCATCAGTAAGACACTAATGATTGTTTTATCATCAGTAAGACACTAATGATTGTTTTATCATCAGTAAGACACTAATGATTGTTTTATCATCAGTAAGACACTAATGATTGTTTTATCAGCAGTAAGACACTAATGATTGTTTTATCAACAGTAAGACACTAATGATTGTTTTATCAGCAGTAAGACACTAATGATTGTTTTATAAGCAGTAAGACACTAATGATTGTTTTATCGTCAGTAAGACACTAATGGTTGTTTTACCAGCAGTAAGACACTAATGGTTGTTTTACCTGCAGTAAGACACTAATGATTGTTTTATCAGCAGTAAGACACTAATGATTGTTTTATAACAGTAAGACACTAATGATTGTTTTACCAGCAGTAAGACACTAATGGTTGTTTTACCTGCAGTAAGACACTAATGGTTGTTTTACCAGCAGTAAGACACTAATGATTGTTTTACCTGCAGTAAGACACTAATGATTGTTTTATCAGCAGTAAGACACTAATGATTGTTTTACCAGCAGTAAGACACTAATGGTTGTTTTACCTGCAGTAAGACACTAATGGTTGTTTTACCTGCAGTAAGACACTAATGGTTGTTTTACATGCAGTAAGACACTAATGGTTGTTTTACCTGCAGTAAGACACTAATGGTTGTTTTACCTGCAGTAAGACACTAATGGTTGTTTTACCTGCAGTAAGACACTAATGGTTGTTTTACCTGCAGTAAGACACTAATGGTTGTTTTACCAGCAGTAAGACACTAATGATTGTTTTACCAGCAGTAAGACACTAATGGTTGTTTTACCAGCAGTAAGACACTAATGATTGTTTTACCTGCAGTAAGACACTAATGATTGTTTTACCTGCAGTAAGACACTAATGATTGTTTTACCTGCAGTAAGACACTAATGATTGTTTTACCTGCAGTAAGACACTAATGATTGTTTTACCTGCAGTAAGACACTAATGATTGTTTTACCTGCAGTAAGACACTAATGATTGTTTTACCTGCAGTAAGACACTAATGTTTGTTTTACCAGCAGTAAGACACTAATGATTGTTTTACCAGCAGTAAGACACTAATGATTGTTTTACCAGCAGTAAGACACTAATGGTTGTTTTAGCTGCAGTAAGACACTAATGGTTGTTTTACCTGCAGTAAGACACTAATGGTTGTTTTACCAGCAGTAAGACACTAATGATTGTTTTACCAGCAGTAAGACACTAATGATTGTTTTACCAGCAGTAAGACACTAATGATTGTTTTACCAACAGTAAGACACTAATGGTTGTTTTACCTGCAGTAAGACACTAATGATTGTTTTACCAGCAGTAAGACACTAATGATTGTTTTACCAGCAGTAAGACACTAATGATTGTTTTACCAGCAGTAAGACACTAATGGTTGTTTTACTGCAGTAAGACACTAATGCTTGTTTTACCAGCAGTAAGACACTAATGGTTGTTTTACCTGCAGTAAGACACTAATGATTGTTTTACCAGCAGTAAGACACTAATGGTTGTTTTACCTGCAGTAAGACACTAATGATTGTTTTATCAGCAGTAAGACACTAATGATTGTTTTATCAACAGTAAGACACTAATGGTTGTTTTACCTGCAGTAAGACACTAATGGTTGTTTTACCTGCAGTAAGACACTAATGGTTGTTTTATCTGCAGTAAGACACTAATGTTGTTTTATCAGCAGTAAGACACTAATGATTGTTTTATCAGCAGTAAGACACTAATGATTGTTTTATCAGCAGTAAGACACTAATGATTGTTTTATCAGCAGTAAGACACTAATGATTGTTTTATAATCAGTAAGACACTAATGATTGTTTTATCAGCAGTAAGACACTAATGATTGTTTTACAAGCAGTAAGACACTAATGATTGTTTTATCAGCAGTAAGACACTAATGATTGTTTTATCAGCAGTAAGACACTAATGATTGTTTTATCAGCAGTAAGACACTAATGATTGTTTTATCATCAGTAAGACACTAATGATTGTTTTATCATCAGTAAGACACTAATGATTGTTTTATCATCAGTAAGACACTAATGATTGTTTTATCATCAGTAAGACACTAATGATTGTTTTATCAGCAGTAAGACACTAATGATTGTTTTATAAACAGTAAGACACTAATGATTGTTTTATCGTCAGTAAGACACTAATGGTTGTTTTACCAGCAGTAAGACACTAATGGTTGTTTTACCTGCAGTAAGACACTAATGATTGTTTTATCAGCAGTAAGACACTAATGATTGTTTTATCAACAGTAAGACACTAATGGTTGTTTTACCTGCAGTAAGACACTAATGGTTGTTTTACCTGCAGTAAGACACTAATGGTTGTTTTACCTGCAGTAAGACACTAATGATTGTTTTACCTGCAGTAAGACACTAATGATTGTTTTACCAGCAGTAAGACACTAATGATTGTTTTACCTGCAGTAAGACACTAATGGTTGTTTTAACAGCAGTAAGACACTAATGGTTGTTTTACCTGCAGTAAGACACTAATGATTGTTTTATCAGCAGTAAGACACTAATGATTGTTTTACCAGCAGTAAGACACTAATGGTGTTTTACCTGCAGTAAGACACTAATGGTTGTTTTACCTGCAGTAAGACACTAATGTTGTTTTACCTGCAGTAAGACACTAATGATTGTTTTACCTGCAGTAAGACACTAATGGTTGTTTTACCTGCAGTAAGACACTAATGGTTGTTTTACCTGCAGTAAGACACTAATGGTTGTTTTACCTGCAGTAAGACACTAATGGTTGTTTTACCTGCAGTAAGACACTAATGGTTGTTTTATCTGCAGTAAGACACTAATGGTTGTTTTACAGCAGTAAGACACTAATGATTGTTTTACCTGCAGTAAGACACTAATGGTTGTTTTACCAGCAGTAAGACACTAATGATTGTTTTACCAGCAGTAAGACACTAATGGTTGTTTTACCTGCAGTAAGACACTAATGATTGTTTTACCTGCAGTAAGACACTAATGGTTGTTTTACCAGCAGTAAGACACTAATGATTGTTTTACCAGCAGTAAGACACTAATGATTGTTTTACCTGCAGTAAGACACTAATGGTTGTTTTACCTGCAGTAAGACACTAATGGTTGTTTTACCAGCAGTAAGACACTAATGATTGTTTTACCAGCAGTAAGACACTAATGGTTGTTTTACCTGCAGTAAGACACTAATGGTTGTTTTACCTGCAGTAAGACACTAATGGTTGTTTTACCTGCAGTAAGACACTAATGGTTGTTTTACCTGCAGTAAGACACTAATAGTTGTTTTAACTGCAGTAAGACACTAATGGTTGTTTTACCTGCAGTAAGACACTAATGATTGTTTTACCTGCAGTAAGACACTAATGGTTGTTTTACCAGCAGTAAGACACTAATGATTGTTTTACCAGCAGTAAGACACTAATGGTTGTTTTACCAGCAGTAAGACACTAATGGTTGTTTTACCTGCAGTAAGACACTAATGGTTGTTTTACCTGCAGTAAGACACTAATGGTTGTTTTACCTGCAGTAAGACACTAATGATTGTTTTACCTGCAGTAAGACACAATGGTTGTTTTATCTGCAGTAAGACACTAATGGTTGTTTTATCAGCAGTAAGACACTAATGATTGTTTTACCTGTAGTAAGACACTAATGATTGTTTTACCTGCAGTAAGACACTAATGGTTTTTTTACCTGCAGTAAGACACTAATGATTGTTTTATCATCAGTAAGACACTAATGATTGTTTTATCAGCAGTAAGACACTAATGATTGTTTTATCAATAGTAAGACACTAATGATTGTTTTATCAGCAGTAAGACACTAATGATTGTTTTATAAACAGTAAGACACTAATGATTGTTTTATCGTCAGTAAGACACTAATGGTTGTTTTACCAGCAGTAAGACACTAATGGTTGTTTTACCAGCAGTAAGACACTAATGGTTGTTTTATCAGCAGTAAGACACTAATGATTGTTTTATCAACAGTAAGACACTAATGGTTGTTTTACCAGCAGTAAGACACTAATGGTTGTTTTACCTGCAGTAAGACACTAATGATTGTTTTACCTGCAGTAAGACACTAATATTGTTTTACCTGCAGTAAGACACTAATGGTTGTTTTACCTGCAGTAAGACACTAATGGTTGTTTTACCTGCAGTAAGACACTAATGGTTGTTTTACCTGCAGTAAGACACTAATGGTTGTTTTACCTGCAGTAAGACACTAATGATTGTTTTACCTGCAGTAAGACACTAATGGTTGTTTTACCAGCAGTAAGACACTAATGGTTGTTTTACCAGCAGTAAGACACTAATGGTTGTTTTACCTGCAGTAAGACACTAATGATTGTTTTATCAGCAGTAAGACACTATGATTGTTTTATCAGCAGTAAGACACTAATGGTTGTTTTACCTGCAGTAAGACACTAATGATTGTTTTACCAGCAGTAAGACACTAATGGTTTTTTACCAGCAGTAAGACACTAATGATTGTTTTACCAGCAGTAAGACACTAATGATTGTTTTACCTGCAGTAAGACACTAATGGTTGTTTTACCTGCAGTAAGACACTAATGGTTGTTTTACCTGCAGTAAGACACTAATGGTTGTTTTACCTGCAGTAAGACACTAATGGTTGTTTTACCTGCAGTAAGACACTAATGGTTGTTTTATCAGCAGTAAGACACTAATGATTGTTTTACCTGCAGTAAGACACTAATGATTGTTTTACCTGTAGTAAGACACTAATGGTTGTTTTATCTGCAGTAAGACACTAATGGTTGTTTTACCTGCAGTAAGACACTAATGGTTGTTTTACCTGCAGTAAGACACTAATGGTTGTTTTACCTTCAGTAAGACACTAATGGTTGTTTTACCTTCAGTAAGACACTAATGGTTGTTTTATCTGCAGTAAGACACTAATGGTTGTTTTACCAGCAGTAAGACACTAATGATTGTTTTACCTGCAGTAAGACACTAATGATTGTTTTACCTGCAGTAAGACACTAATGATTGTTTTATCAGCAGTAAGACACTAATGGTTGTTTTACCAGCAGTAAGACACTAATGATTGTTTTATCAGCAGTAAGACACTAATGGTTGTTTTACCTGCAGTAAGACACTAATGATTGTTTTACCTGCAGTAAGACACTAATGGTTGTTTTATCTGCAGTAAGACACTAATGGTTGTTTTATCAGCAGTAAGACACTAATGATTTTTTTATCAGCAGTAAGACACTAATGATTTTTTTATCAATAGTAAGACACTAATGATTGTTTTATCAGCAGTAAGACACTAATGATTGTTTTATAAACAGTAAGACACTAATGGTTGTTTTACCTGCAGTAAGACACTAATAGTTGTTTTACATGCAGTAAGACACTAATGGTTGTTTTACCTGCAGTAAGACACTAATGGTTGTTTTACCTGCAGTAAGACACTAATGGTTGTTTTACCTGCAGTAAGACACTAATGATTGTTTTACCTGCAGTAAGACACTAATATTGTTTTACCAGCAGTAAGACACTAATGATTGTTTTACCTGCAGTAAGACACTAATGGTTGTTTTACCAGCAGTAAGACACTAATGGTTGTTTTACCTGCAGTAAGACACTAATGATTGTTTTATCAGCAGTAAGACACTAATGGTTGTTTTACCTGCAGTAAGACACTAATGGTTGTTTTACCTGCAGTAAGACACTAATGGTTGTTTTACCTGCAGTAAGACACTAATGATTGTTTTATCAGCAGTAAGACACTAATGGTTGTTTTATCATCAGTAAGACACTAATGATTGTTTTATCATCAGTAAGACACTAATGGTTGTTTTACCTGCAGTAAGACACTAATGATTGTTTTATCAGCAGTAAGACACTAATGGTTGTTTTACCTGCAGTAAGACACTAATGATTGTTTTACCAGCAGTAAGACACTAATGCTTGTTTTACCAGCAGTAAGACACTAATGATTGTTTTATCAGCAGTAAGACACTAATGGTTGTTTTACCAGCAGTAAGACACTAATGATTGTTTTACCTGCAGTAAGACACTAATGATTGTTTTATCAGCAGTAAGACACTAATGATTGTTTTACCAGCAGTAAGACACTAATGATTGTTTTACCTGCAGTAAGACACTAATGGTTGTTTTACCTGCAGTAAGACACTAATGATTGTTTTATCAGCAGTAAGACACTAATGTTTGTTTTATCAACAGTAAGACACTAATGATTGTTTTACCAGCAGTAAGACACTAATGATTGTTTTACCAGCAGTAAGACACTAATGGTTGTTTTACCAGCAGTAAGACACTAATGGTTGTTTTACCAGCAGTAAGACACTAATGGTTGTTTTACCAGCAGTAAGACACTAATGGTTGTTTTACCAGCAGTAAGACACTAATGGTTGTTTTACCCGCAGTAAGACACTAATGGTTGTTTTACCAGCAGTAAGACACTAATGGTTGTTTTACCAGCAGTAAGACACTAATGATTGTTTTATCAGCAGTAAGACACTAATGGTTGTTTTACCAGCAGTAAGACATTAATGGTTGTTTTACCAGCAGTAAGATACTCATGTTTGTTTTACCTGCAGTAAGACACTAATGTTTGTTTTACCTGTAGTAAGACACTAATGTTTGTTTTACCTGCAGTAAGACACTAATGTTTGTTTTACCAGCAGTAAGACACTAATGGTTGTTTTATCAACAGTAAGACACTAATGATTGTTTTACCAGCAGTAAGACACTAATGGTTGTTTTACCAGCAGTAAGACACTAATGATTGTTTTATCAGCAGTAAGACACTAATGAATGTTTTATCAGCAGTAAGACACTAATGTTTGTTTTACCTGCAGTAAAACACTAATGATTGTTTTACCAGCAGTAAGACACTAATGATTGTTTTACCTGCAGTAAGACACTAATGGTTGTTTTACCAGCAGTAAGACACTAATGGTTGTTTTACCTGTAGTAAGACACTAATGGTTGTTTTACCAGCAGTAAGACACTAATGGTTGTTTTATCAGCAGTAAGACACTAATGGTTGTTTTACCTGCAGTAAGACACTAATGATTGTTTTATCAGCAGTAAGACACTAATGGTTGTTTTACCTGCAGTAAGACACTAATGATTGTTTTACCAGCAGTAAGACACTAATGCTTGTTTTACCAGCAGTAAGACACTAATGATTGTTTTATCAGCAGTAAGACACTAATGGTTGTTTTATCAGCAGTAAGACACTAATGATTGTTTTACCAGCAGTAAAACACTAATGATTGTTTTATCAGCAGTAAGACACTAATGTTGTTTTACCTGCAGTAAGACACTAATGATTGTTTTACCAGCAGTAAGACACTAATGGTTGTTTTACCAGCAGTAAGACACTAATGGTTGTTTTATCAGCAGTATGACACTAATGATTGTTTTACCAGCAGTAAGACACTAATGGTTGTTTTACCAGCAGTAAGACACTAATGGTTGTTTTACCAGCAGTAAGACACTAATGGTTGTTTTACCTGCAGTAAGGCACTAATGATTGTTTTATCAGCAGTAAGACACTAATGGTTGTTTTACCAGCAGTAAGACACTAATGATTGTTTTACCAGCAGTAAGACACTAATGATTGTTTTACCAGCAGTAAGACACTAATGGTTGTTTTATCAGCAGTAAGACACTAATGATTGTTTTACCTGCAGTAAGACACTAATGGTTGTTTTACCAGCAGTAAGACACTAATGGTTGTTTTACCTGCAGTAAGACACTAATGGTTGTTTTACCAGCAGTAAGACACTAATGGTTGTTTTACCAGCAGTAAGACACTAATGGTTGTTTTACCAGCAGTAAGACACTAATGATTGTTTTACCAGCAGTAAAACACTAATGGTTGTTATACCAGCAGTAAGACACTAATGGTTGTTTTACATGCAGTAAGACACAATGGTTGTTTTACCAGCAGTAAGACACTAATGGTTGTTTTACCTGCAGTAAGACACTAATGGTTGTTTTACCTGCAGTAAGACACTAATGGTTGTTTTACCAGCAGTAAGACACTAATGGTTGTTTTACCAGCAGTAAGACACTAATGGTTGTTTTACCAGCAGTAAGACACTAATGGTTGTTTTACCAGCAGTAAGACACTAATGGTTGTTTTACCAGCAGTAAGACACTAATGGTTGTTTTACCTGCAGTAAGACACTAATGGTTGTTTTACCAGCAGTAAGGCACTAATGGTTGTTTTACCTGCAGTAAGACACTAATGATTGTTTTACCAGCAGTAAGACACTAATGGTTGTTTTACCTGCAGTAAGACACTAATGGTTGTTTTACCTGCAGTAAGACACTAATGGTTGTTTTACCAGCTGTAAGACACTAATGGTTGTTTTACCTGCAGTAAGACACTAATGGTTGTTTTACCAGCAGTAAGACACTAATGATTGTTTTAACCAGCAGTAAGACACTAATGGTTGTTTTACCTGCAGTAAGACACTAATGATTGTTTTACCAGCAGTAAGACACTAATGGTTGTTTTACCAGCAGTAAGACACTAATGATTGTTTTACCAGCAGTAAGACACTAATGATTGTTTTACCAGCAGTAAGACACTAATGGGTTTTTTACCAGCAGTAAGACACTAATGGTTGTTTTACCAGCAGTAAGACACTAATGGTTGTTTTACCAGCAGAAGACACTAATGATTGTTTTACCAGCAGTAAGACACTAATGGTTGTTTTACCAGCAGTAAGACACTAATGATTGTTTTATCAGCAGTAAGACACTAATGTTTGTTTTATCAGCAGTAAGACACTAATGATTGTTTTACCAGCAGTAAGACACTAATGATTGTTTTACCAGCAGTAAGACACTAATGGTTGTTTTACCAGCAGTAAGACACTAATGGTTGTTTTACCAGCAGTAAGACACTAATGGTTGTTTTACCAGCAGTAAGACACTAATGATTGTTTTACCAGCAGTAAGACACTAATGGTTGTTTTACCAGCAGTAAGACACTAATGATTGTTTTACCAGCAGTAAAACACTAATGGTTGTTTTACCAGCAGTAAGACACTAATGGTTGTTTTACCAGCAGTAAGACACTAATGATTGTTTTACCAGCAGTAAGACACTAATGATTGTTTTACCAGCAGTAAGACACTAATGGTTGTTTTACCAGCAGTAAGGCACTAATGATTGTTTTACCAGCAGTAAGACACTAATGGTTGTTTTACCTGCAGTAAGACACTAATGATTGTTTTACCAGCAGTAAGACACTAATGATTGTTTTACCAGCAGTAAGACACTAATGGTTGTTTTACCAGCAGTAAGACACTAATGATTGTTTTACCAGCAGTAAGACACTAATGATTGTTTTACCAGCAGTAAGACACTAATGGTTGTTTTACCTGCAGTAAGACACTAATGATTGTTTTATCAGCAGTAAGACACTAATGTTTGTTTTATCAACAGTAAGACACTAATGATTGTTTTACCTGCAGTAAGACACTAATGATTGTTTTACCTGCAGTAAGACACTAATGATTGTTTTGTCAGCAGTAAGACACTAATGATTGTTTTACCTGCAGTAAGACACTAATGATTGTTTATCAGCAGTAAGACACTAATGGTTGTTTTATCAGCAGTAAGACACTAATGATTGTTTTATCAACATAAGACACTAATGATTGTTTTATCAGCAGTAAGACACTAATGATTGTTTTATCAGTAGTAAGACACTAATGATTGTTTTACCTGCAGTTAGACACTAATGATTGTTTTACCAGCAGTAAGACACTAATGATTGTTTTACCTGCAGTAAGACACTAATGGTTGTTTTACCAGCTGTAAGACACTAATGGTTGTTTTACCTGCAGTAAGACACTAATGGTTGTTTTACCAGCAGTAAGACATTAATGATTGTTTAACCAGCTGTAAGATACTAATGGTTGTTTTACCTGCAGTAAGACACTAATGATTGTTTTACCAGCAGTAAGACACTAATGGTTGTTTTACCAGCAGTAAGACACTAATGATTGTTTTACCAGCAGTAAGACACTAATGATTGTTTTACCAGCAGTAAGACACTAATGGTTTTTTACCAGCATTAAGACACTAATGGTTGTTTTACCAGCAGTAAGACACTAATGATTGTTTTATCAGCAGTAAGACACTAATGTTTGTTTTATCAGCAGTAAGACACTAATGATTGTTTTACCTGCAGTAAGACACTAATGATTGTTTTACCAGCAGTAAGACACTAATGGTTGTTTTACCAGCAGTAAGACACTAATGGTTGTTTTACCAGCAGTAAGACACTAATGGTTGTTTTACCAGCAGTAAGACACTAATGATTGTTTTACCAGCAGTAAGACACTAATGGTTGTTTTACCAGCAGTAAGACACTAATGGTTGTTTTACCAGCAGTAAGACACTAATGGTTGTTTTACCAGCAGTAAGACACTAATGGTTGTTTTACCAGCAGTAAGACACTAATGCTTGTTTTACCAGCAGTAAGACACTAATGGTTGTTTTACCAGCAGTAAGACACTAATGGTTGTTTTACCAGCAGTAAGGCACTAATGATTGTTTTACCAGCAGTAAGACACTAATGGTTGTTTTACCTGCAGTAAGACACTAATGATTGTTTTACCAGCAGTAAGACACTAATGATTGTTTTACCAGCAGTAAGACACTAATGGTTGTTTTACCAGCAGTAAGACACTAATGATTGTTTTACCAGCAGTAAGACACTAATGATTGTTTTACCAGCAGTAAGACACTAATGGTTGTTTTACCTGCAGTAAGACACTAATGATTGTTTTATCAGCAGTAAGACACAAATGTTTGTTTTATCAACAGCAAGACACTAATGATTGTTTTACCTGCAGTAAGACACTAATGATTGTTTTACCTGCAGTAAGACACTAATGATTGTTTTGTCAGCAGTAAGACACTAATGATTGTTTTACCTGCAGTAAGACACTAATGATTGTTTATCAGCAGTAAGACACTAATGGTTGTTTTATCAGCAGTAAGACACTAATGATTGTTTTATCAACATTAAGACACTAATGATTGTTTTATCAGCAGTAAGACACTAATGATTGTTTTATCAGCAGTAAGACACTAATGATTGTTTTACCTGCAGTTAGACACTAATGATTGTTTTACCTGCAGTAAGACACTAATGATTGTTTTACCTGCAGTAAGACACTAATGATTGTTTTACCTGCAGTAAGACACTAATGATTGTTTTACCTGCAGTAAGGCACTAATGATTGTTTTACCTGCAGTAAGACACTAATGATTGTTTTATCAGCATTAAGACACTAATGATTGTTTTATCAGCAGTAAGACACTAATGATTGATTTATCAGCAGTAAGACACTAATGATTGTTTTATCAGCAGTAAGACACGAATGATTGTTTTATCAGCAGTAAGACACTAATGATTGTTTTATCAGCAGTGAGACACTAATGGTTGTTTTATCAGCAGTAAGACACTAATGATTGTTTTATCAACAGTAAGACACTAATGATTGTTTTATCAGCAGTAAGACACTAATGATTGTTTTATCAGTAGTAAGACACTAATGATTGTTTTACCTGCAGTTAGACACTAATGATTGTTTTACCAGCAGTAAGACACTAATGATTGTTTTACCTGCAGTAAGACACTAATGATTTTTTTACCTGTAGTAAGGCACTAATGATTGTTTTACCTGCAGTAAGACACTAATGATTGTTTTATCAGCATTAAGACACTAATGATTGTTTTATCAGCAGTAAGACACTAATGATTGATTTACCAGCAGTAAGACACTAATGGTTGTTTTACCAGCAGTAAGACACTAATGGTTGTTTTACCAGCAGTAAGACACTAATGGTTGTTTTACCAGCAGTAAGACACTAATGATTGTTTTACCAGCAGTAAGACACTAATGGTTGTTTTACCAGCAGTAAGACACTAATGGTTGTTTTACCAGCAGTAAGACACTAATGGTTGTTTTACCAGCAGTAAGACACTAATGGTTGTTTTACCAGCAGTAAGACACTAATGCTTGTTTTACCAGCAGTAAGACACTAATGGTTGTTTTACCAGCAGTAAGACACTAATGGTTGTTTTACCAGCAGTAAGGCACTAATGATTGTTTTACCAGCAGTAAGACACTAATGGTTGTTTTACCTGCAGTAAGACACTAATGATTGTTTTACCAGCAGTAAGACACTAATGGTTGTTTTACCAGCAGTAAGACACTAATGGTTGTTTTACCAGCAGTAAGACACTAATGATTGTTTTACCAGCAGTAAGACACTAATGGTTGTTTTACCTGCAGTAAGACACTAATGATTGTTTTATCAGCAGTAAGACACTAATGATTGATTTACCAGCAGTAAGACACTAATGGTTGTTTTACCTGCAGTAAGACACTAATGATTGTTTTACCTGCAGTAAGACACTAATGATTGTTTTGTCAGCAGTAAGACACTAATGATTGTTTTACCTGCAGTAAGACACTAATGATTGTTTATCAGCAGTAAGACACTAATGGTTGTTTTATCAGCAGTAAGACACTAATGATTGTTTTATCAACATTAAGACACTAATGATTGTTTTATCAGCAGTAAGACACTAATGATTGTTTTATCAGTAGTAAGACACTAATGATTGTTTTACCTGCAGTTAGACACTAATGATTGTTTTACCAGCAGTAAGACACTAATGATTGTTTTACCTGCAGTAAGACACTAATGATTGTTTTACCTGCAGTAAGACACTAATGATTGTTTTACCTGCAGTAAGGCACTAATGATTGTTTTACCTGCAGTAAGACACTAATGATTGTTTTATCAGCATTAAGACACTAATGATTGTTTTATCAGCAGTAAGACACTAATGATTGATTTATCAGCAGTAAGACACTAATGATTGTTTTATCAGCAGTAAGACACGAATGATTGTTTTATCAGCAGTAAGACACTAATGATTGTTTTATCAGCAGTGAGACACTAATGGTTGTTTTATCAGCAGTAAGACACTAATGGTTGTTTTATCAACAGTAAGACACTAATGATTGTTTTACCTGCAGTAAGACACTAATGATTGTTTTGTCAGCAGTAAGACACTAATGATTGTTTTACCTGCAGTAAGACACTAATGATTGTTTATCAGCAGTAAGGCACTAATGGTTGTTTTATCAGCAGTAAGACACTAATGATTGTTTTATCAACATTAAGACACTAATGATTGTTTTATCAGCAGTAAGACACTAATGATTGTTTTATCAGTAGTAAGACACTAATGATTGTTTTACCTGCAGTTAGACACTAATGATTGTTTTACCAGCAGTAAGACACTAATGATTGTTTTACCTGCAGTAAGACACTAATGATTGTTTTACCTGCAGTAAGACACTAATGATTGTTTTACCTGCAGTAAGGCACTAATGATTGTTTTACCTGCAGTAAGACACTAATGATTGTTTTATCAGCATTAAGACACTAATGATTGTTTTATCAGCAGTAAGACACTAATGATTGATTTATCAGCAGTAAGACACTAATGATTGTTTTATCAGCAGTAAGACACGAATGATTGTTTTATCAGCAGTAAGACACTAATGATTGTTTTATCAGCAGTGAGACACTAATGGTTGTTTTATCAGCAGTAAGACACTAATGATTGTTTTTCAACAGTAAGACACTAATGATTGTTTTATCAGCAGTAAGACACTAATGATTGTTTTATCAGTAGTAAGACACTAATGATTGTTTTACCTGCAGTTAGACACTAATGATTGTTTTACCAGCAGTAAGACACTAATGATTGTTTTACCTGCAGTAAGACACTAATGATTGTTTTACCTGCAGTAAGACACTAATGATTGTTTTATCAGCATTAAGACACTAATGATTGTTTTATCAGCAGTAAGACACTAATGATTGATTTATCAGCAGTAAGACACTAATGATTGTTTTATCAGCAGTAAGACACGAATGATTGTTTTATCAGCAGTAAGACACTAATGATTGTTTTATCAGCAGTAAGACACTAATGATTGTTTTATCAGCAATAATACACTAATGATTGTTTTATCAACAGTAAGACACTAATGATTGTTTTATCAGCAGTAAGACACTAATGATTGTTTTATCAACAGTAAGACACTAATGATTGTTTTATCAGCAGTTAGACACTAATGATTGTTTTATCAGCAGTAAGACACTAATGATTGTTTTATTAGCAGTAAGACACTAATGATTGTTTTATCAGCAGTAAGACACTAATGATTGTTTTATCAACAGTAAGACACTAATGATTGTTTTATCAGCAGTAAAACAATAGTGATGAGTTGAATGTGCCAGTCAGCACGAGGCTGAAACTACGTCATAGTTCATAGTCAACTGCGTGTGTCTGGGCGGTAAACCGGAACTATCTAGAGCCTAGTCCATATCGTCGTGATGTGTATAGTAACTGACTAACCAGTCTACGAATCGAAACCGAGAGCAAAGGCAGCCTGGTAATCACAATTACCAAGGTATAGACGGATATGTTGGGTCGACAGACGCAAATATCGCAACTCGGCTGCAAACCACAACGCTGTACATCTCACCATGATCATCAAGTACCATGCCAGCTAGAACACGTGATCAAGTCTCTCCACAACCATCTATCTCTACAGCTGCTTATCAGTTGTGTTGTTGACTTCTTGTACCAGATCTTGGGAGGGTTGAACAATGTACTATAGAGAGTGGGAGTTAATAGAGTTAACAGGGGAATTAACCGGAGATGTTGAGCTATTAAGCCACTATGAACACTGGACAGTTTTGAAGAACATCTCAAGATCTTGTTATTAGGTTATAGTCACGTGATAAAAGTCGATGAGCCAAACTAGAGGGCTTGATATGTAAGTTTTCGGCAATATCTCAAAGTAAATGCGCTGGCGGAACAGAAAATGGCTGACACAAAGATAAAAAGGGTAGATAGTTAGAATTGAAGTAAAAAGATCAGCCAATAAGTTAGAAACATGAAGTTAAACAGATATAGAATGATTTAGAAATGTGGGTCCATCCTGGACAGTTTTAAAGGACTTAAAGTTCTGTTAGAGATAAACATTTATATACACTGATTAGCTGTTGTTGATTTATAATTACACTATGGAGTGCATGAGTATGATGTGATTTGTGATTGCAGGTCTATGTCATTGTTGGCCTACGATGTTACATCCCATTAAACCTGTTGGAGTACAATAGACAATGACAGTGGGGCCATATCTAGAACTATCGCACGGAGTTGTCATCATTTGATGTTGCTGTCCACGAATGTATATAGCTGTCTACGACTGTTTGTCCAAGTCTATAACGTCTGTATTAGAAATCAAGGACATGTGTTCTGCCTGCAGCGATCTGGCCTAACAACAGACGACCATCTGATGAGAGCCTCTCTATTTTAAGTAAACAATATTCAGTAAAATAATTGTATTTTTTTCTCTGTTTCCTCCTGTCTCTACTGCCCTAAATTTGTTTCAGCTTTCACAATATACTCCAGTTTTTCCCCTTCTCATTATATGTAAAAAAATATATTACTATTTCTTTCTGATGTTGGTAATTAGTGTTGCTTTCCCTTTGATCTATTTTAAAACGGCCTCATCACTCGTTTTAGCTGTCTATGGTATTCTCAACATTCTTCTGTAAATCCATATTTATTTTGTTATCACGGGCACCACAAGTACATCCTGTTCGTTCTGTGGACGGATCTCTCTGTCCAATATTGGTAGATTGAGCCACGAGAGAAGCTGTTCAACAAAGCAGCGTCCAGCATAAGATACTAATATTTGACCAAACTACGGACTTATCATGATTGCTTGCTACCAACCGTCTGTCAAGACGCCAAATGCTATATATATATATATGTGGTATCCAACGATTTTATTGTCTGTTATCCAGGACTCACATCTATATGTCAAGCATGGCTGTACAAAACACACGAAGAATTGCTTTTCATATTTCCATTAGTAAAAATTGATTGCATAATGTCTTTCTCATTCTTTGTGATGCAGCCTTTGCCTGAGAAATATCTTTACCTCACCTCTGTTGTACATCTACCATCTAAAGCTATCATCCTTGGCGGGTATTTAAATGTATTGTTTTAACACTGTCACATTCACTTTAATTGCAACGCATCTACGCTCACATAACGTCTGTTCTAAGGGCGGGCGATGAAGAAGGGTTGGCGTTGGGTGAAAACAACAGGGGAAAAAGACAGTGACGATGACGTCAGTGTTAATACTATAGGGTGTTTCTAAAGTCGCTGTGCAGTGATTTGAAAATAGTTTTGAAAATACGTCACCGATTGATGAAATTTAGGTCATGATATTTTGTTTCACTGCACAGCGACTTTAGAAACACCCTGTATAACCTGAACTATTTTCATGAGCAACAACAATTTGTCAATCTTTGAAAACAAAAGAGTTGAATAAATAAAGCTTGCCTGGTTGATATAAGGAACGAGCAGTTTGTTGACCATCATCTCGATGTGACAGCACGTGTTCCAGCCGCATGCCTTGCAGTTGAGACCTGAGTGTGTCAAGTCACACTAAACGAGAACAACAGTATTTGATTACGTCAATGAATGTCCATGCATTTACAAACAAGGTTTGAATCATGCAGCAAGGTCAGAAGGGTTGGGACCAGTTGAGCAGAAGCTGGAGAAATAGGAAGCAGAAGATTAAAGAAATTAGGAGAAGATCTGAAGAAATAGAAAGGAATATGAAGAAAGAGTTTAAAAGAATAAAAAGGAGAAGATGGGAGAAATAGAATAGTGAAGATAGAATAGGCAGAAGGAACGTAAATGAATAAGAAGGGGAAGACGAGAGGAATAGAATAGACAAGAAAGGGAAATAAACCGAAAATATATTGTAAAGAATATCAATGAATACACAATGAGACAACAATTCATGATTATTTAAGTTATTAATTAAACATGAGGCACCTTCATAGAACACTTATCTTGTACTTAATCTTATATGTCTTGTTGTTATTTAATGTTCTCCTAAAATTGGCGAAGCGATTGAACATCTCTTACATTTGTTTCGCTCATTAGATTGGCAGACAGCAATAGTCAGTCACCCATTAACCAGGTTTTCAACAAAAGGTATGTGACATAAATAGTCAGCTACTCGTGAAACTATCTACTATATCTTTGTGCGTCCAGCATTCTACAATTGAAAAGAATACTTCTTCCCTGAAGGTCAGATAAACGTACGTAGCTTTACACATGCCAGTTACTATTGGCAAAAATATGGGTTTTTATCATTGTCGTCTTCTCAATATTCCTGTATGGTGCAGAGACATGGACATTAGACCAGAAAACAGAACAGAAAATTGAGGCCTTTGAAATGTGGATTTATAAAAGAATAGGTAGAATTGGATGGAAAGAAAAGAAAACAAACGAGAAAGTTTTAAAACAACTAAAAATGAAAAGAGAACTACTAAACACAATTAGAGCAAGACAAATGAAATTTTTGGGTCATGTTAAAAGACACAACATCCTAATAAAAGTAATATTGTAAGGGAAAATACAAGGTAAAAGAGGCAGAGGCAGACCAAGACTAACATGGACGAGTAACATCAAAAGATGGACAAATCAGCCTATGACAGTCTGCACCATCAAAGCAAAAGACAGAGTGGAATGGCGCTCCATTGTAGCCAAACTTCGATGCGGAGACGGCACTCAATGTTGTTGATGATCATTGTAACGCATAAGGAGGCTGTATCAAAAATAATAATGAACTGATAGAAAGATTACAGTGAATATACTTACTAAGAGAAGTGAAATAAAGTTATTGGTAATGATATACTTATATCGTATTTATCGTACTTACTCGTATATTAAGAAACCCTTGTCAGATAAAAGGTATCTCTAAATCCACATTATAATTTAAGAAAAAAAAAACAGAACAGAAAAACCAAGAAAGCAATTATATTAGGGTGAGAGAAATCTTTGCCCAAGACGAAAAGATTTATTTTGGACCGTGTCGATCCCAAAAGTGTTGATACTGACGTATGCTCAGTAACACACGAAATAAGCTCACAGCGGCGTAGCACCTGGAGATGATGAGTCCAGTGCACGTTGTCGCTTATAATACTTGCTGGCAAGCTAGATATGCAATCTCTTTCAGCTTGGACGATTTAAAGCATTAGGATGGGAGGGAACTACGATTATTCTACAGCAGAGTCAGTGCTTTAACCACAGTATCAGTGATGCGGAAGTGTTTATAAATGTAAGAGAATCGAAAAACAAGCACTCGAAGTGAGAACTGAACCAAATAATAAACATTGACAACATTTTGGGTACATGACCAACTAGAATTATGGAGATAAGAACAAGAAATGTTCTACCTGCATTATGCCCCAAGCGTGTCCATTGTCCCCATATCCGCCTGTACTTTCCAAGAGGGACCCGCCCCTGGACTCTCTGCTGGCAATGGCTGCTATTACAGATGCCTGGATACCTGATCAATATTATATCCATGACAATCATCATCACAATACAATCAACATCATATCTATGACAATCATCACTACTATACAATCAACATCATATCCATGACAATCATCATTACTATACAATCAACATCATATCCATGACAATCATCATTACTATACAATCAACATCATATCCATGACAATCATCATTACTATACAATCAACATCATATCCATGACAATCATCATTACTATACAATCAACATCATATCCATGACAATCATCATCACTATACAATCACATCATATCTATGACAATCATCATTACTATACAATCAACATCATATCCATGACAATCATCATCACTATACAATCAACATCATATCCATGACAATCATCATTACTATACAATCAACATCATATCCATGACAATCATCATCACTATACAATCACATCATATCTATGACAATCATCATTACTATACAATCAACATCATATCCATGACAATCATCATCACTATACAATCAACATCATATCCATGACAATCATCATCACTATACAATCAACATCATATCCATGACAATCATCATCACTATACAATCAACATTATATATAAAGGTAAAGGAAAAGTACGAGACTTGAATCAGCGTCTTAGCACGCGAGTTTTCACTCATATGTGCTCGGCCGCCTATCCAGAAGTGTTCGGAGACTTCTGGATAGTGTCGCTTCAAGGATCGAAACTCACGAACCGAGGCGGCATTCCTCACCTTCCCAGAGTACTACCCTGGTACCCATTTCTGCCAGCGGCTGGGTCGACCGCGGGGGTATTTTTTTTCTAACCACGAGTACAATTCACAGTGCTTCCAACGGGAATTGAACACAGGTTGTCCGGACGTCAGTAGACTTGTCAAGTGGTTTTCCCAACTCGGCTACTGAGGCCCCCAACACCAAGGCAATCATATATATGATGATCTTCATAACTATACAATAGATATTATACCCATGACAATCATCACCGTTATACAATCAACATTATATCCATGACAATCATCACCGTTATACAATCAACATTATATCCATGACAATCATCACCGTTATTCAATCAACATTATATCCATGACAATCATCACCGTTATACAATCAACATTATATCCATGACAATCATCACCGTTATACAATCAACATTATATCCATGACAATCATCACC
Source organism: Megaustenia siamemsis (assembly GCA_032433765.1). NCBI lineage: Eukaryota > Metazoa > Mollusca > Gastropoda > Stylommatophora > Ariophantidae > Megaustenia > Megaustenia siamemsis. The sequence continues at coordinate 49,624,924 of JAVIAB010000088.1, read as the reverse complement.
GTTAATCAATCAACATTATATCCGCGACAATCATCACCGTTATACAATCAACATTATATCCATGACAATCATCACCGTTATACAATCAACATTATATCCATGACAATCATCACCGTTATACAATCAACATTATATCCATGACAATCATCACCATTATACAATCAACATTATATCCATGACAATCATCACCGTTATACAATCACATTATATCCACGACAATCATCACCGTTATACAATCAACATTATATCCATGACAATCATCACCATTATACAATCAACATTATATCCATGGCAATCATTACCATTATACAATCAACATTATATCCATGACAATCATCACCATTATACAATCATCATTATATCCATGACAATCATCACCATTATACAATCAACATTATATCCATGACAATCATCACCGTTATACAATCAACATTATATCCATGACAATCATTACCGTCATACAATCAACATTATATCCATGACAATCATCACCATTATACAATCAACATTATATCCATGACAATCATCACCATTATACAATCAACATTATATCCATGACAATCATCACCATTATACAATCAACATTATATCCATTATAAGAATAACGAGCATGAATGTAGAGAACGCGCAGACAAATTAGTTAAAGCGGGAGGGAGATTACCACAAGAAAACCATTCGCTCAGTTATGATGAAGCCAAATCCACCCTCATAGGTCAGTTCCATGAAAAATGGAAACTAGAACACCCAAAGCATAACGAGAGTGACAGATACCACCATCTATCAAGGAGGGATCAAGCCATCATACTTCGCCATACGCGCTGGCCACAATAGAATGAGAAATCACATGTTTACCAAATTCAAAATAGGTACAACCAGCCTATGCCACTGGACAATATGACTTCAAAACATGTTCTACAGGATTGCCCCCAGTACACAGTCTTGAGAAGTGCAATGTGGTCCACACCCACCTCCCTGGAAGAGAAACTATATGGGGCAATCGATTCACTTAAACAGACAGCTGACTTCATGAGAGAGTCTGGAATCCTACTCTGATTGAGTCTTGATCGCAGAGAGAGAGAACTTTTCGAAGGTTTATGAGAGAAAGTAAAGAGACTTCAGATTTAGAAGGGGATGACGTCACTGCAGGAGAGGAATTCCAATATATTCTCAGCCCCTGTTTCAGCAACCAAGAAGGTGTCCATTCTAATGGTTCATTCTGTTCTAGTGAACGTGTTGAGTTTTACAACAACAAAAATGCGCAGCTCATGATGCACACTTCCGCTGTTGTGGTCGTCGCAGGCAGCATGATGTCTATGCCCCCGCGCCAGTTCCGCGTAGATACCGTGATCACCGAGCATGCCCCAAGAATCGCTGTCCCAACAAATGAAGTCAGGTCTCCACTTCGGTGAAACACTTGATTCGGCCACAGTCCAGCTGATAGCAAATTTTGCAGTCGAACACATTTCACCTATCCCGTCCCAGGACTTTGCACCGTTCCACTTCAACAAACGATCTAACCTCTACGAACCGACGCCACAATGACGTTGATCCACAAAGTCAAATTGATAACCACAAATTAGGTGAATGCGACTGGATCACCGGTGTCTCCGCAAAAGAAGCAGACCAGAAACAATCATTTGAAAATACAATGCAGCAAAAATGTCACAAGTCCTGAACCTGATTTGACTAAACGGCCGCCTTGACCCGCCACACCAGCTAGATGTGAAAAGAGAGAGCGAGAGAGAGAGAGAGAGAGAGAGAGAGAGAGAGAGGCATAGATATAACTTGAATTCCAATATCAACGAATGGACTGGATTCTACTTCACCATAATAATGATAACAAGACGATTCCGCACATTCTTTTCTTTCATCTGTCTGGTAGCATCATCGTCTCATCTTGCTTCAAGTCTCATGTAAAATATTTATCAACTGATGTGATTTATTCCTGGGGATATTGCTGTAGTGTCACTTTACCACCTGAACCATATATGTTCTTATATTCTGCAACGCCACTAACATTAACTGGAGTGTGCAAGTTTGAAGAAGCAAAGCAGGCACACTGTGTAACATAAAAACAGACAGATAATACGTACAGTTATTGTCAGCGGTTGCTTGGTAGCATGACCTGTGTTGCGTTAGATAAGGAAGGTCATGTTGCGCATCTGCGTTCGATGCGGCCACACCTTTGGATATTAGAACAAAGCCATGAGATTGAAAATTTTTTGCATTTCAAACATTTTCCCATTTCTATTTTCATGAAAACACCATTTGTTCATATAACACATGGGAAGTGACTAAATAGGAGCAATAGGCGTCTCTTAATCTTGTACACCCAAGTTTGTAAAGTAACAATTAAAACTTATTGTATTTCACGTTATCTCGACAACAGATGAAAAATGTCAAGCCATTACTTGCTGTACACGATTAATGTTCCGCGTTTAGTCCTACACAGTCAACAAACATCAACGATACAGAAACTATAATAAAACATTAAATAAAAATTGAAAGTTCATAAATAATTAACGATTTACAATGCACAAAATGACATAAAGTTTAAAACAAATAAAATTTAATTAATAATTTGTGTGTTTGTTGTAAAAAAAAGATTATTTCTATTTAATACATAGAGTTACAGATCTGATTTCTGCAGATGTTGTGTTGCAATGATTGATTGTTGCCAGGAATCACTTGTAGCAAATTTTCAAGTGCTTGTTTTTTTCAGTAGATAACAGAATGTGTGCAACATGATGGTTCCAGCATCCGGCAGGTTATCCACAAAATGTGCTCGTACTTGCAGGTTGTAATTGCTGCTTGTTCGATGTTGTCTTTCAATTGTCGCAGTGCACGAACTGCCTCCTTTCTGATGCTTAAGTTTATCCACATCCAACATACAATTATTGCTAAGGGTCCTCAAGACATCACCTTTGTGTATGTCCTTCCTACTGCCACACTTGGGACCAACTATCAGCCTTTTCGTTGCCACAAAATTCCTGTATGACCCGGACAGTACAGCCAAAGCAGACATCCCCCCCCACCCCACTTTATAAATGTCCATGTATGTCACAATTTCTTTTTTATTTTTAGTAGTCGAAAGATAAGTCGTCGGCCTCTGGACAGAAATGTTGCAAGCTGATTCATACACCAGGCGGTTGGAATTTGTTCAAATGTAAACCGTGGTTTCCTCTTGGCTTTACCCTACCCTTGGTCAATGGATAATGAGATCCGATTTCTAGCCGGCTCTGGATAGTGATATCTGATGTCTAGCCCTCTCTGAATAGTGAGATCCGATGTCTAGTTTTCTCTGGATGGTGAGATCAGATGTCTAGCCCTTTCTGGATAGTTAGATCTGATGACTAGTTTTTTTCTAGATAGTGAGATCCGATGTCTAGTTTTCTCTGGATAGTGAGATCTGAAGTCTAGCCCTCTCTGGATAGTGAGATCTGTATGATATGTTACTTTAATAACATTTAAAGTAACATATCATACACTGGAATAGTGAAAAAAGAAGATTTGTTGTCAATATCAGAGGATTCTATTATAATTTTGTTGCTGGCACGTAAATAGAAGGGAACAGGTGGGATATTTTACAGGTGGGATATTTTACAGCACTGGAAACATTGAAGGTGGAAGAAACAGAAAGTAAGATACCAGACATTTTCTTTCTCTTTACTTCTTGCGTTCACGCGATGTCTACTAAATAGAATGGATAGACATCTCGGTAACCCGTCCCTAAAAAGACGTTAAGTGGACGTAGATGCGCTGTGTTGTCATTTATTTGAGCCTTTCGGCCAAAGACATCCGAATTTAGCACGACATTTGAAGTACTGGGCTGCTTTCACTCTCAGATTCCTACTCCCTTGGCCAGATTAGAGTGGTTAGTCTGTTACTAGAGGTACCAGGAAGAAGTGGGGTAAGGTTTGGATGGCTCTGGTTCACCGATTCTAGCATACGTCATATGTTATGAAACGTTGGCAGCTTCCAACTCTGTTGCTGTCAGGTAGAAAGCTATGGAGAGATATAATCACCTGTGCCAGCAGGGATGGTACGTGACGACGACGATGATGATGATGATAGTGATACTTTGTCATCTACTAATGCTGAAGACATCGGTTCTTCATTATCCTACATCCATCGTAAATTGTTTTTTTTCCCCCTTCCTAAAGATAAATTCAGAGAAATAAACATTAATGACATAGGAGTTACTTACCTTTACATGCTCTTGTAGACAACGGAGGAAGAGGATTCATAGGAGGAAGAGGTATGTTTTATAGCACTCAGAAAAAATGACAAATAAACAACAGAAGAAAAAAAAACAAAGAATAATATATGGTCCGAAGCAGGATCGAACCCGTACTCGTTGGTATTGCGCCTTTCCACGAGAAACCGAACACTAGGGAACAATAATTTCTTAATAGGAAAGCACAGAAATACAATTTATTCCAGACCTGTAATCATAACCCTATGCTATAGTCATGAGAACAAATGCGTGAACGACATTGTCCACGATAGCTAATTTGTTTTATTTGAGTGGCAGTGTTCTCTAAGGTTCGGCTTCTCGTGGCAAGGCGCAGTGCCAAGGAGTACGGGTTCTATCATGCTTCTTATCATATATTGTTGTTTGTTTTTTCTGTTGTTGTTTATTTGTCATTTTTCCTGAGTGCTGTAAATAGCTCTTTCTCCTATGATTCACTGAATTACCGTCTCGGAAGTTTCCCTCTATAATAATATTCATTGATTATTATTTGTCTCTTGTTGACAGTATCGTCATGCAGCTATTCTTATCTTTTAGCATGTCGTGTGATAGTTATGGTTTTGCAATCTGTATTGCTATATATATTTCGCATTATATTATATTGTAATCGTTAATCTCTGATAACCTTTAATGTCTTGTAGTCCTAAATATCATGTAGCGCTAATGTCTTGTAGCCTTCAGTGTTTTGTAGCTCTATCATGTAATACTTAATGTTTTATAATTTTTAACGTTTTGTAGCCCTATATGTCCTGTAGCATTTAATGTTTTGTAGCCCTAAATGTCATGTTGTTTGTAATGTTTGTTAACCCTAAATGTCATGTAGTACTTAAAGTTTTGTAGCCCTTAATGTCATGTAGTTTCTTATGTCTTTTAGCTTTTAATGGGCATGTGGTCCACAATTTAATGCAGTATTTAATGTCTTGTACCTTTTAATATTTTGTAGCCTTTAATGCCATGCTCTCAGTTTCCGGTTGTTTCCAAAATGGAGGAATTATTTTTCTCCGGCTTGGTATTGAACCGTTGATCAGAGGTTTAACAAGCCGCTATCGTAAAAACGATGTTGTTAATGAAACGTAGACCTGATACAGAATGTGTAAATTAGCAGTAGATAATAATGATAGTTTTTTCGGCCCCAAAACAACAACAAAAATAGGATTCTGGAATGTGCGAACAATGGCCGCTCCGACGAAACATGCACAGGTCGCGAGCGAGATGGACAGATACGATCTAGATATTTTAGGATTAAGCGAAATGCGCTGGCTTGGAACAGGTAGGAGATCTATTGATAATAAAATAGTAGTTTTTTTCTGGAAGGGAAGATGGAAAACACCGTGAAGGAGTAGGCATAATGATGACAGACAAAGCTGCAAGAAGTTTATTAGAATGGGAACCGGTAAATAGCCGTCTGATACGAACACGCTACAAAACAAAACATGGAAGACTTTCAATTATTCAATGTTATGCGCCTACTAACGAAGCTGATGATGAAGTTAAGGACGTTTTTTATAACCAACTGCAACAACTTATAAACAAAATACCAAAACACGATCTTTTAATTGTAATGGGAGACTTCAACGCCAAAGTAGGACAAGATAACGCAGGAGTGGAACATGTGATGGGGAGAGAAGGCTGTAATACAACAAGTCAGAATGGAGAAAGATTAATAGAATTATGTTTAATAGAAAATTTAGTTATAGGTGGGACATTATTTCCACACAAAAATATTCACAAAACAACATGGATATCTCCTGATGATAGAACCTCAAATCAAATTGACCACCTATGTATTAAACAACAATTCAGATCATCATTAATAGATGTAAGAGCTTACAGAGGTGCTGATGTTAATAGTGACCACAACCTGTGCATTGGGAAAATAAGATTAAAATTTAGAAACCAACAGAAGAGGTCAATTACACATAAAATTGATAGTCATAAACTGAAAGATGAAGCCATAAAGGAAAAGTTTAACATAGAGCTAAGTAATTGTTATTCAGCACTCGGTGAAATAGACTTAGATATCAATGAAATGTGGGACTCACAGAGCAAAATACTAATGACAGAAGCAGAAGCAAGTGCCGGACTGAAGAAAATGGAAAAACGAGCTTGGATCTCAGACACCACATGGAAATACATCAAAGAAAGAAGAGAAGCAAAGAGAGCCGTGACTAATGTAAAGACAGATCTTGGAAAGGTTCTGGCAAAAGCAACATACAAAGAATTAGACAACAAAGTGAAAAGTTCGGCAAGAAGAGATACAAGAGCTTATATAGACAACTTGGCAGAGAAAGCAGAGACAGCTGCAATTACAGGAGACAGCAGAACTCTCTATACAGTACAAAAGATGCTGACAAACACCTATACATCCAGTGGAACACCAATTCTAGACAAATCTGGATTAATGCTAACAACAAGCGCAGACATAAAAGCCCGTTGGGCAGAACACTTCAAAGAAATTCTTAACCGTCCACTACCTCACAGTTTAATAGATTTTGAAGCTGAAACACCAGCAGCAGAATTAGATGTAAATTTAGATGACTTCACCTTGAGTGAAATAGAAACCACCTTAAAGCTAATGACCAATAACAAGGCTGCTGGAGAGGATAAGTTAACAGCTGAGATCCTCAAGGCAATTGATAGCCATAATTTAATACATCTCCAAAAAATGTTCAACATCATTTGGAAAACAGAGAAGACGCCTCATAAATGGAAAAAAGGAATCATTGTTAAGATCCCAAAAAAGGGCAATCTTAGAGATTGTAACAACTGGAGAGGCGTGACACTTTTGTCAGTTGCCTCAAAGTTATTCTGTAAAATCATCCTAAATAGAATAAAGGATTCAATAGATACAGTAATGCGTGAAGAACAGGCTGGGTTTAGAAAAGGGAGAAGCTGTCTTGACCACATTTTCACTCTACGACTTATATTGGAGGAACATATTGAAAAGCAAAAACCTTTTGTACTTAACTTCATCGACTTCAAAAAAGCATTTGATAGTATTCATAGAGATTCTTTGTGGAAAATTCTGAAGCAATATGGTTTACCATCAAAAATCATAAATATTATCAAAGACATGTATGATGGTTACACATGTGCAGTTCGAACAGAGGAAGGACTGAGCGAATGTTTCCCAATAGAAACTGGGGTTAAACAAGGATGTATTTTATCGCCCTTGTTATTTGGAATTGTTATGGACTTCATAATGAAGAAATGCTGCACTGGTAATAAAGGCATCGAATGGATACAAGGAGACCATTTGGAGGACCTCGACTTTGCTGATGACATAGTTCTCATCAGCAGTCAGATAAAAACGATGCAGGAAAACACAAATGAACTATCATCAATAGCCAGCAAAATTGGGCTTGAGGTCAATCATGAAAAGACTAAAGTCATGAAAAGTTTAATTCCAACAAGTGACAAAATATACATGGAAAACAAACCAGTAGAAGAGATCGATCACTTTATCTATCTTGGAAGTCACATTGATCGAGAAGGGGATACGAGCAAAGAAATTAGAATCAGACTGGCTAAAGCAGCAATGTCTTTCAGAAGCCTTGAAAAGTTGTGGAAATCAAAACTCATTAGCACAAACACAAAACTTAGGCTATTCAAATCAAATGTACTATCAACCCTTACGTATGCGTGTGAAAGCTGGAAAACAACAAGAGATATAGAAACAAAGTTGAACGCATTCGAAAATAAATGTCTAAGGAAAATACTTGGTATAGAATGGAACGAATTCAAAACAAACGAGGAAATTAGAGAAATCGCCAATCAACCACTAATATCTTCAGTAATAAAGAAAAGACGATGGTCATACGTTGGACATGTGATGAGAAGAGATAATAATCGAATAGCAAAGCAAGCCCTCATATGGGAAACAACAGGTAAAAGAAAAAGAGGAAGACCCAGGGAGACACTGAGAAGAACATTGATGAGAGAGGCAAGAGCAGCAGGAATCGGCTCCCTCAATGAGATAGAACTGCTTGCACAGAACAGAGACAGATGGCGAGATTTAATAAAATATCTTTAAAAGAAAACTGCTAGAACAAAAATTCATATAGGAGAAGGTGTATCTTGGTCTACGCCCTATGGCCGGTTACGGCTCGAAAGGTCAATAGATAGATAGAATGCCATGTAATCCCTAATCTCTGGCAGTCATCGATGTCATGTAGCCCTTAATGTCTGGTATATTTAGTCGTCTGGCAGTCATCGATGTCATGTAGCCCTTAATGTCTGGTATATTTAGTCGTCTGGCAGTCATCGATGTCATGTAGCCCTTAATGTCTGGTATATTTAGTCGTCTGGCAGTCATCGATGTCATGTAGCCCTTAATGTCTGGTATATTTAGTCGTCTGGCAGTCATCGATGTCATGTAGCCCTTAATGTCTGGTATATTTAGTCGTCTGGCAGTCATCGATGTCATGTAGCCCTTAATGTCTGGTATATTTAGTCGTCTGGCAGTCATCGATGTCATGTAGCCCTTAATGTCTGGTATATTTAGTCGTCTGGCAGTCATCGATGTCATGTAGCCCTTAATGTCTGGTATATTTAGTCGTCTGGCAGTCATCGATGTCATGTAGCCCTTAATGTCTGGTATATTTAGTCGTCTGGCAGTCATCAATGTCGTGTAGCCTTTATGTCTGGTATATTTAGTCGTCTGGCAGTCATCGATGTCGTGTAGCCCTTAATGTCTGGTATATTTAGTCGTCTGGCAGTCATCGATGTCATGTAGCCCTTAATGTCTGGTATATTTAGTCGTCTGGCAGTCATCGATGTCATGTAGCCCTTAATGTCTGGTATATTTAGTCGTCTGGCATGCCTTATATATCACATCTTTTACCCACCTCCACTGTGTTGTCCCGTAGGGCTCAAGTGGGTAATGTCGCCATGACATGTTCTGGACGCTGCAATGGAACGAAAACGTTATTTAAAGAGCTAGATAATTCACTTCTGTGACAACATTATAGCAATCAGTGAGTTTGTCTACAAAGTATGCCGTCATAAGATTTTTTTTTCTTATTTGACAGAAAACTACGATCATTGACGTCACTAAAGAAAATACGCCTTTCAGCTAAAATGATCTTTGGATCTTCCTTTTATTAACATTTCAACTTTTAGTGAAAGTCTTTTCAAGAATGAGAAGGAAAGTAGTTTATTTTTGTGATTTAGAAGTAGTGACTGAGAGAGCTTCTTTCAGTTATTGCGATGTATTAAAATGTAGCCATTGGTGTGTATTAACAGTTGTCATTATGTTTGGTGGCAATAATTATTAGAATAATAATAACATTTACTTCTCCCACTCGTGTCTATAAAGAGCATCATTCACATTTAAAGAATGTCTGGAGATAACTGATGAAGAATATTAAACTCTCTGATCGTGTACACTTGTACTGGACAGTTTTGTACACGGCTTCTTTCAGAAAATAATTGCCTGAAAAGGGGGGGGGGGTAATTTTTCTAATTGAGGGGAGAGGTGGGGAAAATATTTAAAGGGAGGACAATTTAAAGTCTTCAATGATATTTCACTACATATAGTTTCTGTATAACCGAAAATAAATGTCTAAGGAAAATGCTTGGTATAGCGTGGAACGAATTCAAAACAAACGAGGAAATTAGAGAAATCTCCAATCAACCACTAATATCTTCAGTAATCAAGAAAAGACGATGGTCATACGTTGGACATGTGATGAGAAGAGATAATAACCGAATAGCAAAGCAAGCCCTCATGTGGGAAACAACAGATAAGAGGAAAAAAGGAAGACCCAGAGAGACACTGAGAAGAACATTGATGAGAGAGGCAAGAGCAGCAGGAATCGGCTCCCTCAATGAGATAGAGCTGCTTGCACAGAACCAAGACAAATGGCGAGGTTTGATAAAATATCTTTAAAAGAATTTAAAACTGTTAGAACAAAAATTCAGATAAGAGAAGGAGTACCTTGGTCTACGCCCTATGGGCCGGCTACGGCTCGAAAGTTCAATAGACAGATAGATAGTTTCTGTCTCTTGTTTAGGTCATCGTGTAAAGAAGACTAACTGTCGTTTGTCTTTTTTTAATGGCATAGCGCTACATATTTTTACATAAGAATTCTTCATTTGTAGTCTCGTCTCCTTCAACAGAAATCATCATGCAGTGATCCACTGAACCATCTCCAAGCTTGTTTCTTAGTGAATTCATTCTGTTCATAGTGCTAATTGACATTTTAACAGTGGCTCTTGATATTGGTACAATCAATATTTTCGCACTAGGGTTGTTCAGTTGTTTATTATAGCCAACAGGTGGCTGACGAATGTATTCTACCTGGTGATACATTGTCGTTCACATTGATCCCAAATATTTAACAGACTTCAGATCTTTTAGCAAATGATCTAAATCTAGGTCACGCAAATGCTGACACTGAGTGTTAACATCTGGCTCTTTTATCTGCTGAATGTGATGAAATGATAGCAAAATGAAAAAGTTGAAATTAATCCCAAAACTTGCTTACTAAACCTTTTGTCCATCTCAGATGTTACAGTATTTGTGAGTTTAGCAAATGTCTGCAAACATGTTTTGTCATCAGAGACATCTGTTTTTATTGTTTGAATGTGTGATACCTTATCTTTCAATTCTTTATATGTAACAGTAAAATCACTACGTTCGTGTTTTTCTGCTTTCTGTACATCCGTAGATATTGATTTTAAGTGTAAATATGTGCTTGAAATTAGCTTTGATAGATTTGCCAGCTGATATTTCTGCTTATGCAAGTGTTTGTTAAAATTAGAAACAACTCACAGTAACTAGCGACAACAGGCAAAGTGTTAACATGAAAGTATATTTTTTTCCATTTCAAGAAGTAATCCTCCAGCCAACGACGCTAGATCTGCCCCATCCTTCAGCCTAGAACCTTCTAACATTGTTTAATGTCACGGAGAACTGTTTCAATTTTGTAGATTGGTGGAAGAGATCAAAAGAAGATTAGCAATAGTAACACAAAAATTAAACGCCATTAAGAACATGTAGCACAATAAGAGCAAGGTTATAACATTCAAATGACTAAGGTCATGTATCATCCCGATAGCAACATACAGTTGTTAATCAAGAACAATCTCGAAAACAGCAAGGAGAAAATTGACTCATTCGAAACAAAACGCTACAGAAACATTCTTAAGATGCTCTGGGTAATGAAAAAGAGCAATGAAGACATATTGAAAGATTTAAACATGAAAAAGATTTGGCTTATAAACACCATTCTACGAAAAAAAATGCAAATACTATGGCCACGTCATACAGCACAGCGGATTGGAAGGAACAATAATGGAAGGCATGGTTCCTGGGCGACGCATCAGGGCAGACCAAGAGAAAGGCGGTTTCAAGACATCAAAGGGACCTTGAACATAACATTTGGTCTGATAATGACAAACACTCACACGTCCATAAAATAATAATCCCACATCTGAGATGAGCCATAATCGACAGGAATTTTTTATTGAGACCGTGAAGACAACAATGGCTGTAATGAGAGCTTTAATAATGACGTCAGAGTAATGGATATCAGCGTTTCTGCCACGTAATAACAGTTTGACAGTGTCGGCCTTGCGATGACGTAGTAACTGCAGTTTTGTAATGTCCAGGCGACCAGCTTCAAATTAAAAAGAAAATGCCCGTTTTGTGATCGGAACAAAATGTAATTTGTCATTCATCAGACACCGATAAGAGTTGCAAAGTAAAATTAATGTTTGAAAATCTCTGTTGTTTTTGTTGGGAAAATATATCATTAAAGATTTAAACAGAAAATGAAATGAATTAAACTGGCTTTAAAAATTACGAGTTTCGTTAACTGTTAAAATAATAGAGATTACTACTGTTGTACTACGGACCAATCTACCGCAGTCTTCTTCCCGCAGGTTGATAATTTTGTCTCAAGTTCCCCATTCAAAAATGAGAAACAATAAGGAGGAACAGGCGTTCCTATTGCTCTGATCACTTTTTGTTTTCTTCCCGTTACTTGTTTCCCACTGTGCCGTCCTCCTAGCTACGCCACTGCTGTGATAAACTTATAACATTTACACAGGTGAGAAGTAGATAATGTTCTAACGCATGTTAGCTCACCTCCATGGGCGTAAGCCAGAAGAGAAAAAAGAAAAACAAAAAACATCTTTCAAATATGAAAGATTTCAGTCACAAGTTGTAGATACCAGATTGCTGATTTCAGTTGTGCTATAACCTTAAATACTGAACTCTGCTAACTCAACCGACTGCACTTTCCGTCATTAAAAAAAAAAAAAAAAAAAAAAAAAAAAAAATGTATTTAATTTTAAACGTCTCGTCTTCTTTAAAAATTCCAAACGAGGAAAAAAAAGGAAAGAAAAAACTATTTAAAATGTAATTATTTCTAGGCCAAAGTCGGTTTCATATTTCTCCTTATCTCCTACAAAGTTGTTATCTAAACATCGTGATTTCTAACTTTCCTTCACTTTTCCAAACAACACGAGCACTATGTTTTAGGTGCTGGAGAACTTTTGATAAGGTCAGCGCTAACAAATTGTTACAAGCACGATTGTTGATTCTCTGTTTTTTTAAACTTTTGTAGGTAAAGCTATCTTCCTTTGTTGAAATCTAAACCTGTTTTTTTTGTCATTTGATGTATCGTTTTAAAAAAAAACAAATTCATAAGCACAATTCGCTGAGTGTTGACGGAGTCATGTGTCATACCGGTGGGCGTGGCTGATCATGTCATTCCACAATGATCTATCCACCGTGCATCTTATTAATTATGTTGTTGACTGTTCTCCATGCCATGACACCAAGCTATTAAGTTTTTTTTTCTCTCTTTGTCACCCACGATATCTCTTTCCCTCTATTTTGCCAGTTTTATCCAAGTATTCCAACTTTCCTCTTCTCACGAAGGGCCCGAAAAATGTTGATTGTTTCTTTATGTTTTTAGGAGCTCCCTTTTAGCGCTGGCCTCTTTGAGAATTTCCTCGCTGTTTTTTTTTTAGTTGTCCAAGGAACTTTCAACACTATTTTGAAAAATCTCATCTCTGTTGCCTCTAATCGTCTTCTAAACAGTTTACTTACTGTAAGCACATTATTTTTGTGCGTCCACTTGATTGTTCTTCTGGTCTGTCAGTCCTGAAAAATCTGTAAAACTGGTGTAAGTTACCCTGAAGTAGATTATATAATTTGCCATATCTACATATTTCGGCCCAATAATTCCGATTTATTCACTGCACTCCTTCTAACTTACTGTGTCTTCTTTCTGATACATATTCACCGCTTGGCCAGAGCACATATGCATACGGGAGATAACTAAATGTAACTTTGCCCAAAAATAATAGAATTTGATTAATTCTTGAAAATGCAGACACAAGTAAACACGCACTTATACTTTAATAGCTGAACAAATCCACACACACACAATAAATAAATGAGACATAGAAAACAATTGAAATTTAGTTCTTTAACAAGACGCAATTTCACAATGAGTGTTCACTAATTTAACCAAACACAAATATTAACTTAGCAAACCCTGCGGCTTGCAGTCAGATCATCATCATCATCATCATCATCATCATCATCATCATCATCATCATCATCATCATCATTATCATCATCATCAAATACGATATCTTTCTGTCGCTACAGTTGTTTGTAATTTCTGTTTGTTGATTTCCTAGAAACCAGAGTGCAGAAAGCGAATATATTTAACTAGCAACTGACTCCACTCTTGAAACATTCAATTATTTCAAAGACAGCTGAGAGACAAATGATAAATAGAATCTTCACACCAACATTATGCTACCAATGTCAAACAATACCGAACAAAGCCCAAAAACAGAAAATCACTACATCCTAAATGAGGTGCTTGAGGAAAATAATAAACAACACAATGGCTGATATAATATAAAATGTTAAAATCGGAGAAGAAATTGGAATATATAATACAAACTGCAAATGAAATGGTATGGGCACTTAGAACGAAACCAGACCAAATGTAATAAGAGCATCAAAAATATGTCTAAGAACATCAAAACATAGAGTAAGACTAAGGAAAAGATGGATAGATGTGATAAAAGACATAAGAAAAGACCAAACATTTATGTTTTAACAGAAACAAGATACGCCAAATAAAGACGATTTAAAAAAAAGAAGAAAGGCTTCCTACAAAATCATTCCCTTAAACTGTCTTGAATCTTTCCTCCCTGTTTTTCTATTTCTTCTTCACCATTTTTTTTCTCAGTTGTCACAATGTATTTCAGCTGTTCCATTCTCATTAAACAGCTTAAAAAAAAAAAAGATTATTTCCATCTGAAGTTGGACATTAGCTTTATCTTTACTATGGCCTATTCTAACACGTCCTCATTACTTTTTTTTAGCTGTAAATGGTATTCTCATAATTCTTCTGCAAATCTACATATTTTCTCTTGCCTCCACTGGTTTTCTGCTGTCCTATTGTAAAGGATTCACATGCATATATCAAGACTGGCTGCACAAAACACAGAATAGCTCTTTTTATTATTTCTGTTGACAAAAATGGTTTGGATAATATATTTCTTACTCATTGGATACCAGGTTTGCATGGGCAATTTTCCACCTCACATCTCTTGTACATCTACTATCTAAAGTTAACATAGTTCCCAGGTATTTCAATTGATTAACCTATTTTAATACTGTTCCATTTACAGCAATTGTGCATTTAATTGTGGGTAAGACTGTTTAGGCTGGTGGAGTAAACTGTGAACAAAACAGATGGAATACGAAGGAAAACTACCCTTGTGATTTCTTTGCATAGTCATGCCACATCTACACTAGGAGTATTACATCTTGCACCTTGCCACCAAACACATCGAGTATCAGCAGTAGGAAACGTATACAGAGCTTCGTACTAGGAGGTAATCTGATCATCAGAAATTGGCGCCCCGTTGAGCAAGTTTTTCTACCCTTTAACTTTTTGACACTCTATGGAAGGTGGGCCCGACACCGGGCGTCGACCTCCTACTGCATTGAATTTTAAAGTTTACATATCATCATCATCAAGTACCGTGCCAACAGGTATAGGTGATCATGTCTCTCCATAACTTTCGATCTCGACAGTTATTTATCATTTTTAATGTTGACCTTCTCATTACATGGCCAAAAAAGATTATTATTTCTTCCTAATATTGAATATTAGCCCTCTTTTTGCCTTGACCTCTTTCTGAACGTTTTCATTACTCTTCTTAGATGTCCATAGTATTCTCAAAATTCTTCTGTAAAACCACATTACTACAGCTTCCAGTGATTTTTTTGTCTATTGTCCTATTGTCCATGATTCCCATCCATATGTTAAGACTGCCTCTACATAACATTGAAGAGCTCTATTTCTTGTTTCTATTGTCAAAAATGGATTGCACAGTATCTTCCTCATTATTTGGAAGGCTGCGTTTGCCTAAGCCATTCTGCATCTCACCTCTGTTGTGCATCTACCATCTACCATCTGAGCTTACAATATATTCGGCACAAAATTACACTTATTCTGCGCAACACTTTTGGTCGAATCTAGGGTCTATACTCGGTCGTATACCTACTTGTTTTAGCTTTAACCCAGCACATTGCTGCCCTTTTCTTGGTGGTAGCTGTCTAAAATGGCTTGTATTTGGAACGTCCTTTTACATACACTCACGTACATGCTGCTTTTTGTCATGAAGGTATTAAGTATAAAATTAGCAAACTCTATTGACGTTCTTCATATTTTTCTAGAAAAAATTAGAAAGTGAGAACAAAATATCATTTTCAAATACGCATGATTACTGAATTAAGTTAGCACGAAACTGCAAACAATCGATTTTGAATGTACACGCATTTCCATATGTGTGTATTGCTTTATGTTTAATTACGATGTTCATTGATTACCGTTCTTGCCTTAATTTGCAATGGTTATAGATAACAATGTTGACAATTTTTATGCCTTATTCCTTAGTTCAAGTGAAAAGACTATTATGGGCCACAGAGATTGGATTTGTCAGAAGAATGTTTAGAGTTCCCTGGGCAGCTAAAAAGACCAACGAGGAGATTCTTAAGAGACCAACATAAAAATGGAGTTTCTACGAAACATCAAAAACAAACAATCGACATTTTCGGGCACATCATGAGAAGAGGAAGGTTGGAATACTTGGTTACAACCGGCAAAATACAAGGTAAGAGGGAACAAAGAGACGACAAAGAGAGAAGATATTTGATCGCTTCATATCATGGCACTGAAAACAGTCAACAACAGAGCTGATACGATGCATTGTGGATAGAGAAATGTGGAAGCACATGGCACCTATACACACCAGTAGGGCACATGATGATTGCTTGGTTCCATTGGGAAACTTTAAGGAGCCAACGTGGTAAGTTGTTCGCAATCTTCATTTTTCCCTTTCATGTGTCAGTTTATAGTTTCTTCATGTTTCTCCTAAGCGCTCAGTTATGATTCAAAGAATTTTCTTGGTTCTATCGTGGTCTCTACATTAGGGAACACTCATTTTCACAGCTTATATTTTCCCTTCCAGTTCATTAAACAGAGGAAGGCTTGTTCCAGGATGACACATCAGGGAACAGACAAAAACAAGAGATTGTTTCAAGACATCAATGAGACTTTGAGCACAAGAACAGACGGAGTTAGAGAAATGGCTAGAGACAGAGTTTCTTTCAGATGGGCTATAATAAATGCAACGTTTTGTAAAGGACATGTGACCTGATGATAATGCTCATGATGATGTTTTCATTTATATTACCAGACATATTGAAGTCTGATCGTGTAATTTAGGCTGATTAATACGTCTCGCCAAATTGTCTTTTATATTCATACAAAAGAACAGAAAATTGAAGGCTTTGAAATATGGATTTATAGAATAATAGGTACAATTGGATGGAAAGAAAAGAAAACAAATGATGAAGTTTTAAAACAACTAAAAATTAAAATTGAACTACTAAACACAATTAGAACAAGACAAATGAAATTTTTGGGGCATGTTAAAAGACACAACAGCCAACTAAAAGTAATATTAGAAGGAAAAATACAGGGTAACAGAGGCAGACCAAGACTAACATGGACGAGTAACATCAAAATATGAACAAGACAGCCTATGACAACCTGCACCATCATAGCAAAAGACAGAGCGGAATGGCGCTCCATGGTAGCCAACCTTCGATGCGGTGACGGCAATCGATGATGATGATTCTCGCAATTTGTGTGTATGATCCTCTATGTAGAACTAATTTCGATTTTATAACCATCGTTGTTAGTGGGTTCTACATAATGGTTTAGTTAAAAAAATCTCTGAAGGTTACTCTTGTAGTGTGATTTTCTTCATCATGGCATTATGTTTATTTGCGTTTAAAATTAATTATATCCCGTAATTTGCGAAACCACAAAAGTAAGCAAATAACTTGTACGGTTAAAATTTTACAATGTTGGAAGATGATATCAGACTAAAATGATGTTGCAGCTATAAGGATCTACTACGGGCACAAAGATGGGGCAGAAAACAAAACATACACATCATCATTATCAAGTACCGAACTGCTGGCTTAGGGGATCATAATTATCTCTCCACAACATTCTACCTCTATAGCGATAACAACAAATGTTGTTGACTTTGTACTAAACCATTCTTTTAAATTATTTTACTTTTTCTGTTTCCATTTATCTCTTCCTTCCTCAGTTATTTCCATCGCTCCCTTCTCATTATATGGCAGCAAAAAATTTGATGATACTGATGTTAACAAGAATACTTCTGTTTGTTTTTGCCTCTTTAGAACGCCCTCGTTGTTCTTTTTAGTTGTCAGTGATATTCTCAGCAATCTTCTGTATAACAACAAATTATACATATAAAGAATTACCTTATATACGAGCTGATTAGCCAATGGAAAGAAAAGTATGGAAAAAAGTAGATGAGCAAAGTGACGTGAGATTTGTCGCGTAGGCTCTGTGGATTAGTAAGAATATCATCCAATAAAAGAACATAGCAAATAAGAGAGGGGACGACGCAGTGCAAAGAAGGTACGATTCTGTAAGGGAAAAATGGAGGTACAGGAAAGAAAAAGATTAATGAGTAAATAAGTAGAACATATAAAATAAGCTAAAGAAAGGAATTAGAGGATTTAATGTCACTCTATTAATTTGTTTCTGTATTGACTATGAGGTGACTCTTTAGGGTCAATCGATTTGGTCGTGTCTTGTACAATATATGAAGATGTCGCTAGTTATGGTGTCATGTGAGACAGTCGTAACAATTAAAATAAACTGTTACCGGATTGCCAACATAATGATGTTGTAGAGGTGTTTCGATGAGCGATCATCTTCCCCTTAAAGGTTTTCTTACTGTCAGCCACAGACTGATGCTATTTTTGGAAACTGTGAAACCTTCACTAACTTTGTAATGCCTTTGGGGAAGATAGTTTATTCAGTGTAAAGTATTCACGGACAGATCTTACAGGCTTCACGTCAGCTAGAGATCATAAGGTGATGGACTTGGGTGGGGCATTATCTGGCCTGCATGTCATCCAGTGCTTGTAAGTGAGCAAACACAAAGTCTATTTCTCGCTGCCAGGGATGGGAGACAAGTAGACACGTCCGGTGGGAAAGCTGTTAAGTGGCAGCTCAACATCCTGGTCGAGGCAAAACTGTGAGGGTGGGGTGGGTGGGATGTGGGGAGAGTAAGAACGATTTATCTGGAGAGAGAGAGAGAACGATTTATCTGGAGAGAGAGAGAGAGAGCGATTTATCTAGAGAAGTATTGGTAGAGAGAAAGAGAGAACGATTTATCTGGAGAAGTATTGGTAGAGAGAGAGAACGATTTATCTGGAGAGAGAGAGAGAACGATTTATCTGGAGAAGTATTGGTAGAGAGAGAGAGAGAGAGAAAGAGAGAGCGATTTATCTGGAGAAGTATTGGTAGAGAGAGAGAACGATTTATCTGGAGAAGTATTGGTAGAGAGAGTGAGAACGATTTATCAGAAGTGTTGGTAGATAGAGAGAGAGATTTATCTGGAGAAGTATTGGTAGAGAGAGAGAGAGAGATATCTATCTGGTGAAGTATTGGTAGAGAGAGAGAGAGAACGATTTATCTGGACAAGTATTGGTAGAGTAGGAGAGAGATAGAGAGAGAGAGAGAGAGAGAGAGAACGATTTATCTGGAGAAGTATTGGTAGAGAGAGAGAGAGAGAGAAAGAGAACGATTTATCTGGAGAAGTATTGGTAGAGAGAGAGAGAGAACGATTTATCTGGAGAAGTATTGGTAGAGAGAGAGAGAGAACGATTTATCTGGAGAAGTATTGGTAGAGAGAGAGAGAACGATTTATCTGGAGAAGTATTGGTAGAGAGAGAGAGAGAGAGAGATTTATCTGGAGAAGTATTGGTATATATATAGAGAGAGATTTATCTGGAGAAGTATTGGTATATATATATATAGAGAGAGAGATTTATCAAGAAAAGTATTGGTAGAGAGAGAGAGAGAGATTTATCAGGAGAAGTATTGGTATATATATAGAGAGATTTATCAGGAGAAGTATTGGTAGAGAGAAAGAGAGAGATTTATCAGGAGAAGTATTGGTGGAGAGAGAGAGCGAGAGATTTATCTGGAGAAGTATGGTAGAGAGAGAGACCACGATTTATCTGGAGAAGTATTGGTAGAGAGAGAGAGAGAGAGAGAGATTTATCAGGAGAAGTATTGGTAGAGAGAGAGAGAACGATTTATCAAGAGAAGTATTGGTAGAGAGAGAGAGAACGATTTATCAGAAGTATTGGTAGAGAGAGCGAGAGATTTATCAGAAGTAGTATTGGTAGAGAGAGAGAGAGAGAGAACGATTTATCAGGAGAAGTATTGGTAGAGAGAGAGAGAGAAGAGAACGATTTATCTGGAGAATTATTGGTAGAGAGAGAGAGAACGATTTATCTGGAGAAGTATTGGTAGAGAGAGAGAGAGAGAACGATTATCAGGAGAAGTATTGGTAGAGAGAGAGAGAGCGATTTATCTGGAGAAGTATTGGTAGAGAGAGAGAGAGATAGACAGAACGATTTATCTGGAGAAGTATTGGTAGAGAGAGAGAGAACGATTTATCAGGAGAAGATTTGGTAGAAAGAGAGAGAGAGATTTATCTGGAGAAGTATTGGTAGAGAGAGAGAGTGAGAGATTTATCTGGAGAAGTATTGGTAGAGAGAGAGAGAACGATTTATCTGGAAAAGTATTGGTAGAGAGAGAGAGAGGGAGAGAGAGAACGATTTATCTGGAGAAGTATTGGTAGAGAGAGAGAACGATTTATCAGGAGAAGTATTGGTAGAGAGAGAGAGAGAGAGAGAGAGATTTATCTGGAGAAGTATTGGTAGAGAGAGAGAGAGAGAGAGAGAGAGAGAGATTTATCAGAAGAAGTATTGGTAGAGAGAGAGAACGATTTATCAGGAGAAGTACTCGTAGAGAGAGAGAGAGAGAGAGAGAGAGAGAGAGAACGATTTATCAAGAGAAGTATTGGTAGAGAGAGAGAGAGCGATTTATCTGGAGAAGTATTGGTAGAGAGAGAGAGAGCGATTTATCTGGAGAAGTATTGGTAGAGAGAGAGAGAGAGAGATAGACAGAACGATTTATCTGGAGAAGTATTGGTAGAGAGAGAGAGAGCGATTTATCTGGAGAAGTATTGGTAGAGAGAGAGAGAGCGATTTATCTGGAGAAGTATTGGTAGAGAGAGAGAGAGAGATAGACAGAACGATTTATCTGGAGAAGTATTGGTAGAGAGAGAGAGAGAGCGATTTATCTGGAGAAGTATTGGTAGAGAGAGAGAGAGAGAGCGATTTATCTGGAGAAGTATTGGTAGAGAGAGAGAGAGAGAGATAGACAGAACGATTTATCTGGAGAAGTATTGGTAGAGAGAGAGAGAGCGATTTATCTGGAGAAGTATTGGTAGAGAGAGAGAGACCACGATTTATCTGGAGAAGTATTGGTAGAGAGAGAGAGAACGATTTATCTGGAAAAGTATTGGTAGAGAGAGAGAGGGAGAGAGAGAACGATTTATCTGGAGAAGTATTGGTAGAGAGAGAGAACGATTTATCAGGAGAAGTATTGGTAGAGAGAGAGAGAGAGAGAGAGAGAGAGAGAGAGAGAGATTTATCTGGAGAAGTATTGGTAGAGAGAGAGAGAGAGAGAGATTTATCAGAAGAAGTATTGGTAGAGAGAGAGAACGATTTATCAGGAGAAGTACTCGTAGAGAGAGAGAGAGAGAGAGAGAGAGAGAGAGAGAGAGAGAGAGAACGATTTATCAAGAGAAGTATTGGTAGAGAGAGAGAGAGAGAGAGAGAGAGAGAGAGAGAGAACGATTTATCAGGAGAAGTACTCGTAGAGAGAGAGAGAGAGAGAGAGAGAACGATTTATCAAGAGAAGTATTGGTAGAGAGAGAGAGAGAGAGAGAACGATTTATCAGGAGAAGTATTGGTAGAGAGAGAGCGAGAGATTTATCAGGAGAAGTATTGGTAGAGAGAGAGAGAGAGAACGATTTATCTGGAGAAGTATTGGTAGAGAGAGAGAGAACGATTTATCTGGAGAAGTATTGGTAGAGAGAGAGAGAGAACAATTTATCAGGAGAAGTATTGGTAGAGAGAGAGAGAGAAACAGAGAGATTTATCTGGAGAAGTATTGGTAGAGAGAGAGAGAGAGAGAGAGAGAGAGAGAGTTTTATCTGGAGAAGTATTGGTAGAGAGAGAGAGAGAGAGAGAGAGAGATTTCTGGAGAAGTATTGGTAGAGAGAGAGAGAGAAAACGATTTATCTGGAGAAGTATTGGTAGAGAGAGAGAGAGAGAGAGAACGATTTTAGTCTCTCCAGAATGATTCTGCCTAATATTTTTCCTGGCACTGATAGTAGCATAATTCCCCTATAATTTGTGCACCCCTGTAAATTTCCTTTCTTTGGTAGTTTGATCATATAACCTTCCTTCCAGTCTTTAGGTATTTCTTCCCCCTCCCAAATTGTATCTACTAGATTACGTAACATCTTGGTAGAGGTGTTAATATCTGCTTTGATAACTTCCGAAAGAATTTCATCTGGTCCTGTGGCTTTACCATTTTTAATAGCTTGATGGCTTTCATTATTTCTTCTTTGCTTAGTTTTCCACAGTTAACATGTAACTCTTTTTCTGCTGGTATTTTATTCTGCTTTTATTTATGTCTGCTTTCTTGTTCTTTCTTCCTTTAATTTTATCCAGGGTCTCTGCTGTCATCCATGCCTTATTCTTCGGTTGACCTGGCATAGCAGTCCACATTAATGAGTTGTAACTTGCAAATAATTGGGGTCAAACAATTCCAACGACGCCCATTGATCAGCACTCTTTTTTGGAGACAAAACAACAAATCGTACCACAACAAAGTGGCTTCCGTCAGCACAGATCAACTGAAGACCTGGTCACCTACATTGCACAGGAAATAGAGGATGCTCTACAAGAAAAGAAACACACACTGGCAGTGAGTCGACATGGAGAAGGCTTTTGATAGGGTTTGGCGAGAGGGTTTAGAGAACAAGCTTTTTAGACTTGGCATCCAGGGTCGTTTATTCAATTGGGTCTCTCAATACCTTCAGGATAGAATGGCCAGAGTACAAGTTCAAGGTCAACTAAATAAGGTCTCTATTGAACAAGGTGTCCCACAAGGCGGTGTCTTGTCCCCCAACACTCTTTTTAATTTTCATAAATGACATCGTAAAGGGGAACCGCGATAGCTCAGTGGTTAGTGAACTGGACTACCACGGACAAGGGGTAAGGTTCGATCACAAACGACGGCTTCCGGGTTCACCCAGCCTTAAATGGGTACCGGATTTTTTTCTGGGAAAGTAAAGCAGCACGGGCGTAATACTGACAACATTACCCCAAAAATCATGTGCTGAAGGTCTGTAAAATATAGGGTCACTAACACCATATTTCCCCATACGCCACTTGGCGTGACGGGGGTACTTTACTTTTTTACTTTTTTTTTACATTTTAAAGGACATTCCACCCAGAATACACTCAGCAATATACGCAGATGATCTGGCGTTCTGGGCTCGTGAGGAAAGTATGACGGTGGCTGGACCCAGGATGCAAGATGCCCTAGGCGAACTTGAAAAATGGACGAACACCTGGTTCTTACCAATCAACAAAAAAAAAAAAACTACATATACAATTTTCAGCCTATCAAGAAACACACTCTCTGCAAACTTGAAGATAAAAGACCATACACTCCCTATTGACTAAAACCCAACATATCTTGGCATCACCATGAATCGCAGAATGACGTGGAAAAATCAGATAGACAGAGCAACGAAAAAAGCCAGAAAGCGAACAAATATTATGAAAAAATTGGCAGGAACAGACCGGGGGGCAGACAGCAATATTTTAAAAAGACTATACGTAGGAAGAGTCAGGCCAGTTCTAGAGTATGGAGTCACAGCCTGGGCTATGGCTTCCACATCACACCTTAGCAAAATTAACAGAACACAGAACCAAGCTGTCCGTATCATAACTGGTGCTGTGAAATCTACACCTATCAAGATTCTAGAAACAGTAACAGGTTTACAACCCTAAAATGACAGACGGGTCACTAAAGTATTGCAATAAGCGGAGAAATATAGAAGGCGCCTTAGCCACCCCATGCACCAAAGAATATCTGGTTCCGGATTTGTACGACTAAAGAGGAGCAACTTCGCAGCAATTGCCAATGAACTAACTACTGGAGACCCAGTACTTTCCCAAACAATACCGAAACCCTTGGGCCCATCTGATATGTCTCCTCATGGAAAGCATAAAATACCAGAACTTAAGGAAAATATAACAGGAATCATGAAAAAAGGCACCAAATCAGACACAGAAATAAAACACGTAGCAGAAAAACACATACACGATACCTACCCACAGGACTTTTGGTCCCACATATACACAGATGGCTTTGCTACAAATGCCACCAGAAATGGAGGGGGAGGTGTGTTCTTGACGCTGAATAACCAGGACGAGATCACCAAGTCAATAGCTACTGGAAAATTCTCAAACAACTTTAAAGCAGAAACTGTGGCCATCAGAGATGCTGCAACACTGGCTACTCAACACAAAAATAACATGCACAATAAATTGGTGATTCTGACTGATGCACTGTCAGTATTATCAACTCTAAAAAGCTCTAAGAACAATGAACTAGATGACTTGAGAACAACCCTGGACCAACTATGCAATAACTTCCAGAGAGTAGTCATTCAGTGGATACCATCCCACTGTAATATACACGGAAACGAACGCGCAGACAAATTAGCTAAAGAGGGATGAAGATTACCACAAGAGAACCATCCGCTCAGTTATGATGATGCCAAATCCATCCTCGAGGGTTAGTTCCATGAAAAATGGAAACGAGAACACCCAAAGCATAACGAGAGTGACGGATACCACCAACTATCAAGGAGGGATCAAGTCATCATACTTCGCCTACGCACTGGCCACAATAGAATGAGAAATCACATGTTCACCAATTTCAAAATAGGTACAACCAGTCTATGCCACTGTACAATGGACAATATGACTTCAAAACATGTTCTACAGGATTGCCCCCAGTACACAGACCTGAGAAGAGCAATGTGGTCCACGCCCACCTCCCTGGAAGAGAAACTATATGGGGCAATCGATTCTCTTAAACAGACAGCTGCCTTCATGAGAGAGTCCGGAATCCTACTCTGATTGAGTCTTGATCGCAGAGAGAAAGAGAGAGAGAGAGAGAGAGAGAGAGAGAGAGAGAATAATTGGCGTCAAACAATTCCAATGACGCCCATTGATCAGCATTCAGTGTGTTGACGTAAACCGCATATCAACTCCAAGACGGAGGAAGGTCGCATTCACAACACTTGACTTGCCAAAGAGGAACATTGCCATATGCACGACTCACAGCACCGGCGAAAATATATTAATTTGAACATCAGGTTAACTTTAACGCAAAAATCTGCATCAGGGAGCTGAAATTAATCAGTCCCCAAATACAAATCCTGCAGTGACCGAGAGGACGTAACCTCTATTCTACCATCTTGGAAACGGCAGTGCTGGAAACTTATTGGTAGAGAGAGAGAGAGAGAGAGAGAGAGAGAGAGAGAGAGAGAGAGAGAGAGAGGAGAGAGATAGAGTGCGCTTTATCTGGAGAAAGTCCAGTATGAGGTAAGTATGACTTAATGTATTGCTGTCGTGCTGGTAGAGAAAGTCCAATATGAGGTAAGTATGACGTAATGTATTGCTGTCGTGCTGGTAGAGAAAGTCCAATATGAAGTAAGTATGACGTAGTATATTGCCGTCGCTAGTTGAGACAAGGAGGGCGAAGAATGAAAGGGAGAGCGTTGCTGAAGAATTGACAAGGGGATGAGTTTGTGCTGAAAAGGCTGTAACGGACGTCAGTGACCTACAGACGACGACAGTAGTGTATAGACACGAGGAATCGAAAATAAGGATAGGCCCAGGTAATCGACATAGAATGTAAAGAAAGAGGAAGTAATCTGTGTTGATCAATAAGAAAAACAAGTTGTCTTTAGCTAAACAACTATGCTTGTAGAGTGTCTTCCCCTGCAAAAATATCTGACGTCACAAATCAACATGTTTGAAAGAGCTTTGTTCAAGGTCTCTTCATTTCCCTCGACGCTGAAACGTAAGAGAGGATAAAGAACAGGATTAATACCTCTCTTTCTGCTGGTTGATATTAAAAAAAATGTTTTGGTGCAATTACTTTCTTTACACTTCATTTTGTTTCTGACAACTCCACACCCTCTTACTTTATTCGCATTAAATTATATAATCATCATCAACATCACCATCAACATCATCATCATCATCATCATCAACATCATCTTCATCAAGTACCATGCCTGATAGCGTAGGTGATCATGTCTCTCCACAACTGTCGATCTCGACAGTTATTTATAATTTCAGTTGTTGACCTTCTGTCAAACCATTCAAGCTGTCTGGTATTTTTTCTCGTTGCTTCCCTCTATCTCTTCGTCCCTCCTATTTTACCAGTATGTTCCACCTATTCCCTTCTCATTATATGGCCAAAATATGATGATTGTTTCTTGTAATCATAATACATAACTGAAAAGGAAAAAAAATCCACGCTGCTTGATGTAGACAATTCTGGTTAATGTAGCCTAAGAACTCGATTAAAGAACTCAATTAAAGTTCAAATGTTTTGACCTTGACCACAGACCGATTGACTGACCTAGTTACCTATTTGGTACATTAAAATGTAGGTCTCTCACTGATTTTAAAGTTTAAATCGTTGATTATCCTTGGAGCAAACAGCTATGACCATATACAAGGGTAAGAACTCTGCACTTATTGATATAAAAAAGGAGTAATCAG
The DNA here is from genome assembly GCA_032433765.1 of Megaustenia siamemsis. Classification (NCBI taxonomy): domain Eukaryota; kingdom Metazoa; phylum Mollusca; class Gastropoda; order Stylommatophora; family Ariophantidae; genus Megaustenia; species Megaustenia siamemsis. The sequence continues at coordinate 49,598,330 of JAVIAB010000088.1, read as the reverse complement.
GGCTGCTTATTGATATAAAAAAGGAGTAATCAGGGCTGCATTCTATCAAAGTGTCTGTTAAAATTATACACTGACCAGATCTTCAAAGACACCATGAAATGCCAAGAATAAACATCATACGATATCTAATCAATAACCTAAGATATGCTGTTGATACTTTATTAATGACAGAAATCCAGATAACCTACAACAACCACTCAACAAAACAAACAAAACAAGCATAAAAGAATATGGAATGGAAATACATATTTAAAAGACTAAAAACAAGGGTTATTGACAGGGAAAATGTACAAAATATGCAAAGAGATATAGAAGCTGATGGAAACAACCTAGTAAGAGTTCCATCCTTGACATAGTATAACAAATGCTGAAACAGGTAATTACAGAATTAAACAAAAGAAATGTTAACAACATGAAAGATGTACTCACAACAAAGCAATCAAAAGCTAAAATTACGAATTCTAATAATGCTATATTTACTCAAAACTTCGGTATTATACAGAAACATTGAAGAAAACAACAGAAAATTGAAGCCTTTGAAACGTGGATCTTTAAGAAAATGAGGACAGTTTGGTGGAAGGAAAGGAAGACAAACAAGGAAATTCTGAATCTGCTGAAAATGAAAAAAAGAAATACCTAACACAATTCGGAAAAGATAACTGACATTTTGTGAACATGTTAACAGATATCATACACTTCTAAAATTCATCTTGGAAAAGAAGGTATAAGGTAGACAAGTAGAGAAGATGACCAAGACTAAAGTGGACTTTTAACATAAAAAGTGGACAGGTGAATCTATGACAACGTTTACCATCAAGACAGGAGAAAAAGTAAAATGGTGCTCCATGGTAGCCAACCCTCTATGTGAGACGGCATCCAATGAATGAATGGTGCTCCATGGTAGCCAACACTCGATGTAGAGACGGCATCCAATGAATGAATAGCGCTCCATGGTAACCAACCCTCGATGTAGAGACGGCATCCAATGAATGGATGGTGCTCCATGGTAGCCAACCCTCGATGTGGAGACAGCATCCAATGAATGGATGGTGCTCCATGGTAGCCAACCCTCGATGTGGAGACAGCATCCAATGAATGGATGGTGCTCCATGGTAGTCAACCCTCGATGTGGAGACAGCATCCAATGAATGGATGGTGCTCCATGGTAGTCAACCCTCGATGTGGAGACAGCATCCAATGAATGGATGGTGCTTCATGGTGGCCAACCCTCGATGTGGAGACAGCATCCAATGAATGGATGGTGCTCCATGGTAGCCAACCCTCGATGTGGAGACAGCATCCAATGAATGGATGACGCTCCATGGTAGCCAACACTCGATGTGGAGACATCATCCAATGAATGGATGACGCTCCATGGTAGCCAACCCTCGATGTGGAGACAGCATCCAATGAATTGATGACGTTCCACAGTAGCCAACCCTCGATGTGGAGACAGCATCCAATGAATGGATGACGCTCCATGGTAGCCAACCCTCGATGTGGAGACAGCAAGCATCCAATGAATGGATGACGCTCCATGGTAGTCAACACTCGATGTGGAGACAGCAAGCATCCAATGAATGGATGACGCTCCATGGTAGCCAACATTCGATGTGGAGACAGCGTCCAATGAATAGATGACGCTCTATGGGAGCCAACATTCGATGTGCAGACATCATCCAATGAATAGATGACGCTCTATGGGAGCCAACATTCGATGTGGAGACATCATCCAATGAATGGATGACGCTTCATGGTAGCCAACATTCGATGTGGAGACAGCACCCAATGAATGGATGACGCTCCATGGTAGCCAACATTCGATGTGGAGACATCATTCAATGAATGGATGACGCTCCATGGTAGCCAACATTCGATGTGGAGACATCGTCCAATGAATGGATGACGCTCCATGGTAGCCAACATTTGATGTGGAGACAGCACCCAATGAATGAAATCGAGGAGCAAATTAAAGTTCTGCCAGTTATTTTGTTAATATCAAATTGCTGCGTCAAGACTTCAATATTATAGCGGTTTATATTCTTGACAAATAGAACAGAATGTGTGTATGAGATGGCACATGATTTTTGGGGTAATGTGCTTGTTAATACGCCCATACCGCTTTAGTTTCCCAGAAATAAATCCGGTACCCAATTAAGGCTGGGTCAAATGATAAGTGTAGTTAGGTGAATGTTCATTTTGAGGCGGGTGACAGCCAGGCAAATGATCGGTACAGCAAACTAGGGAACGGAATAGCATGATAAAGGATTGGTGACGCCGAAACAGTTTTTTTTCTGGGAGGAGGGATGCAAATCTTTCCTCAGAGGGTATCTATAAACTGGCTCTATTGATTATTTATCGGAAATGGTTCCCACCAAGACATGATAACTAACACATGTTAAATTTGTCCCCGACAAAAAGACGACATTATGAGGTTAATATGTATTATTGGTTAAACTCGTCTATAGAAAGACACATTAATGTTAGTATTTTAAAGTAATTTAGTTGTCACGCAGGCAAATTATGCGTGCCTCTTAACATCATCCATATATTCTCCCTATTCATGTTTCCTTATTTGTTGTTCAACGTCAAGCAGAGAGAAAGCTGTCGCATTCTTTCACGTTTACATCGGTCTCATCTGCTATCATATTTTCCAGTGTTTCTAATATTCAATTTTCTATTTGTTTTTCTTTTGATAATATTTTGTTTTAAGTTGCAACGTTTATTTGACAGCAACTGCATAGATTGTGATTAGTTGTGCCGCTCTTTCTATTTGACACAATAAATATTCTTCCTCAAAGATAACGCTGAATTTTCTTGTCAACTTTTCACTTCTCTCAGGCTAATTCACTACTACAAATTATATTTAATAATTAATGTTTGCCCAGGAAGCAGCTCATTTAACAATTAATGATTGCTCAGGAGCAGCTCATTTAACAATTAATGATTGCTCAGGTAGCAGCTCATTTAACAATTAATGATTGCTCAGGTAGCAGCTCATTTAAAAATTAATGATTGCTCAGGTAGCAGCTCATTTAACAATTAATGATTGCTCAGATAGCAGCTCATTCAATAATTAATGATTGCCCAGGTAGCAGCTCATTTAAAAATTAATGTTTGCTCAGGTAGCAGCTCATTTAAAAATTAATGATTGCTCAGGTAGCAGCTCATTTAACAATTAATGATTGCTCAGATAGCAGCTCATTTAACAATTAATGATTGCCCAGGTAGCAGCTCCTTTAAAAATTAATGTTTGCTCAGGTAGTAGTTCATTTAACAATTAATGATTGCTCAGGTAGCAGCTCATTTAACAATTAATGATTGCTCAGGTAGCAGCTCATTTAACAATTAATGATTGCCCAGGTAGTAGTTCATTTAACAATTAATGTTTGCCCAGGTAGCAGCTCATTTAACAATTAATGATTGCTCAGGTAGCAGCTCATTTAACAATTAATGATTGCTCAGGTAGCAGCTCATTTTGAACCTACTATTTTGGAGATTTAACTGCCAAGGGTACTTTAACGTGTGTAGAATGCACATGAGACCTTCTGTTTTTGGCAATTATCTGAGCGTGCTAGACGTCGGATCTTACTACACAGAGACCTGAGAACGGTAGAGCCACACACACAAAAACACTGACTAAAAGAGCTGGATTCAAACTAGGTCCTATATGTTCAGAGGCCGACCTCTTAACTCTAAACCACACAGTCCCGCTCTTGGTTGCTCTGAAAACTGATATTCAAATCTGGCATTGATGACATCACGCTGGAATATACTGAAGTGTGCTGCATATTGTGCTTTCTTTATTGGTTAGTTATGGTGTTTTCCGTCCAATAGGTTGACGCTTGGCGTCTTCAGTTTATTTACACCACATGTTTGTTATTACATGTCACCAAGGCATGTCAGTCTACCTCAGTCAGTTGCTGCCTTCAGTCCCTTGCCAATACTTTACATGTTTTCCCTAACAGTGTGAGCTACCACCCATTTATTGATGTTAATTCTCTTGCTAATTTATTTTCCTGTAAAATCAATTGCTATTCGGACATTGTGTGGGTTGGTTCTGCTTGGTTGGTCTGGGTTGGTTCTGTCTGGTTGGTTCTTTGCTGGTTCGTTATTTTGGTGACTGGACTGCTTCTGTCTGGTTGGTTCTTAGTTGGTTCTGTTTGGATTGGTTCTGTCTGGGTTGGGTCTATCTGGTTGTTTCTGAGCTGGTTATAACTGCTTGGTTCTGTCTGGTTGGGTATGGGTTGGTTCTGTCTAGTTGGGTATGGGTTGGTTCTATCTGAATGGGTCTTGGTTGGTTCTGTTTGGTGGGTTCTGGGTTCGTTTTGTCTGGTTTGGTCTGAGTTGATTTTTTCTAGGTGGGTCTGTCTTAGTTTTTTTTTCTTTTTGCCACTGTCTGATGGATCTTGTTTGGTTCTGTCTGATGAGACTTAGTTGTTTCTGCCTGGTTGTGTGTTGGGTAGTTCTGTCTGGTATGATCTGGGTTGGTTCTCTTTTATGAGTCTGTGTTGGTTCTCTCTGATTGAGTCATGGTTGGTTCTCTCTTATGGGACTGTGTCGGTTCTGTCTGATTGAGTCTTGGTGGTTCTCTCTTATGGGGCTGTGTTGGTTCTCTCTGATTGAGTCTTGGTTGGTTCTCTCTTATGGGTCTGTGTCGATTCTGTCTGATTGAGTCTTGGTTGGTTCTCTCTTCTGGGTCTGTGTCGGTTCTCTCTGATTGAGTCTTGGTGGTTCTCTCTTATGGGTCTGTGTCGATTCTGTCTGATTGAGTCTTGGTTGGTTTTCTCTTATGGATCTGTGTTGGTTCTCTCTGATTGAGTCTTGGTTGGTTCTCTCTTCTGGGTCTGTGTTGGTTCTCTCAGATTGAGTCTTGGTTGGTTTTCTCTTATGGATCTGTGTTGGTTCTCTCTGATTGAGTCTTGGTTGGTTCTCTCTTCTGGGTCTGTGTTGGTTCTCTCAGATTGAGTCTTGGTGGTTCTCTCTTATGGGGCTGTGTTGGTTCTCTCTGATTGAGTCTTGGTTGGGTCTCTCTTATAGGTCTGTGCCGGTTCTGTCTGATTGAGTCTCGGTAGGTTCTCTCTTATGGGACTGTGTTAGTTCTGTCTTATTGAGTCTCGGTAGGTTCTCTCTTATGGGACTGTGTTAGTTCTGTCTGATTGAGTCTCGGTAGGTTCTCTCTTATGGGACTGTGTTAGTTCTGTCTTATTGAGTCTTGGTTGGTTTTCTCTTATGGATCTGTGTCGGTTCTCTCTGATTGAGTCTTGGTTAATGATCTGTGAATGAACATCGTATCTTGTCCAGTGAATCCATTTATTTTCAGTCTTGAACAGATCGTGCATGTTATCATAAATACAGGAAAGAAGAATGCAGCCCAGTTTTGATCCAATCTTGACATTGAAGCAAACTCTCAGTCTCTCTGCTGTTCTAATATTTTCTTCATTACAACGTTTCCCTTTATGTAAAAAATATATTAATTCTAAACCCAATTTGTAATTGACGAGCAGTATCACGTTGTATTTAGTTTACCATGTTTCTTTGTCAGTCTTCTTCATTGCCCTTTGGCAAATATCATCAAAGAGGTCGTCACTCTCTGAAGCAACTCAATTTCATAAACTGAAGCAATCAAGTCAAGCAAATGTTGCTCCAGTCGGCCCATCAATGTAACGTGTTTTGACAGAAAAACCCACCAGGAAGCAAAAAACGAGAGCCCGCTATTTGAAGTGTGTCATTATGACGTCACTAGATTCTGGATCTTAAAAATGGCGCCAGTAAACACGATATTGTCGTGACAAGCTTACTCCTGTCTATTTTTATTTTTCGTTGAAAGTTTGGCCTCTACTGGTAAAACCGGTTCTATTGGAAAAAGTTGTCTCTGTCTAGAGTGAGTCGAGAATGAGTAAAAGAAAATAATTCACATTAAAAAAAAATTTACTTTAAATAAAATAATAACGGGCTGAAAGTGGTAATCATTAAAGTCAGCAAACTTCAGACAGAAAATGTAACATGGCAATGAGGAAGGACTGGAACATATATCCTGCTGAATCAGCAATGAACAAACCCTTCCAGTTTATAATATCGAAGACGGTTAGCGGGTTCAACTCTGAGTCGATTTATTTTGTTCAGAACGGCACCGCATCGGTGGTTCATCCAGCCTCTGAAAATGGACACCTGGGAATAGTTTATGGGAAACTAACGTAGATACTCACCACGTCATCTTTTAAATTGTTTGTTTTGTTATTGAGAAGTATGAGCACTATTACAGCACTCCCCATACACATTCATACGTTTACAGAAGTCTAACACTTCTGACCAATCTTCTGGTAAGGACTGCAAGGAAAGGCTTGACTTTCGTCCTCTAACTTTTCTTAAGCTATGACGTATTAATGGTAATAGTATATCCCTTAGATTAATTAATTGGTACTCATTATTTTCTAGGAGATGGCAGTGATTGTGTTTGTCTTGGCAGTTTATTTCAGCTATTATCTGGCCAACAACTTTACCCACGTGGCCAGATATGGACTTATAACGCGGTGAATGTCTTTACATTTTCCTAATTGTTACTAATTGTCTGTAGTTTTATGAATTATCAACAAACCAATACATCACCCCAACATTGCATCTCTATAAAGTCCATGCCATCAAATGAGGACGATAATTCTATAGGAGACAAGCCTCCGTGGCGTAATCTGCCGGCAGGGAATGATTTTTGTTATCTCCCCAATAAAGTATTTGTTGTAAAACTTGCCGATGATGGTGATCTTAAAGCGACAAAAGGGAAACTGCTTTCAAATCAGAACATTAGCTGAAGTCATTTATGGGAAAAATTCACACCAAAACAGCTAGCAGAAAAAACGATAGAACACACTACAATTAGCAAAGAACTGTCTGCAGCAATATTAGATCACCACAATTAGCAAAGAACTGTCAGCTTCATCATGGATCGAGGTCATAATCGACGATAAAGCGTTGGTATCTACTTTTGTAGCCACAACTGTTGGTAGCTGTCTTGAAGTTTCAATTTCAATTCCACATTGACTGTTACTTCAGTCAGTTCTCCTTGTAATATCAGAGATTGTTTTGTGTTTGCTCTTAAAAAAGGACCCAAAACGCAATCAGAAATATTCGTTGCAAGAATATCTTCAGATCGTTGATTGAAGTCCGAACTGAGAGCTTCCAAGTGCTAACAATAGGTAAGCATATCTTATTCACGTTTTTTTCCACGGTTGATAAACGTGGACAATTGTTGAATTATATTTGCACAAACGTTTTACCTCAAACTTGGAAATAACAGTTTTTGTTTTGGTTAAATTTAGCTCATCACTTGATGCTGTAGATTTATTTCATTAAATTGATGAAACATGTCTGTCCATTAAGCTGTCAGTTTTGGAATCAATCTCTCTCTCTCTCTCTCTCTCTCTCTCTCTCTCTCTCTCTCTCTCTCTCTCTCTCTCTCTGCGATCAAGACCCAATCAGAGTAGGATTCCAGACTCTCTCATGAAGTCAGCTGTCTGTTTAAGTGATTCGATTGCCCCATATAGTTTCTCTTCCAGGAAGGTGTGTGTAGACCACATTGTTCACTCAGGTCTGTGTGCTGGGAGCAATCCTGTAGAACATGTTTTGTAGTCATATTGTCCAGTGGCATAGGCTGGTTGTACCTATTTTGAATTTGATGAACATGTGATTTCTCATTCTATTGTGGCCAGTACGTAGACGAAGTATGATGACACTATTACAGTACTCCCCATACACATTCATACGTTTAGAGAAGTCTAACACTTCTGACCAATCTTCTGGTAAGGACTGCAAGGAAAGGCTTGACTTTCGTCCTCTAACTTTTCTTAAGCTATGACGTATTAATGGTAATAGTATATCCCTTAGATTAATTAATTGGTACTCATTATTTTCTAGGAGATGGCAGTGATTGTGTTTGTCTTGGCAGTTTATTTCAGCTATTATCTGGCCAACAACTTTACCCACGTGGCCAGATATGGACTTATAACGCGGTAAATGTCTTTACATTTTCCTAATTGTTACTAATTGTCTGTAGTTTTATGAATTATCAACAAACCAATACATCACCCCAACATTGCATCTCTATAAAGTCCATGCCATCAAATGAGGACGATAATTCTATAGGAGACAAGCCTCCGTGGCGTAATCTGCCGGCAGGGAATGATTTTTTTTTCTCCCCAATAAAGTATTTGTTGTAAAACTTGCCGATGATGGTGATCTTAAAGCGACAAAAGGGAAACTGCTTTCAAATCAGAACATTAGCTGAAGTCATTTATGGGAAAAATTCACACCAAAACAGCTAGCAGAAAAAACGATAGAACACAATCAAGATGTGTACATAGCCTTCACTGAACAGGAAAAAGACATTCGACTGAGTAAAGAGACCAATAACGGGAGATACTAACAACATACGGAGTAAGTCACCATCTAACGAACCTAATTAAAAATCTCTACGCCAACAGCAGCTGCATAGTCATAACAGCAGCTGCATAGTCATAACAGCAGCTGCATAGTCATAACAGCAGCTGCATAGTCATAACAGCAGTTGCATAGTCATAACAGCAGCTGCATAGTCATAACAGCAGCTGGCTATACAGACTTATTCGAAGTTAGATCAGGAGTAAGACACAGGTGCCTACTATCCCCCTTATTGTTTATTAGATACATGGACTACATATTGTTGATGACGGTCAACCAATGGACCGGGAGGACATCATCAATGCCCTCCGAGATGTGGGAAGACGCAGGACTTCGACAACCATGAGTCCACGTCACTCCATCGGATGAAAGAGATCGGAGTTAAGGTGGGCACAAACAGAAACGAGAAACTTAGTGGGCGTATAAGAAGACTTATCAACCAACACAGAACTGGAGTCGTCAGTCGCTGGGCACTGCGAGACTTGCTGAGGAACTGATCTGAGCAACTAACATGTTCAGAATGCAATGATGATGACCCGCTAATAACTCAATGGACCACATATACTGTTAGCCAACCCATCGGAGACAGAGGAGATTTACGAGCTTCTATTTACAGACGATCAGGGACTTATACATGGAAAAATAGAGGAATTACAAGAATATTTAAATAGACTCAACAGCACAAGCATAAAATACAACATAAAAGTCAATATCAACAAAAGATAAGTCACGAATGTCGCAAAAGAGAAACAGAACATCAACATAACATAAACAGACGGCAGATAACTAAAACAAGTAGAGGAATTTGAATACCTAGGAAGTCTAATGACCAAACGATAATTCACAAACAGCATAAACAGACTCAAGATGCAACAAAGCTTGTCAAATCATTGGACACCTATCACCATATTATCCAAGAAGGAAATAACTCTAGAGGTAATCGAGCACTCTACAATACAATCTTCATCCCAACGTTGTGCTACCAATGCCAGACCTGGACCATAGATGCAAGAAGCATAAGAAAAAATAACATCTACAGAGATAAAATGTGTAAGACATTCGTCCAGGAAGATATGCCTGAAAGATAAGATCAGAAATGAAGAACCGAGAAAAAAGCTAGGAATAACCCCCGCCGATAGAAGGCAGAAAGATCAAAACACAACACAACGCGCCTTCAATAAACGTTGCGAGAACACCAGATCCAATGGCCGACCACGAAAAGTTGCATTGACAGATATTAGAAACACTAGGAAGCATAACAGCAGCAGATGAAAACATAAGAACACAAGACACCGTATTATTTCTCCCCTCGACGTTGAAAGACAAATGAGAGAAGGAGAGAAGAAGAAGTTTTCGGCATGACTCAAAGCAACAAAACTTGTCATCTACACGCCCTTTGTGTAAGCTTCCATCTTTATTTAGTTATTCTAACTTTGCTCTCGTGTAAGCTTCCATCTTTATTTAGTTATTCTAACTTTGCTCTCGTGTAAGCTTCCATCTTTATTTAGCTATTCTAACATTGCTCCCGTGTAAGCTTCCATCTTTATTTAGCTATTCTAACATTGCTCTCGTGTAAGCTTCCATCTTTATTTAGCTATTCTAACATTGCTCCCGTGTAAGCTTCCATCTTTATTTAGCTATTCTAACTTTGCTCTCGTGTAAGCTTCCATCTTTACTTAGCTATTCTAACTTTGCTCTCGTGTAAGCTTCCATCTTTACTTAGCTATTCTAACTTTGCTCTCGTGTAAGCTTCCATCTTTATTTAGTTATTCTAACTTTGCTCTCGTGTAAGCTTCCATCTTTATTTAGTTATTATAACTTTGCTCTCGTGTAAGCTTCCATCTTTATTTAGTTATTCTAACTTTGCTCTCGTGTAAGCTTCCATCTTTATTTAGTTATTCTAACTTTGCTCTCGTGTAAGCTTCCATCTTTATTTAGTTATTCTAACTTTGCTCTCGTGTAAGCTTCCATCTTTATTTAGTTATTCTAACTTTGCTCTCGTGTAAGCTTCCATCTTTATTTAGTTATTCTAACTTTGCTCTCGTGTAAGCTTCCATCTTTATTTAGTTATTCTAACTTTGCTCTCGTGTAAGCTTCCATCTTTATTTAGTTATTCTAACTTTGCTCTCGTGTAAGCTTCCATCTTTATTTAGTTATTCTAACTTTGCTCTCGTGTAAGCTTCCATCTTTATTTAGTTATTCTAACTTTGCTCTCGTGTAAGCTTCCATCTTTATTTAGCTATTCTAACTTTGCTCCAAACCCCATCAAATAGCATATCTCTTAACTTGTTTACTTGCAGATGACAAATGTAAACCTATTTGTTGGTGGATCGTATGTACAATTGACATGTTAGACAAATAAATCGACGTGACGTTTGTACAATTGACATGTTAGACAAATAAATGGACGTGACATTTGTACAATTGACATGTTAGACAAATAAATGGACGTGACATTTGTACAATTGACATGTTAGACAAATAAATGGACGTGACATTTGTACAATTGACATGTTAGACAAATAAATGGACGTGACATTTGTACAATTGACATGTTAGACAAATAAATGGACGTGACATTTGTACAATTGACATGTTAGACAAATAAATGGACGTGACATTTGTACAACTGACATGTTAGAGAAATAAATGGACGTGACGTTTGTACAACTGACATGTTAGACAAATAAATAGACGTGACGTTTGTACAACTGACATGTTAGAGAAATAAATGGACGTGACGTTTGTACAACTGACATGTTAGACAAATAAATGGACGTGACGTTTGTACAACTGACATGTTAGACAAATAAATGGACGTGACATTTGTACAACTGACATGTTAGAGAAATAAATAAACGTGACGTTTGTACAACTGACATGTTAGACAAATAAATGGACGTGATATTTGTACAACTGACATGTTAGAGAAATAAATAAACGTGACGTTTTCAGTAAGCTGCTATTGCTCGTCCATCACGGACGATGAGGTCTACTAACTTTATACAATGTGTTTATTTTAGTCGGTGTGTGTGTGTGTGTGTGTGTGTGTGTGTGTGTGTGTGTGTGTGTGTGTGTGTGTGTGTGTGTGTGTGTGTGTGTGTGTGTGTGTGTGTGTGTGTGTGTGTGTGTGTGTGTGTGTGTGTGTGTGTGTGTGTGTGTGTGTGTGTGTGTGTGTGTGTGTGTGTGTGTGTGTGTGTGTGTGTGTGTGTGTGTGTGTGTGTGTGTGTGTGTGTGTGTGTGTGTGTGTGAATATACTGTTAAACCCCTTGCGGACCCGGAATAATGTAGGACAGTGGAGACATGTTGTAGCTGCTGGTAGAACGGGAAACATTTTGCGGGCCTTACTAGCCCACATCCGTTGGTCGGTTATCATTGTTTTGTTTGTCTCACATGATGTAGCTCTAGGACGAAGAGATGTTACAAAGTAGTTCTTTCTTGTGCCATGTTTGTCCAAGTGTCAATATTTATTGTCAATTATCTGATTAGTTACAATGTTTTCATTTACTAAAAAATTGAAAGAAATGGGAGTTAAGATGGGCACAGCCAGAAACGAGAGACTTAGTGGGCGTGTAAGAAGACTTATCAAGCAACAGAGAACTGGAGTCGTCAATCGCTGGACACTGCAGGACGTGCTGAGGAGGAGATCTGGGCACCTATGGACATGTTCGGAGTGCATTAATAATGACCCGCAAATAAAAAAAACGTACACCAAATTCTGACTTCTTGTGATATCAATAATAAAATATGTTTATATCACCAGTGCTTGTTCATTTTTCTATTGAATTATTGAGTTACTTGCGGATCATCATCATTGCTCTCCAAACATTCATTTTTCTAATCTTATTATAGTCTTAACCGAGTCATCTCTTTTATTATCTGCTTATCTCGTACATTTCCGTAAAAGACACGTGCTATGTGGCTGTAAGCATGATTGTGATAACTTCTCTCCCTGATGTTTCATTCACGGGCTCACCACTGAGAAACACGACAATCTATAATATCTAGGAGTCACATTTGATAGCAGTCTTTGAAATAATCGTCTTGTCCAACATGCTATAAAAAGATGCGAGGAATGCATTGCCGCCCTAACAAATTCTCATGAGCCAAAGATGACCAAGCGCCGCTTTAACATTATGTATCTACGGTGTCAGTGACTACTTAGGGAACAATGATAATGTGCAAGGTTATAGACTATTAAAGGCGTAGAAATGCGAAAGTACTGGGATGTTTAAGATATACCAGCATTGAGAAAATGAGATTGATGCTGGCTACATTCAAAATAATTCTAGATGTTCAATTACTCAGGTACTGTAAAAGGGACACGTTTAAGCTTGAAATTATACAATTATTTATTTTAAAAAAACCCCGTAAAATTCAAATTCCACAAAAAAACCAAGATAAAGAAAGATAATTTTAACATAAAAAAAATCCTGAACAGAAAGATGAACTGGATCAAATATTCGACTCTAGTTTTGTCAGCAGCAATTTTAGATCACCACGATTAGCAAGGAACTGTCAGCAGCAATCTTAGATAACAACAATTAGCAAAGAACTGTCAGATGCAATCTTAGATCACCACAATTAGCAAAGAACTGTCAGCTGCAATCTTAGATCACAACAATTAGCAAGGAACTGTCAGCAGCAATCTTAGATCACAACAATTAACAAAGAAATGTCTGCAGCAACGTTAGATCACAACAATTAGCAAAGAACTGTCAGCAGCAATCTTAGATCACAACAATTAGCAAAGAACTGTCAGCTGCAATCTTAGATCACCTCAATTAGCAAAGAACTGTCAGCTGCAATCTTAGATCACAACAATTAGCAAGGAACTGTCAGCTGCAATCTTAGATCACAACAATTAACAAAGAAATGTCTGCAGCAATCTTAGATCACCACAATTAGCAAAGAACTGTCAGCAGCAATCTTAGATCACAACAATTAGCAAAGAACTGTCAGCAGCAATCTTAGATCACAACAATTAGCAAAGAACTGTCTGCAGCAACGTTAGATCACCACAATTAGCAAAGAACTGTGAGCTGCAATCTTAGATCACCACAATTAGCAAAGAACTGTCAGCTGCAATCTTAGATCACAACAATTAGCAAAGAACTGTCAGCTGCAATCTTAGATCACAACAATTAGCAAAGAACTGTCAGCAGCAACGTTAGATCACAACAATTAGCAAAGAACTGTGAGCTGCAATCTTAGATCACAACAATTAGCAAAGAACTGTCAGCAGCAATCTTAGATCACAACAATTAGCAAAGAACTGTCAGCTGCAATCTTAGATCACAACAATTAGCAAAGAACTGTCAGCTGCAATCTTAGATCACAACAATTAGCAAAGAACTGTCTGCAGCAACGTTAGATCACAACAATTAGCAAAGAACTGTGAGCTGCAATCTTAGATCACAACAATTAGCAAAGAACTGTCAGCAGCAATCTTAGATCACCACAATTAGCAAAGAACTGTCTGCAGCAACGTTAGATCACAACAATTAGCAAAGAACTGTCAGCTGCAATCTTAGATCACAACAATTAGCAAAGAACTGTCAGCAGCGATCTTAGATCACAACAATTAGCAAAGAACTGTCAGCAGCAATCTTAGATCACAACAATTAGCAAAGAACTGTCAGCAGCAATCTTAGATCACAACAATTAGCAAAGAACTGTGAGCTGCAATCTTAGATCACAACAATTAGCAAAGAACTGTCAGCAGCAATCTTAGATCACCACAATTAGCAAAGAACTGTCTGCAGCAACGTTAGATCACAACAATTAGCAAAGAACTGTCAGCTGCAATCTTAGATCACAACAATTAGCAAAGAACTGTCAGCAGCGATCTTAGATCACAACAATTAGCAAAGAACTGTCAGCAGCAATCTTAGATCACAACAATTAGCAAAGAACTGTCTGCAGCAACGTTAGATCACCACAATTAGCAAGGAACTGTCAGCAGCAATCTTAGATCACCACAATTAGCAAGAAACTGGTTGCAGCAACGTTAGATCACCACAATTAGCAAGAAACTGTCAGCAGCAATCTTAGATCACCACAATTAGCAAGAAACTGTCTGCAGCAATCTTAGATCTCCACAATTAGCAAGGAACTGTCAGCAGCAATCTTAGATCACCACAATTATCAACGAACTATCAGCAGCAATCTTAGATCATTATAATTAGCAAGGAACTGTCAGCAGCAATCTTAGATCACCAAAATTATCAACGAACTATCAGCAGCAATATTAGATCACTACAATTAGCAAAGAACTGTCTGCTGCAATATTAGATCACCACAATTAGCAAAGCTTCATCAGCTTCATCATGGATCGAGGTCATAATCGACGATAAAGCGTTGGTATCTACTTTTGTAGCCACAACTGTTGGTAGCTGTCTTGAAGTTTCAATTTCAATTCCACATTGACTGTTACTTCAGTCAGTTCTCCTTGTATTATCAGAGATTGTTTTGTGTTTGCTCTTAAAAAAGGACCCAAAACGCAATCAAAAATATTCGTTGCAAGAATATCTTCAGATCGTTGATTGAAGTTCGAACTGAGAGCTTCCAAGTGCTAACAATAGGTAAGCATATCTTATTCACGTTTTTTTCCACGGTTGATAAACGTGGACAATTGTTGAATTATATTTGCACAAACGTTTTACCTCAAACTTGGAAATAACAGTTTTTGTTTTGGTTAAATTTAGCTCATCACTTGATGCTGTAGATTTATTTCATTAAATTGATGAAACATGTCTGTCCATTAAGCTGTCAGTTTTGGAATCAATCTCTCTCTCTCTCTCTCTCTCTCTCTCTCTCTCTTCTCTCTGCGATCAAGACCCTATCAGAGTAGGATTCCAGACTCTCTCATGAAGTCAGCTGTCTGTTTAAGTGATTCGATTGCCCCATATAGTTTCTCTTCCAGGAAGGTGTGTGTAGACCACATTGTTCACTCAGGTCTGTGTGCTGGGAGCAATCCTGTAGAACATGTTTTGTAGTCATATTGTCCAGTGGCATAGGCTGGTTGTACCTATTTTGAATTTGATGAACATGTGATTTCTCATTCTATTGTGGCCAGTACGTAGACGAAGTATGATGACTTGATCCCTCCTTGCTGGTGGTATCCGTCACTCTCGTTATGCTTTGGGTGTTCTCGCTTCCATTTTTCATGGAGCTGACCTTTGAGGATGGATTTGGCTTCATCATAACTGAGCGGATGGTTCTCTTGCGTTAATCTCCCTACCTCTTTAGCTAAATTGTCTGCGCGTTCGTTCCCGTAAATATTACAGTGTGATGGTATCCACTGAATGACTACTCTGTGGAAGTTATTGCATAGTTGGTCCAGGGTTGTTCTCAAGTCATCTAGTTCATTGTTCTTGTGGCTTTTTAGAGCTGATAATACTGACAGTGCATCAGTCAGAATCACCAATTTATTGTGCATGTTATTTTTGTGTTGAGTAGCCAGTGCTGCAGCATCTCTGATGGCCCCAGTTTTTGCTTTAAAGTTGTTCGATAATTTTTCAGTAGCTATTGACTTGGTGATCTCGTCCTGATTATTCAGCGTCAAGAACACACCACCCCCTCCGTTTCTGGTGGCATTTGTAGCAAAGCCATCTGTGTATATGTGGGACCAAGAGTCCTGTGGGAAGGTATCGTGTATGTGTTTTTCTGCTACTTGTTTTTTTTTCTGTGTCTGATTGGGTGCCTTTTTCATGATTCCTGTTATATTTTCCTTAAGTTCTGGTATTTTATGCTTTCCATGAGGAGACATATCAGATGGGCCCAAGGGTTTCGGTATTGTTTGGGAAAGTACTGGGTCTCCAGTAGTTAGTTCATTGGCAATTGCAGCGAAGTTGCTCCTCTTTAGTCGTACAATTCCGAAACCAGTTATTCTTTGGTGCATGGGGTGGCTAAGGAGCCTTCAATATTTCTCCGCTTGTTGCAATAATTTAGTGACCTGTCTGTCATCTAAGGGTTGTAAACCTGTTACTGTTTCTAGAGTCTTGATATGTGTACGGTGATGATACGGGCAGCTTGGTTCTGTGTTCTGTTAATTTTGCTAAGATGTGATTTGGAAGCCATAGCCCAGGCTGTGACTCCATACTCTAGGACTGGTCTGACTCTTCCTACGCATAGTCGTTTGAAGATATTGCTGTCTGCTCCCCAGTCCGTTCCTGCCAATTTCATCAAAATATTAGTTCGTTTTCTGACTTGTTTTTTGCTGTGTCTATCTGATTTTTCCAAGTCATTCTGCGATTCATGGTGACGCCAAGATATGTTGGGTTTTGGTCAATAGGGAGTGTATGGTCTTTTAATAATGGAATCAATCAAGTTGCCTCATAATGCAAGATCTTCATTCTCTAGGAACTAACTCTAGCACTGTCTCAAATAGTATATAAACCCGATCAAAACAGGAACCTTTTGATAGCCAATGAACTTTCAATGGATGCAGCATGTGTTTGAATTGTTTATAATTTCCAGATTTTTGGCAACTAAATGTTGACGGTGAATGATACAAGGTACATTGAATACTTCTGGGGCCACTTGTTGTTTTATAGGGACACCCCTGTAACAACCTTACGTCCCTAGAGTTCCATCAGTTGTGACGAACAGTATAATATTGATGGTGATTTCTTTTCTTCGAAAAACTGTTCCAAAACATGAAAAATCGATTCTCCTTAATTACCAGCTAGCAAATCTATAGCAAATAATGAATTCTTGGCAAATTTGTTCTTCTTTAATGAATCGAAATTAAACTAAAATAAGGTTTAATTTTCTTGCAAAGTTGACTGATCAAGCATCACAGTGTTGCATAGTGCGTATTATCTCACTTTTATCAGACAGACTCTGGCTTGTGTAGCATAGTGCGTATTATCTCACTTATATCAGACAGACACTGGCTTGTGTAACATAGGGCGTATTACCTCACATATATCAGACACACACTAGCTTGTGTAACATAGTGCGTATTACCTCACTTATATCAGACATTACCTTGTGTAACATAGTGCGTATTACCTCTCTTATATCAGACAGACACTAACTTGTGTAGCATAATTCGTATTACCTCACTTATATCAGACAGATGCTAGCTTGTGTAACATAGTGCGTATTACCTCTCTTATATCAGACTGACACTAACTTGTGTAGCATAGTGCGTATTACCTCACTTATATCAGACAGATGCTAGCTTGTGTAACATAGTGCGTATTACCTCACTTATATCAGACAGATGCTAGCTTGTGTAACATAGTGCGTATTACCTCACTTATATCAGACAGATGCTAGCTTGTGTAACATAGTGCATATTACCTCACTTATATCAGACAGATGCTGGCTTGTGTAACATAGTGCGTGTTACCTCACTTATATCAGACAGACACTAACTTGTGTAGCATAGTGCGTATTACCTCACTTATATCAGACAGATGCTAGCTTGTGTAACATAGTGCGTATTACCTCACTTATATCAGACAGATGCTAGCTTGTGTAACATAGTGCGTATTAACTCACTTATATCAGACAGATGCTAGCTTGTGTAACAGAGTGCGTATTACCTCACTTATATCAGACAGATGCTAGCTTGTGTAACATAGTGCGTATTACCTCTCTTATATCAGACAGAAACTAACTTGTGTAGCATAGTGCGTATTACCTCACTTATATCAGACAGATGCTGGCTTGTGTAACATAGTGCGTGTTACCTCACTTATATCAGACAGACACTGGCTTGTGTAGCATAGTGCGTGTTACCTCACTTATATCAGACAGATGCTAGCTTGTGTAACATAGTGCGTATTACCTCACTTATATCAGACAGATGCTAGCTTGTGTAACATAGTGCGTATTACCTCACTTATATCAGACAGATGCTAGCTTGTGTAACATAGTGCGTATTACCTCTCTTATATCAGACAGACACTAACTTGTGTAGCATAGTGCGTATTACCTCACTTATATCAGACAGATGCTGGCTTGTGTAACATAGTGCGTGTTACCTCACTTATATCAGACAGACACTGGCTTGTGTAGCATAGTGCGTGTTACCTCACTTATATCAGACAGATGCTAGCTTGTGTAACATAGTGCGTATTACCTCTCTTATATCAGACAGACACTAACTTGTGTAGCATAGTGCGTATTACCTCACTTATATCAGACAGATGCTGGCTTGTGTAACATAGTGCGTGTTACCTCACTTATATCAGACAGACA
Organism: Megaustenia siamemsis; assembly: GCA_032433765.1. NCBI lineage: Eukaryota > Metazoa > Mollusca > Gastropoda > Stylommatophora > Ariophantidae > Megaustenia > Megaustenia siamemsis. Next base: position 49,579,682 of record JAVIAB010000088.1, on the reverse strand, counting down.
CTGGCTTGTGTAGTATAGTGCGTGTTACCTCACTTATATCAGACAGACACTAACTTGTGTAGCATAGTGCGTATTATCTCACTTATATCAGACAGACACTGGCTTGTGTAGAATATTGCGTGTTACCTCACTTATATCAGACAGACACTAATTTGAGTAGCATAGTTTCGTATTACCTCACTTATATCAGACAGACACTGGATTGTGTAGCATAGTGCGTATTACCTCACTTACATCAGACAGACACTGGCTTGTGTAGCATAGTGCGTATTACCTCACTTATATCAGACAGACACTGGCTTGTGTAACATAGTGCGTATTACCTCACTTATATCAGACAGACACTGGCTTGTATAGCATAGTGCGTATTAACTCACTTATATCAGACAGACACTGGCTTTGTAGCATAGTGCGTATTATCTCACTTATATCAGACAGACACTAGCTTGTGTAGTATAGTGCGTATTACCTCACTTATATCAGACAGACACTGGCTTGTGTAGCATTGTGCGTATTACCTCATTTATATCAGACAGACACTGGCTTGTGTAACATAGTGCGTATTACCTCACTTATATCAGACAGACACTGGCTTGTGTAGCATAGTGCGTATTATCTCACTTATATCAGACAGACACTGGCTTGTGTAGCATTGTGCGTATTACCTCACTTATATCAGACAGACACTGGCTTGTGTAGCATAGTGCGTATTACCTCACTTATATCAGACATACACTAATTTGTGTAGCATAGTGCGTATTATCTCACTTATATCAGTCAGACACTAATTTGTGTAGCATAGTGCGTATTATCTCACTTATATCAGACAGATGCTGGCTTGTGTAGCATAGTGCCTATTACCTCACTTATATCAGACAGACACTGGCTTGTGTAGAATAGTGCGTATTACCTCACTTATATCAGACAGACACTGGCTTGTGTAGCATAGTGCATATTACCTCACTTATATCAGACAGACACTGGCTTGTGTAACATAGTGCGTATTACCTCACTTATATCAGACAGACACTGGCTTGTGTAGCATAGTGCGTATTACCTCACTTATATCAGACAGACACAGACTTGTTTAACATAGTGCGTATTACCTCACTTATATCAGACAGACACTGGCTTGTGTAGCATAGTGCGTATTACCTCACTTATATCAGACAGACACTGGCTTGTGTAACATAGTGCGTATTACCTCACTTATATCAGACAGACACTGGTTTGTGTAGCATAGTGCGTATTAACTCACTTATATCAGACAGACACTGGCTTGTGTAGCATAGTGCGTATTACCTCACTTATATCAGCCAGACACTAGCTTGTGTAGCATAGTGCGTATTACCTCACTTATATCAGACAGACACTAGCTTGTGTAGTATAGTGCGTATTACCTCACATATATCAGACAGACACTAGCTTGTGTAGCATAGTGCGTATTACCTCACTTATATCAGACAGATGCTAGCTTGTGTAACATAGTGCGTAATACCTCACTTATATCAGACAGATGCTAGCTTGTGTAACATAGTGCGTATTACCTCTCTTATATCAGACAGACACTAACTTGTGTAGCATAGTGCGTATTACCTCACTTATATCAGACAGATGCTGGCTTGCGTAACATAGTGCGTGTTACCTCACTTAGACAGACACTGGCTTGTGTAGCATAGTGCGTGTTACCTCACTTATATCAGACAGACACTAACTTGTGTAGCATAGTGCGTATTATCTCACTTATATCAGACAGACACTGGTTCGTGTAGCATAGTGCATATTACCTCACTTATATCAGACAAACACTGGCTTGTGTAGAATATTGCGTGTTACCTCACTTATATCAGACTGACACTAATTTGTGTAGCATAATGCGTATTACCTCACTTATATCAGACAGACACTGGCTTGTATAGCATAGTGCGTATTACCTCACTTATATCAGACAGACACTGGCTTGTGTAGTATAGTGCGTATTACCTCACTTATATCAGACAGACACTGGCTTGTATAGCATAGTGCGTATTACCTCACTTATATCAGACAGACACTGGCTTGTATAGCATAGTGCGTATTACCTCACTTATATCAGACAGACACTGGCTTGTATAGCATAGTGCGTATTACCTCACTTATATCAGACAAACACTAGCTTGTGTATAATATTGCGTGTTACCTCACTTATATCAGACAGACACTAATTTGTGTAGCATAGTTTCGTATTACCTCACTTATATCAGACAGACACTGGATTGTGTAGCATAGTGCGTATTACCTCACTTATATCAGACAGACACTGGCTTGTGTAGCATAGTGCGTAATAACTCACTTATATCAGACAGACAGACACTGGCTTGTGTAACATAGTGCGTATTACCTCACTTATATCAGACAGACAGATACTGGCTTGTGTAGCATAGTGCGTATTACCTCACTTATATCAGACAGTCACAGACTTGTTTAGCATAGTGCGTATTACCTCACTTATATCAGACAGACACTGGCTTGTGTAGCATAGTGCGTATTACCTCACTTATATCAGACAGACACTAGCTTGTGTAGTATAGTGCGTATTACCTCACTTATATCAGACAGACACTGGCTTGTGTAGCATTGTGCGTATTACCTCATTTATATCAGACAGACACTGGCTTGTGTAACATAGTGCGTATTACCTCACTTATATCAGACAGACACTGGCTTGTGTAGCATAGTGCGTATTACCTCACTTATATCAGACAGACCCTGGCTTGTGTAGCATTGTGCGTATTACCTCACTTATATCAGACAGACACTGGCTTGTGTAGCATAGTGCGTATTACCTCACTTATATCAGACAGACACTAATTTTGTAGCATAGTGCGTATTATATCACTTATATCAGTCAGACACTAATTTGTGTAGCATAGTGCGTATTATCACACTTATATCAGACAGATGCTGGCTTGTGTAGCATAGTGCCTATTACCTCACTTATATCAGACAGACACTGGCTTGTGTAGAATAGTGCGTATTACCTCACTTATATCAGACAGACACTGGCTTGTGTAGCATAGTGCATATTACCTCACTTATATCAGACAGACACTGGATTGTGTAGCATAGTGCGTATTACCTCACTTATATCAGACAGACACTGGCTTGTGTAGCATAGTGCGTATTAACTCACTTATATCAGACAGACAGACACTGGCTTGTGTAACATAGTGCGTATTACCTCACTTATATCAGACAGACACTGGCTTGTGTAGCATAGTGCGTATTACCTCACTTATATCAGACAGAAACAGACTTGTTTAACATAGTGCGTATTACCTCACTTATATCAGACAGACACTGGCTTGTGTAGGATAGTGCGTATTACCTCACTTATATCAGACAGACACTGGCTTGTGTAACATAGTGCGTATTACCTCACTTATATCAGACAGACACTGGTTTGTGTAGCATAGTGCGTATTAACTCACTTATATCAGACAGACACTGGCTTGTGTAGCATAGTGCGTATTACCTCACTTATATCAGCCAGACACTAGCTTGTGTAGCATAGTGCGTATTACCTCACTTATATCAGACAGACACTAGCTTGTGTAGTATAGTGCGTATTACCTCACATATATCAGACAGACACTAACTTGTGTAGCATAGTGCGTATTACCTCACTTATATCAGACAGACACTGGCTTGTGTAGCATAGTGCGTATTACCTCACTTATATCAGACATACACTGGCTTGTGTAGCATAGTGCGTATTACCTCACTTATATCAGACAGACACTGGCTTGTGTAGCATAGTGCGTATTACCTCACTTATATCAGACAGACACTGGCTTGTGTAGCATAGTGCGTATTATCTCACTTATATCAGACAGACACTGGCTTGTGTAGCATTGTGCGTATTACCTCACTTATATCAGACAGACCCTGGCTTGTGTAGCATAGTGCGTATTACCTCACTTATATCAGACATACACTAATTTGTGTAGCATAGTGCGTATTATCTCACTTATATCAGTCAGACACTAATTTGTGTAGCATAGTGCGTATTATCTCACTTATATCAGACAGATGCTGGCTTGTGTAGCATAGTGCCTATTACCTCACTTATATCAGACAGACACTGGCTTGTGTAGAATAGTGCGTATTACCTCACTTATATCAGACAGACACTGGCTTGTGTAGCATAGTGCATATTACCTCACTTATATCAGACAGACACTGGATTGTGTAGCATAGTGCGTATTACCTCACTTATATCAGACAGACAGACACTGGCTTGTGTAACATAGTGCGTATTACCTCACTTATATCAGACAGACACTGGCTTGTGTAGCATTGTGCGTATTACCTCATTTATATCAGACAGACACTGGCTTGTGTAACATAGTGCGTATTACCTCACTTATATCAGACAGACACTGGCTTGTGTAGCATAGTGCGTATTACCTCACTTATAACAGACAGACACTGGCTTGTGTAACATAGTGCGTATTACCTCACTTATATCAGACAGACACTGGTTTGTGTAGCATAGTGCGTATTAACTCACTTATATCAGACAGACACTGGCTTGTGTAGCATAGTGCGTATTACCTCACTTATATCAGCCAGACACTAGCTTGTGTAGCATAGTGCGTATTACCTCACTTATATCAGACAGACACTAGCTTGTGTAGTATAGTGCGTATTACCTCACATATATCAGACAGACACTAACTTGTGTAGCATAGTGCGTATTACCTCACTTATATCAGACAGAAGCTAGCTTGTGTAACATAGTGCGTATTACCTCACTTATATCAGACAGACACTGGCTTGTGTAGCATAGTGCGTATTATCTCACTTATATCAGACAGACACTGGCTTGTGTAGCATTGTGCGTATTACCTCACTTATATCAGACAGACACTGGCTTGTGTAGCATAGTGCGTATTACCTCACTTATATCAGACATACACTAATTTGTGTAGCATAGTGCGTATTACCTCACTTATATCAGACAGACACTGGCTTGTGTAGCATAGTGCGTATTACCTCACTTATATCAGACAGACACTGGCTTGTGTAGCATAGTGCGTGTTACCTCACTTATATCAGACAGACACTAATTTGTGTAGCATAGTTTCGTATTACCTCACTTATATCAGACAGACACTGGATTGTGTAGCATAGTGCGTATTACCTCACTTATATCAGACAGACACTGGCTTGTGTAGCATAGTGCGTAATAACTCACTTATATCAGATAGACAGACACTGGCTTGTGTAACATAGTGCGTATTACCTCACTTATATCAGACAGACAGATACTGGCTTGTGTAGCATAGTGCGTATTACCTCACTTATATCAGACAGTCACAGACTTGTTTAGCATAGTGCGTATTACCTCACTTATATCAGACAGACACTGGCTTGTGTAGCATAGTGCGTATTACCTCACTTATATCAGACAGACACTAGCTTGTGTAGTATAGTGCGTATTACCTCACTTATATCAGACAGACACTGGCTTGTGTAGCATTGTGCGTATTACCTCATTTATATCAGACAGACACTGGCTTGTGTAACATAGTGCGTATTACCTCACTTATATCAGACAGACACTGGCTTGTGTAGCATAGTGCGTATTACCTCACTTATATCAGACAGACACTGGCTTGTGTAGCATTGTGCGTATTACCTCACTTATATCAAACAGACACTGGCTTGTGTAGCAGTGTGCGTATTACCTCACTTATATCAGACAGACACTGGCTTGTGTAGCATAGTGCGTATTACCTCACTTATATCAGACAGACACTAATTTTGTAGCATAGTGCGTATTATATCACTTATATCAGTCAGACACTAATTTGTGTAGCATAGTGCGTATTATCACACTTATATCAGACAGATGCTGGCTTGTGTAGCATAGTGCCTATTACCTCACTTATATCAGACAGACACTGGCTTGTGTAGAATAGTGCGTATTACCTCACTTATATCAGACAGACACTGGCTTGTGTAGCATAGTGCATATTACCTCACTTATATCAGACAGACACTGGATTGTGTAGCATAGTGCGTATTACCTCACTTATATCAGACAGACACTGGCTTGTGTAGCATAGTGCGTATTAACTCACTTATATCAGACAGACAGACACTGGCTTGTGTAACATAGTGCGTATTACCTCACTTATATCAGACAGACACTGGCTTGTGTAGCATAGTGCGTATTACCTCACTTATAACAGACAGACACAGACTTGTTTAACATAGTGCGTATTACCTCACTTATATCAGACAGACACTGGCTTGTGTAGGATAGTGCGTATTACCTCACTTATATCAGACAGACACTGGCTTGTGTAACATAGTGCGTATTACCTCACTTATATCAGACAGACACTGGTTTGTGTAGCATAGTGCGTATTAACTCACTTATATCAGACAGACACTGGCTTGTGTAGCATAGTGCGTATTACCTCACTTATATCAGCCAGACACTAGCTTGTGTAGCATAGTGCGTATTACCTCACTTATATCAGACAGACACTAGCTTGTGTAGTATAGTGCGTATTACCTCACATATATCAGACAGACACTAACTTGTGTAGCATAGTGCGCATTACCTCACTTATATCAGACAGACACTGGCTTGTGTAGCATAGTGCGTATTACCTCACTTATATCAGACATACACTGGCTTGTGTAGCATAGTGCGTATTACCTCACTTATATCAGACAGACACTGGCTTGTGTAGCATAGTGCGTATTACCTCACTTATATCAGACAGACACTGGCTTGTGTAGCATAGTGCGTATTATCTCACTTATATCAGACAGACACTGGCTTGTGTAGCATTGTGCGTATTACCTCACTTATATCAGACAGACCCTGGCTTGTGTAGCATAGTGCGTATTACCTCACTTATATCAGACATACACTAATTTGTGTAGCATAGTGCGTATTATCTCACTTATATCAGTCAGACACTAATTTGTGTAGCATAGTGCGTATTATCTCACTTATATCAGACAGATGCTGGCTTGTGTAGCATAGTGCCTATTACCTCACTTATATCAGACAGACACTGGCTTGTGTAGAATAGTGCGTATTACCTCACTTATATCAGACAGACACTGGCTTGTGTAGCATAGTGCATATTACCTCACTTATATCAGACAGACACTGGATTGTGTAGCATAGTGCGTATTACCTCACTTATATCAGACAGACAGACACTGGCTTGTGTAACATAGTGCGTATTACCTCACTTATATCAGACAGACACTGGCTTGTGTAGCATTGTGCGTATTACCTCATTTATATCAGACAGACACTGGCTTGTGTAACATAGTGCGTATTACCTCACTTATATCAGACAGACACTGGCTTGTGTAGCATAGTGCGTATTACCTCACTTATATCAGACAGACACTGGCTTGTGTAACATAGTGCGTATTACCTCACTTATATCAGACAGACACTGGTTTGTGTAGCATAGTGCGTATTAACTCACTTATATCAGACAGACACTGGCTTGTGTAGCATAGTGCGTATTACCTCACTTATATCAGCCAGACACTAGCTTGTGTAGCATAGTGCGTATTACCTCACTTATATCAGACAGACACTAGCTTGTGTAGTATAGTGCGTATTACCTCACATATATCAGACAGACACTAACTTGTGTAGCATAGTGCGTATTACCTCACTTATATCAGACAGAAGCTAGCTTGTGTAACATAGTGCGTATTACTTCACTTATATCAGACAGACACTGGCTTGTGTAGCATAGTGCGTATTATCTCACTTATATCAGACAGACACTGGCTTGTGTAGCATTGTGCGTATTACCTCACTTATATCAGACAGACACTGGCTTGTGTAGCATAGTGCGTATTACCTCACTTATATCAGACATACACTAATTTGTGTAGCATAGTGCGTATTACCTCACTTATATCAGACAGACACTGGCTTGTGTAGCATAGTGCGTATTACCTCACTTATATCAGACAGACACTGGCTTGTGTAGCATAGTGCGTATTATCTCACTTATATCAGACAGACACTGGCTTGTGTAGCATTGTGCGTATTACCTCACTTATATCAGACAGACACTGGCTTGTGTAGCATAGTGCGTATTACCTCACTTATATCAGTCAGACACTAATTTGTGTAGCATAGTGCGTATTATCTCACTTATATCAGACAGATGCTGGCTTGTGTAGCATAGTGCCTATTACCTCACTTATATCAGACAGACACTGGCTTGTGTAGAATAGTGCGTATTACCTCACTTATATCAGACAGACACTGGCTTGTGTAGCATAGTGCATATTACCTCACTTATATCAGACAGACACTGGATTGTGTAGCATAGTGCGTATTACCTCACTTATATCAGACAGACAGACACTGGCTTGTGTAACATAGTGCGTATTACCTCACTTATATCAGACAGACACTGGCTTGTGTAGCATTGTGCGTATTACCTCATTTATATCAGACAGACACTGGCTTGTGTAACATAGTGCGTATTACCTCATTTATATCAGACAGACACTGGCTTGTGTAGCATAGTGCGTATTACCTCACTTATATCAGACAGACACTGGCTTGTGTAGCATTGTGCGTATTACCTCACTTATATCAGACAGACACTGGCTTGTGTAGCAGTGTGCGTATTACCTCACTTATATCAGACAGACACTGGCTTGTGTAGCATAGTGCGTATTACCTCACTTATATCAGACAGACACTAATTTTGTAGCATAGTGCGTATTATATCACTTATATCAGTCAGACACTAATTTGTGTAGCATAGTGCGTATTATCTCACTTATATCAGACAGATGCTGGCTTGTGTAGCATAGTGCGTATTACCTCACTTATATCAGACAGACACTAATTTTGTAGCATAGTGCGTATTATATCACTTATATCAGTCAGACACTAATTTGTGTAGCATAGTGCGTATTATCTCACTTATAGACAGATGCTGGCTTGTGTAGCATAGTGCGTATTACCTCACTTATATCAGACAGACACTGGCTTGTGTAGCATAGTGCGTATTACCTCACTTATATCAGACAGACACTGGCTTGTGTAGCATAGTGCGTATTATCTCACTTATATCAGACAGACACTGGCTTGTGTAGCATTGTGCGTATTACCTCACTTATATCAGACAGACACTGGCTTGTGTAGCATAGTGCGTATTACCTCACTTATATCAGACATACACTAATTTGTGTAGCATAGTGCGTATTATCTCACTTATATCAGTCAGACACTAATTTGTGTAGCATAGTGCGTATTATCTCACTTATATCTGACAGATGCTGGCTTGTGTAGCATAGTGCCTATTATCTCACTTATATCAGACAAACACTGGCTTGTGTAGAATAGTGCGTATTACCTCACTTATATCAGACAGACACTGGCTTGTGTAGCATAGTGCATATTACCTCACTTATATCAGACAGACACTAGATTGTGTAGCATAGTGCGTATTACCTCACTTATATCAGATAGACACTGGCTTGTGTAGCATAGTGCGTATTAACTCACTTATATCAGACAGACAGACACTGGCTTGTGTAACATAGTGCGTATTACCTCACTTATATCAGACAGACACTGGCTTGTGTAGCATAGTGCGTATTACCTCACTTATATCAGACAGACACAGACTTGTTTAACATAGTGCGTATTACCTCACTTATATCAGACAGACACTGGCTTGTGTAGCATAGTGCGTATTACCTCACTTATATCAGACAGACACTGGCTTGTGTAGCATTGTGCGTATTACCTCACTTATATCAGACAGACACTGGCTTGTGTAGCATAGTGCGTATTACCTCACTTATATCAGACAGACACTAATTTTGTAGCCTAGTGCGTATTATATCACTTATATCAGTCAGACACTAATTTGTGTAGCATAGTGCGTATTATCTCACTTATATCAGACAGATGCTAGCTTGTGTAGCATAGTGCGTATTACCTCACTTATATCAGACAGACACTGGCTTGTGTAGCACAGTGCGTATTACCTCTCTTATATCAGACTGACACTAACTTGTGTAGCATAGTGCGTATTACCTCACTTATATCAGACAGATGCTAGCTTGTGTAACATAGTGCGTATTACCTCACTTATATCAGACAGATGCTAGCTTGTGTAACATAGTGCGTATTACCTCTCTTATATCAGACAGACACTAACTTGTGTAGCATAGTGCGTATTACCTCACTTATATCAGACAGATGCTGGCTTGTGTAACATAGTGCGTGTTACCTCTTTTAGACAGACACTGGCTTGTGTAGCATAGTGCGTGTTACCTCACTTATATCAGACAGACACTAACTTGTGTAGCATAGTGCGTATTATCTCACTTATATCAGACAGACACTGGTTCGTGTAGCATAGTGCATATTACCTCACTTATATCAGACAGACACTATCTTGTGTAGCATAGTGCGTATTACCTCACTTATATCAGACAAACACTGGCTTGTGTAGAATATTGCGTGTTACCTCATTTATATCAGACAGACACTAATTTGTGTAGCATAATGCGTATTACCTCACTTATATCAGACAGACACTGGCTTGTATAGCATAGTGCGTATTACCTCACTTATATCAGACAGACACTGGCTTGTGTAGTATAGTGCGTATTACCTCACTTATATCAGACAGACACTGGCTTGTATAGCATAGTGCGTATTACCTCACTTATATCAGACAGACACTGGCTTGTATAGCATAGTGCGTATTACCTCACTTATATCAGACAGACACTGGCTTGTATAGCATAGTGCGTATTACCTCACTTATATCAGACAGACACTGGCTTGTATAGCATAGTGCGTATTACCTCACTTATATCAGACAAACACTGGCTTGTGTATAATATTGCGTGTTACCTCACTTATATCAGACAGACACTAATTTTGTAGCATAGTTTCGTATTACCTCACTTATATCAGACAGACACTAATTTTGTAGCATAGTGCGTATTATATCACTTATATCAGTCAGACACTAATTTGTGTAGCATAGTGCGTATTATCTCACTTATATCAGACAGATGCTGGCTTGTGTAGCATAGTGCGTATTACCTCACTTATATCAGACAGACACTAATTTTGTAGCATAGTGCGTAGTATATCACTTATATCAATCAGACACTAATTTGTGTAGCATAGTGCGTATTATCTCACTTATATCAGACAGATGCTGGCTTGTGTAGCATAGTGCGTATTACCTCACTTATATCAGACAGACACTGGCTTGTGTAGCATAGTGCGTATTACCTCACTTATATCAGACAGACACTGGCTTGTGTAGCATAGTGCGTATTATCTCACTTATATCAGACAGACACTGGCTTGTGTAGCATTGTGCGTATTACCTCACTTATATCAGACAGACACTGGCTTGTGTAGCATAGTGCGTATTACCTCACTTATATCAGACATACACTAATTTGTGTAGCATAGTGCGTATTATCTCACTTATATCAGTCAGACACTAATTTGTGTAGCATAGTGCGTATTATCTCACTTATATCAGACAGATGCTGGCTTGTGTAGCATAGTGCCTATTACCTCACTTATATCAGACAGACACTGGCTTGTGTAGAATAGTGCGTATTACCTCACTTATATCAGACAGACACTGGCTTGTGTAGCATAGTGCATATTACCTCACTTATATCAGACAGACACTGGATTGTGTAGCATAGTGCGTATTACCTCACTTATATCAGACAGACACTGGCTTGTGCAGCATAGTGCGTATTACCTCACTTATATCAGACAGACAGACACTGGCTTGTGTAACATAGTGCGTATTACCTCACTTATATCAGACAGACACTGGCTTGTGTAGCATAGTGCGTATTACCTCACTTATATCAGACAGATGCTAGCTTGTGTAACATAGTGCGTATTACCTCTCTTATATCAGACAGACACTAACTTGTGTAGCATAGTGCGTATTACCTCACTTATATCAGACAGATGCTAGCTTGTGTAACATAGTGCGTATTACCTCACTTATATCAGACAGATGCTAGCTTGTGTAACATAGTGCGTATTACCTCTCTTATATCAGACAGACACTAACTTGTGTAGCATAGTGCGTATTACCTCACTTATATCAGACAGATGCTGGCTTGTGTAACATAGTGCGTGTTACCTCACTTAGACAGACACTGGCTTGTGTAGCATAGTGCGTGTTACCTCACTTATATCAGACAGACACTAACTTGTGTAGCATAGTGCGTATTATCTCACTTATATCAGACAGACACTGGTTCGTGTAGCATAGTGCATATTACCTCACTTATATCAGACAGACACTATCTTGTGTAGCATAGTGCGTATTACCTCACTTATATCAGACAAACACTGGCTTGTGTAGAATATTGCGTGTTACCTCACTTATATCAGACAGACACTAATTTGTGTAGCATAATGCGTATTACCTCACTTATATCAGACAGACACTGGCTTGTATAGCATAGTGCGTATTACCTCACTTATATTAGACAGACACTGGCTTGTGTAGTATAGTGCGTATTACCTCACTTAAATCAAACAGACACTGGCTTGTATAGCATAGTGCGTATTACCTCACTTATATCAGACAGACACTGGCTTGTATAGCATAGTGCGTATTACCTCACTTATATCAGACAGACACTGGCTTGTATAGCATAGTGCGTATTACCTCACTTACATCAGACAGACACTGGCTTGTATAGCATAGTGCGTATTACCTAACTTATATCAGACAAACACTGGCTTGTGTATAATATTGCGTGTTACCTCACTTATATCAGACAGACACTAATTTGTGTAGCATAGTTTCGTATTACCTCACTTATATCAGACAGACACTGGATTGTGTAGCATAGTGCGTATTACCTCACTTATATCAGACAGACACTGGCTTGTGTAGCATAGTGCGTATTAACTCACTTATATCAGACAGACAGACACTGGCTTGTGTAACATAGTGCGTATTACCTCACTTATATCAGACAGACAGATACTGGCTTGTGTAGCATAGTGCGTATTACCTCACTTATATCAGACAGTCACAGACTTGTTTAGCATAGTGCGTATTACCTCACTTATATCAGACAGACACTGGCTTGTATAGTATAGTGCGTATTACCTCACTTATATCAGACAAACACTGGCTTGTGTAGAATATTGCGTGTTACCTCACTTATATCAGACAGACACTAATTTGTGTAGCATAGTTTCGTATTACCTCACTTATATCAGACAGACACTGTATTGTGTAGCATAGTGCGTATTACCTCACTTATATCAGCCAGACACTGGCTTGTGTAGCATAGTGCGTATTAACTCACTTATATCAGACAGACAGACACTGGCTTGTGTAACATAGTGCGTATTACCTCACTTATATCAGACAGACACTGGCTTGTGTAGCATAATGCGTATTACCTCACTTATATCAGACAGACACTGGCTTGTGTAACATAGTGCGTATTAACTCACTTATATCAGACAGACACTGGCTTGTGTAGCATAGTGCGTATTACCTCACTTATATCAGACAGACACTGGCTTGTGTAGCATTGTGCGTATTACCTCACTTATATCAGACAGACACTGGCTTGTGTAGCATAGTGCGTATTACCTCACTTATATCAGACAGACACTGGCTTGTGTAGCATAGTGCGTATTACCTCACTTATATCAGACAGACACTAATTTTGTAGCCTAGTGCGTATTATATCACTTATATCAGTCAGACACTAATTTGTGTAGCATAGTGCGTATTATCTCACTTATATCAGACAGATGCTAGCTTGTGTAGCATAGTGCGTATTACCTCACTTATATCAGACAGACACTGGCTTGTGTAGCATAGTGCGTATTACCTCTCTTATATCAGACTGACACTAACTTGTGTAGCATAGTGCGTATTACCTCACTTATATCAGACAGATGCTAGCTTGTGTAACATAGTGCGTATTACCTCACTTATATCAGACAGATGCTAGCTTGTGTAACATAGTGCGTATTACCTCTCTTATATCAGACAGACACTAACTTGTGTAGCATAGTGCGTATTACCTCACTTATATCAGACAGATGCTGGCTTGTGTAACATAGTGCGTGTTACCTCTTTTAGACAGACACTGGCTTGTGTAGCATAGTGCGTGTTACCTCACTTATATCAGACAGACACTTACTTGTGTAGCATAGTGCGTATTATCTCACTTATATCAGACAGACACTGGTTCGTGTAGCATAGTGCATATTACCTCACTTATATCAGACAGACACTATCTTGTGTAGCATAGTGCGTATTACCTCACTTATATCAGACAAACACTGGCTTGTGTAGAATATTGCGTGTTACCTCACTTATATCAGACAGACACTAATTTGTGTAGCATAATGCGTATTACCTCACTTATATCAGACAGACACTGGCTTGTATAGCATAGTGCGTATTACCTCACTTATATCAGACAGACACTGGCTTGTGTAGTATAGTGCGTATTACCTCACTTATATCAGACAGACACTGGCTTGTATAGCATAGTGCGTATTACCTCACTTATATCAGACAGACACTGGCTTGTATAGCATAGTGCGTATTACCTCACTTATATCAGACAGACACTGGCTTGTATAGCATAGTGCGTATTACCTCACTTATATCAGACAGACACTGGCTTGTATAGCATAGTGCGTATTACCTCACTTATATCAGACAAACACTGGCTTGTGTATAATATTGCGTGTTACCTCACTTATATCAGACAGACACTAATTTTGTAGCATAGTTTCGTATTACCTCACTTATATCAGACAGACACTAATTTGTGTAGCATAGTGCGTATTACCTCACTTATATCAGTCAGACACTAATTTGTGTAGCATAGTGCGTATTATCTCACTTATATCAGACAGATGCTGGCTTGTGTAGCATAGTGCGTATTACCTCACTTATATCAGACAGACACTGGCTTGTGTAGTATAGTGCGTATTACCTCACTTATATCAGACAGACACTGGCTTGTATAGCATAGTGCGTATTACCTCACTTATATCAGACAGACACTGGCTTGTATAGCATAGTGCGTATTACCTCACTTATATCAGACAGACACTGGCTTGTATAGCATAGTGCGTATTACCTCACTTATATCAGACAGACACTGGCTTGTATAGCATAGTGCGTATTACCTCACTTATATCAGACAAACACTGGCTTGTGTATAATATTGCGTGTTACCTCACTTATATCAGACAGACACTAATTTTGTAGCATAGTTTCGTATTACCTCACTTATATCAGACAGACACTAATTTTGTAGCATAGTGCGTATTATATCACTTATATCAGTCAGACACTAATTGTGTAGCATAGTGCGTATTATCTCACTTATATCAGACAGATGCTGGCTTGTGTAGCATAGTGCGTATTACCTCACATATATCAGACAGACACTAATTTTGTAGCATAGTGCGTAGTATATCACTTATATCAGTCAGACACTAATTTGTGTAGCATAGTGCGTATTATCTCACTTATATCAGACAGATGCTGGCTTGTGTAGCATAGTGCGTATTACCTCACTTATATCAGACAGACACTGGCTTGTGTAACATAGTGCGTATTACCTCACTTATATCAGACAGACACTGGCTTGTGTAGCATAGTGCGTATTACCTCACTTATATCAGACAGACACTAACTTGTGTAGCATAGTGCGTATTACCTCACTTATATCAGACAGACACTGGCTTGTGTAGCATAGTGCGTATTACCTCACTTATATCAGACACTGGTTGTGTAGCATAGTGCGTATTACCTCACTTATATCAGACAGACACTGGCTTGTGTAGCATAGTGCGTATTACCTCACTTATATCAGACAGACACTGGCTTGTGTAGCATAGTGCGTATTACCTCACTTATATCAGACAGACACTGGCTTGTAGCATAGTGCGTATTACCTCACTTATATCAGACAGACACTGGCTTGTGTAGCATAGTGCGTATTACCTCACTTATATCAGACAGACACTGGCTTGTGTAGCATAGTGCGTATTACCTCACTTATATCAGACAGACACTGGCTTGTGTAGCATAGTGCGTATTACCTCACTTATATCAGACAGACACACTGGCTTGTGTAGCATAGTGCGTATTACCTCACTTATATCAGACAGACACTGGCTTGTGTAGCATAGTGCGTATTACCTCACTTATATCAGACAGACACTAGCTTGTGTAGCATAGTGCGTATTACCTCACTTATATCAGACAGACACTAACTTGTGTAGCATAGTGCGTATTACCTCACTTATATCAGACAGATGCTGGCTTGTGTAGCATAGTGCGTATTACCTCACTTATATCAGACAGACACTGGCTTGTGTAACATAGTGCGTATTACCTCACTTATATCAGACAGACACTAACTTGTGTAGCATAGTGCGTATTACCTCACTTATATCAGACAGATGCTGGCTTGTGTAGCATAGTGCGTATTACCTCACTTAGACAGACACTGGCTTGTGTAGCATAGTGCGTATTACCTCACTTATATCAGACAGACACTAACTTGTGTAGCATAGTGCGTATTACCTCACTTATATCAGACAGACACTGGTTTGTGTAGCATAGTGCGTATTACCTCACTTATATCAGACAGACACTATTTGTGTAGCATAGTGCGTATTACCTCACTTATATCAGACAGACACTGGCTTGTGTAGCATAGTGCGTATTACCTCACTTATATCAGACAGACACTATTTGTGTAGCATAGTGCGTATTACCTCACTTATATCAGACAGACACTGGCTTGTGTAGCATAGTGCGTATTACCTCACTTATATCAGACAGACACTGGCTTGTGTAGCATAGTGCGTATTACCTCACTTATATCAGACAGACACTGGCTTGTATAGCATAGTGCGTATTACCTCACTTATATCAGACAGACACTGGCTTGTGTAGCATAGTGCGTATTACCTCACTTATATCAGACAGACACTGGCTTGTGTAGCATAGTGCGTATTACCTCACTTATATCAGACAGACACTGGCTTGTATAGCATAGTGCGTATTACCTCACTTATATCAGACAAACACTGGCTTGTGTATAATATTGCGTGTTACCTCACTTATATCAGACAGACACTAATTTGTGTAGCATAGTTTCGTATTACCTCACTTATATCAGACAGACACTGGATTGTGTAGCATAGTGCGTATTACCTCACTTATATCAGACAGACACTGGCTTGTGTAGCATAGTGCGTATTACCTCACTTATATCAGACAGACAGACACTGGCTTGTGTAGCATAGTGCGTATTACCTCACTTATATCAGACAGACACTGGCTTGTGTAGCATAGTGCGTATTACCTCACTTATATCAGACAGACACTGGCTTGTTTAGCATAGTGCGTATTACCTCACTTATATCAGACAGACACTGGCTTGTATAGCATAGTGCGTATTACCTCACTTATATCAGACAAACACTGGCTTGTGTAGAATATTGCGTGTTACCTCACTTATATCAGACAGACACTAATTTGTGTAGCATAGTTTCGTATTACCTCACTTATATCAGACAGACACTGTATTGTGTAGCATAGTGCGTATTACCTCACTTATATCAGCCAGACACTGGCTTGTGTAGCATAGTGCGTATTACTCACTTATATCAGACAGACAGACACTGGCTTGTGTAGCATAGTGCGTATTACCTCACTTATATCAGACAGACACTGGCTTGTGTAGCATAGTGCGTATTACCTCACTTATATCAGACAGACACTGGCTTGTGTAGCATAGTGCGTATTACCTCACTTATATCAGACAGACACTGGCTTGTGTAGCATAGTGCGTATTACCTCACTTATATCAGACAGACACTGGCTTGTGTAGCATAGTGCGTATTACCTCACTTATATCAGACAGACACTGGCTTGTGTAGCATAGTGCGTATTACCTCACTTATATCAGACAGACACTGGCTTGTGTAGCATAGTGCGTATTACCTCACTTATATCAGACAGACACTGGCTTGTGTAGCATAGTGCGTATTACCTCACTTATATCAGACAGACACTAATTTGTGTAGCATAGTGCGTATTATCTCACTTATATCAGACAGACACTAATTTGTGTAGCATAGTGCGTATTACCTCACTTATATCAGACAGACACTGGCTTGTGTAGCATAGTGCGTATTACCTCACTTATATCAGACAGACTGGCTTGTGTAGCATAGTGCGTATTACCTCACTTATATCAGACAGACACTGGCTTGTGTAGCATAGTGCGTATTACCTCACTTATATCAGACAGACACTGGATTGTGTAGCATAGTGCGTATTACCTCACTTATATCAGACAGACACTGGCTTGTGTAGCATAGTGCGTATTACCTCACTTATATCAGACAGACACTGGCTTGTGTAACATAGTGCGTATTACCTCACTTATATCAGACAGACACTGGCTTGTGTAGCATAGTGCGTATTACCTCACTTATATCAGACAGACACTGCTTGTGTAACATAGTGCGTATTACCTCTCTTATATCAGACAGACACTAACTTGTGTAGCATAGTGCGTATTACCTCACTTATATCAGACAGATGCTAGCTTGTGTAACATAGTGCGTATTACCTCACTTATATCAGACAGATGCTAGCTTGTGTAACATAGTGCGTATTACCTCTCTTATATCAGACAGACACTAACTTGTGTAGCATAGTGCGTATTACCTCACTTATATCAGACAGATGCTGGCTTGTGTAACATAGTGCGTGTTACCTCACTTAGACAGACACTGGCTTGTGTAGCATAGTGCGTGTTACCTCACTTATATCAGACAGACACTAACTTGTGTAGCATAGTGCGTATTATCTCACTTATATCAGACAGACACTGGTTCGTGTAGCATAGTGCATATTACCTCACTTATATCAGACAGACACTAGCTTGTGTAGCATAGTGCGTATTACCTCACTTATATCAGACAAACACTGGCTTGTGTAGAATATTGCGTGTTACCTCACTTATATCAGACAGACATTAATTTGTGTAGCATAATGCGTATTACCTCACTTATATCAGACAGACACTGGCTTGTATAGCATAGTGCGTATTACCTCACTTATATCAGACAGACACTGGCTTGTGTAGTATTGTGCGTATTACCTCACTTATATCAGACAGACACTGGCTTGTATAGCATAGTGCGTATTACCTCACTTATATCAGACAGACACTGGCTTGTATAGCATAGTGCGTATTACCTCACTTATATCAGACAGACACTGGCTTGTATAGCATAGTGCGTATTACCTCACTTATATCAGACAAACACTGGCTTGTGTATAATATTGCGTGTTACCTCACTTATATCAGACAGACACTAATTTGTGTAGCATAGTTTCGTATTACCTCACTTATATCAGACAGACACTGGATTGTGTAGCATAGTGCGTATTACCTCACTTATATCAGACAGACACTGGCTTGTGTAGCATAGTGCGTATTAACTCACTTATATCAGACAGACAGACACTGGCTTGTGTAACATAGTGCGTATTACCTCACTTATATCAGACAGACAGATACTGGCTTGTGTAGCATAGTGCGTATTACCTCACTTATATCAGACAGTCACAGACTTGTTTAGCATAGTGCGTATTACCTCACTTATATCAGACAGATACTGGCTTGTGTAGCATAGTGCGTATTACCTCACTTATATCAGACAGACACTAGCTTGTGTAGTATAGTGCGCATTACCTCACTTATATCAGACAGACACTGGCTTGTGTAGCATTGTGCGTATTACCTCACTTATATCAGACAGACACTGGCTTGTGTAGCATAGTGCGTATTACCTCACTTATATCAGACAGACACTGGCTTGTGTAGCATAGTGCGTATTACCTCACTTATATCAGACAGACACTGGCTTGTGTAGCAGTGTGCGTATTACCTCACTTATATCAGACAGACACTGGCTTGTGTAGCATAGTGCGTATTACCTCACTTATATCAGACAGACACTGGCTTGTGTAGCATAGTGCGTATTACCTCACTTATATCAGACAGACACTGGCTTGTGTAGCATAGTGCGTATTACCTCACTTATATCAGACAGACACTAGCTTGTTTAACATAGTGCGTATTACCTCACTTATATCAGACAGACACTGGCTTGTGTAGCATTGTGCGTATTACCTCACTTATATCAGACAGACACTGGCTTGTGTAGAATAGTGCGTATTACCTCACTTATATCAGACAGACACTGGCTTGTGTAGCATAGTGCGTATTACCTCACTTATATCAGACAGACACTGGATTGTGTAGCATAGTGCGTATTACCTCACTTATATCAGACAGACACTGGCTTGTGTAGCATAGTGCGTATTACCTCACTTATATCAGACAGACAGACACTGGCTTGTGTAGCATAGTGCGTATTACCTCACTTATATCAGACAGACACTGGCTTGTGTAGCATAGTGCGTATTACCTCACTTATATCAGACAGATGCTAGCTTGTGTAACATAGTGCGTATTACCTCACTTATATCAGACAGACACTAGCTTGTGTAGCATAGTGCGTATTACCTCACTTATATCAGACAGATGCTAGCTTGTGTAACATAGTGCGTATTACCTCACTTATATCAGACAGACACTAGCTTGTGTAGCATAGTGCGTATTACCTCACTTATATCAGACAGACACTACTTGTGTAGCATAGTGCGTATTACCTCACTTATATCAGACAGATGCTGGCTTGTGTAACATAGTGCGTGTTACCTCACTTAGACAGACACTGGCTTGTGTAGCATAGTGCGTATTACCTCACTTATATCAGACAGACACTAACTTGTGTAGCATAGTGCGTATTACCTCACTTATATCAGACAGACACTGGTTGTGTAGCATAGTGCGTATTACCTCACTTATATCAGACAGACACTATCTTGTGTAGCATAGTGCGTATTACCTCACTTATATCAGACAGACACTGGCTTGTGTAGAATATTGCGTATTACCTCACTTATATCAGACAGACACTAACTTGTGTAGCATAGTGCGTATTACCTCACTTATATCAGACAGATGCTGGCTTGTGTAACATAGTGCGTGTTACCTCACTTAGACAGACACTGGCTTGTGTAGCATAGTGCGTGTTACCTCACTTATATCAGACAGACACTAACTTGTGTAGCATAGTGCGTATTATCTCACTTATATCAGACAGACACTGGTTTGTGTAGCATAGTGCATATTACCTCACTTATATCAGACAGACACTAGCTTGTGTAGCATAGTGCGTATTACCTCACTTATATCAGACAAACACTGGCTTGTGTAGAATATTGCGTGTTACCTCACTTATATCAGACAGACACTAATTTGTGTAGCATAATGCGTATTACCTCACTTATATCAGACAGACACTGGCTTGTATAGCATAGTGCGTATTACCTCACTTATATCAGACAGTCACTGGCTTGTGTAGTATTGTGCGTATTACCTCACTTATATCAGACAGACACTGGCTTGTATAGCATAGTGCGTATTACCTCACTTATATCAGACAGACACTGGCTTGTATAGCATAGTGCGTATTACCTCACTTATATCAGACAGACACTGGCTTGTATAGCATAGTGCGTATTACCTCACTTATATCAGTCAAACACTGGCTTGTGTATAATATTGCGTGTTACCTCACTTATATCAGACAGACACTAATTTGTGTAGCATAGTTTCGTATTACCTCACTTATATCAGACAGACACTGGATTGTGTAGCATAGTGCGTATTACCTCACTTATATCAGACAGACACTGGCTTGTGTAGCATAGTGCGTATTAACTCACTTATATCAGACAGACAGACACTGGCTTGTGTAACATAGTGCGTATTACCTCACTTATATCAGACAGACAGATACTGGCTTGTGTAGCATAGTGCGTATTATCTCACTTATATCAGACAGTCACAGACTTGTTTAGCATAGTGCGTATTACCTCACTTATATCAGACAGATACTGGCTTGTGTAGCATAGTGCGTATTACCTCACTTATATCAGACAGACACTAGCTTGTGTAGTATAGTGCGCATTACCTCACTTATATCAGACAGACACTGGCTTGTGTAGCATTGTGCGTATTACCTCACTTATATCAGACAGACACTGGCTTGTGTAGCATAGTGCGTATTACCTCACTTATATCAGACAGACACTGGCTTGTGTAGCATTGTGCGTATTACCTCACTTATTACCTCACTTATATCAGACAGATACTGGCTTGTGTAGCAGTGCGTATTACCTCACTTATATCAGACAGACACTGGCTTGTGTAGCATAGTGCGTATTACCTCACTTATATCAGACAGACACTGGCTTGTGTAGCATAGTGCGTATTACCTCACTTATATCAGACAGACACTGGCTTGTGTAGCATAGTGCATATTACCTCACTTATATCAGACAGACACTAGCTTGTTTAACATAGTGCGTATTACCTCACTTATATCAGACAGACACTGGCTTGTGTAGCATTGTGCGTATTACCTCATTTATATCAGACAGACACTGGCTTGTGTAGAATAGTGCGTATTACCTCACTTATATCAGACAGACACTGGCTTGTGTAGCATAGTGCATATTACCTCACTTATATCAGACAGACACTGGATTGTGTAGCATAGTGCGTATTACCTCACTTATATCAGACAGACACTGGCTTGTGTAGCATAGTGCGTATTACCTCACTTATATCAGACAGACAGACACTGGCTTGTGTAACATAGTGCGTATTACCTCACTTATATCAGACAGACACTGGCTTGTGTAGCATAGTGCGTATTACCTCACTTATATCAGACAGATGCTAGCTTGTGTAACATAGTGCGTATTACCTCTCTTATATCAGACAGACACTAACTTGTGTAGCATAGTGCGTATTACCTCACTTATATCAGACAGATGCTAGCTTGTGTAACATAGTGCGTATTACCTCACTTATATCAGACAGATGCTAGCTTGTGTAACATAGTGCGTATTACCTCTCTTATATCAGACAGACACTAACTTGTGTAGCATAGTGCGTATTACCTCACTTATATCAGACAGATGCTGGCTTGTGTAACATAGTGCGTGTTACCTCACTTAGACAGACACTGGCTTGTGTAGCATAGTGCGTGTTACCTCACTTATATCAGACAGACACTAACTTGTGTAGCATAGTGCGTAATATCTCACTTATATCAGACAGACACTGGTTTGTGTAGCATCGTGCATATTACCTCACTTATATCAGACAGACACTATCTTGTGTAGCATAGTGCGTATTACCTCACTTATATCAGACAAACACTGGCTTGTGTAGAATATTGCGTGTTACCTCACTTATATCAGACAGACACTAATTTGTGTAGCATAATGCGTATTATCTCACTTATATCAGACAGACACTGGCTTGTGTAGCATAGTTTCGTATTACCTCACTTATATCAGACAGACAGTGGCTTGTGTAGCATTGTGCGTATTACCTCACTTATATCAGACAGACACTAATTTGTGTAGCATAGTGCGTATTGCCTCACTTATATCAGACAGACACTGGCTTGTGTAGCATAGTGCGTATTGCCTCACTTATATCAGACAGACACTAGCTTGTGTAGCACAGTACGTATTATCTCACTGATATCCGACAGACTCTGGCTTGTCTAGCATAGTGCGTATTGCCTCACTTATATCAGACAGACACTAGCTTGTGTAGCACAGTACGTATTATCTCACTTATAGCAGACAGACACTGGCTTGTGTAGCATAGTGCGTATTGCCTCACTTATATCAGACAGACACTGGCTTGTGTAGCACAGTACGTTTTATCTCAGTTATATCCGACAGACTCTGGCTTGTCTAGCATAGTGCGTATTACTTCACTTATATCAGACAGACACTGGCTTGTGTAGCATAGTGCGTATTACCTCACTTATATCAGACAGACACTGGCTTGTGTAACATAGTGCGCATTATCTCACTTATATCAGACAGACACTGGCTTGTGTAGCATAGTGCGTATTACCTTTTATAGCTAGTATAATTAGTTCTTCACCAATACTTTGCGGTTTCCCAGATCCAGTAGTGCCATGTTGTAACAAACACGTAAATAGCTTCATCTTGTTTACACGTCGCTGAGAAGTGTCTTGACTATGTTGACCAGCTTACAAAATTCTCTTCAGAAATTCTTTCTTTCCTGCATGAACTTTTGTCAAATGTTCTTAGAGGCTTCATGGCCTCATGTGATTAAACTTGGTGTCCAATCGGGCACATTGGTAATATAATATTGGTAGACGTCTCAATAAAGTCAAATATCAAATATTCAACGCTCTCTGCCCACAATTTCTCTTAGATTCAACCATGATATTTTCTGTAACAAGGAACAGTAAATGATCTTTTAATTCATCAATATGAGGTATGGAGTTGTTGCAGCCTTGAGGGTTTTGCACTTAAACCACATTTGCCATTTAAAAACGAGAGTGCTTACGCAGTTATCAAAAGATAACCAGTTTAGAACTGAAAGAGTGAAACGCATGTGTTTGATATTCAAAAGCCAAACATAAAAACAAACTTATAAAAATTGCTTAATTTTTTAAATTATTATTTTGCAATTAAAAATTACACAAAAATTAGAATTTCCTATATTATTTAAACACTGTGTTTTCTTATTAACACGAGCCTTGTTGACCATTTAGCACAGATGATTCCATAGACAATATTTAATAAACATAAAGTTAAATAAAATGTATAAAAATATTAGCACGCAAACTGATGTTTTATTGAAACAGAATGAATACAATTCGCTTTGATATGTAAAGATCGAATGTTTTTAATGCGAATGAATAATTGTAAATACATATTTGACTTAACTTCAATTCTGAAACAATATCAAGTAGATTTCAAACAGGTCACCTTTTTATACTGAGGTATTGTAAACTAGTGGACGACACGTGCATGGTAATCTGATTAGGCGTGCAGTATAATCCTCAGATTACCGAGTGTTTTGATCAATAATTCCGAAAAAAAAGAAAAATGTAAACATTGTTCTGCCTAAGTTATTACTCTTATTATTGTGTCATTGTGGGTGCGACACGCTTTTATTAGCCTTGAAAGACAACGAGGTAGGTTTGGCCGCAAGCCAACCACACGGATCAAAGTGGTCGGTGAGACGACTGCTCTGACACAGGTGGTGGGGAGTAGCACAATGTGGTATATTAGAATTGTGGATAACTGTAGGATTTCATTGATTGACAGAGCAATGCAAGAAAATAAAAATCTCTTATTTTATTTGTCTATCGGACACACATGGATAATCGCTGCTCATCATCACAGCAACGCGATTTTTTTTTTCTTCAAAATATTCTGTTTTTCTCCTCTTTTCTTTTCTTTTCTTTTCTTTTTTTTTCCCCGCTTCCACGACCTCCTTATTTGTACCCATTGCCACATAACCACCCCCTGAATCGTCCTAGTGCCCCTCAGGTGACGTCCTAGTGCCCCTCGGGTGACGTCCTAGTGCCCCTCAGGTGACGTCCTAGTGCCCCTCAGGTGACGTCCTAGTGCCCCTCAGGTGACGTCCTAGTGCCCCTCAGGTGACGTCCTAGTGCCCCTCAGGTGACGTCCTAGTGCCCCTCAGGTGACGTCCTAGTGCCCCTCGGGTGACGTCCTAGTGCCCCTCAGGTGACGTCCTAGTGCCCCTCAGGTGACGTCCTAGCGCCCACTTTGGAAAACCCTGATCTACTGTAACATGTCCTTGCCCATATGTTGTAGACGTTGGAGGCACTAGTCAATTCGGACTACTTGTGTATGGTAGAAGTGACCTTGTAGTTAATGTTTTGCGTTTCAGATGCAACACTAATTCTCGGAAATAAACAATAAGGGCCAGCCTGACACTTGTCAAATAAAGCGACCACTTATTGTTCATCTCTACAAGCTGTTACGGATGTAAATTCCAACAAAGCCAAAAATAGCAACTCCCAAAATTCAAACACTTTCAAGCTCATTGCTGGACCTGGGTGGGTTCTTGTTGTTTCATTTTCTGCATTCGTGAAGGTGACCCTTGTGTGTCCCAGTTAAACTTCCTGGTTGGGACATGATGTATTTAAAGCCAAGCGCAGAGCGAGCTTTGTTAAACATTGGACACCTCGATCGATCAGCTGTAGCAATGAAGCTCATCCTTATTCTATTTGCTGCTGTCGCCTCAGCCAGTGCAGGTAAGGTTACGTGTATGCTGTCTCCCCGTAGGGTTTGCCATAGTCTTCAGAGCTGAACCCATGACAACTGGAGGTTTTTAGAAGGTGTAACGGGACACATCTTGTAAACAAATGAAAACACAGAAATGCTGCACAAATGATGACAACACATAGTTAATTCTGTCGCTTTGACTAATTTAGAATAATAGAACAAAGAAGTATGTGTTAGCACTCGGAAAAATTGACAGACAAACAACAATAGAAAAAAACGAAGAACAATATATGGTCCGAAGTGGGATCGAACCCGTACTCAGTGGCACCGCGCTTGCCACGAGAAGCCGAACGCTTGGTACACTGCCACGCAGCCAACTAAAAAAATTGGCTATTGCAGTAGTGTCTTCCACGAAAGGCGATCTCAATGACTATAGCATAGGGTAACGATCACAGACCGGAAATAAATTGTATATTTGTACTTTCCTATTAATGCAAGTATCTCCCAGTAGGGCTGAATACTTGTGTTGTAGACAAACATTTATTGGACGAAACAGCACGAATAGTAGTTCCCAGTGGTTATATACTGGGTACAAATAATAATACATAAATATTATTATATGGGGAACTTCCGAGGCGATAATAGGGAATAATAGAACAAAGAAGTATGTGTTAGCACTCGGAAAAATTGACAGACAAACAACAATAGAAAAAAACGAAGAACAATATATGGTCCGAAGTGGGATCGAACCCGTACTCAGTGGCACCGCGCCTTGCCACGAGAAGCCGAACGCTTGGTACACTGCCACGCAGCCAACTAAAAAAATTGGCTATTGCAGTAGTGTCTTCCACGAAAGGCGATCTCAATGACTATAGCATAGGGTAACGATCACAGACCGGAAATAAATTGTATATTTGTACTTTCCTATTAATGCAAGTATCTCCCAGTAGGGCTGAATACTTGTGTTGTAGACAAACATTTATTGGACGAAACAGCACGAATAGTAGTTCCCAGTGGTTATATACTGGGTACAAATAATAATACATAAATATTATTATATGGGGAACTTCCGAGGCGATAATAGGGAATAATAGAACAAAGAAGTATGTGTTAGCACTCGGAAAAATTGACAGACAAACAACAATAGAAAAAAACGAAGAACAATATATGGTCCGAAGTGGGATCGAACCCGTACTCAGTGGCACCGCGCCTTGCCACGAGAAGCCGAACGCTTGGTACACTGCCACGCAGCCAACTAAAAAAATTGGCTATTGCAGTAGTGTCTTCCACGAAAGGCGATCTCAATGACTATAGCATAGGGTAACGATCACAGACCGGAAATAAATTGTATATTTGTACTTTCCTATTAATGCAAGTATCTCCCAGTAGGGCTGAATACTTGTGTTGTAGACAAACATTTATTGGACGAAACAGCACGAATAGTAGTTCCCAGTGGTTATATACTGGGTACAAATAATAATACATAAATATTATTATATGGGGAACTTCCGAGGCGATAATAGGGAATAATAGAACAAAGAAGTATGTGTTAGCACTCGGAAAAATTGACAGACAAACAACAATAGAAAAAAACGAAGAACAATATATGGTCCGAAGTGGGATCGAACCCGTACTCAGTGGCACCGCGCCTTGCCACGAGAAGCCGAACGCTTGGTACACTGCCACGCAGCCAACTAAAAAAATTGGCTATTGCAGTAGTGTCTTCCACGAAAGGCGATCTCAATGACTATAGCATAGGGTAACGATCACAGACCGGAAATAAATTGTATATTTGTACTTTCCTATTAATGCAAGTATCTCCCAGTAGGGCTGAATACTTGTGTTGTAGACAAACATTTATTGGACGAAACAGCACGAATAGTAGTTCCCAGTGGTTATATACTGGGTACAAATAATAATACATAAATATTATTATATGGGGAACTTCCGAGGCGATAATAGGGAATAATAGAACAAAGAAGTATGTGTTAGCACTCGGAAAAATTGACAGACAAACAACAATAGAAAAAAACGAAGAACAATATATGGTCCGAAGTGGGATCGAACCCGTACTCAGTGGCACCGCGCCTTGCCACGAGAAGCCGAACGCTTGGTACACTGCCACGCAGCCAACTAAAAAAATTGGCTATTGCAGTAGTGTCTTCCACGAAAGGCGATCTCAATGACTATAGCATAGGGTAACGATCACAGACCGGAAATAAATTGTATATTTGTACTTTCCTATTAATGCAAGTATCTCCCAGTAGGGCTGAATACTTGTGTTGTAGACAAACATTTATTGGACGAAACAGCACGAATAGTAGTTCCCAGTGGTTATATACTGGGTACAAATAATAATACATAAATATTATTATATGGGGAACTTCCGAGGCGATAATAGGGAATAATAGAACAAAGAAGTATGTGTTAGCACTCGGAAAAATTGACAGACAAACAACAATATTGTTCTTTGTTTTTTTCTATTGTTGTTTGTCTGTCAATTTTTCCGAGTGCTAACACATACTTCTTTGTTCTATTATTCCCTATTATCGCCTCGGAAGTTCCCCATATAATAATATTTATGTATTATTATTTGTACCCAGTATATAACCACTGGGAACTACTATTCGTGCTGTTTCGTCCAATAAATGTTTGTCTACAACACAAGTATTCAGCCCTACTGGGAGATACTTGCATTAATAGGAAAGTACAAATATACAATTTATTTCCGGTCTGTGATCGTTACCCTATGCTATAGTCATTGAGATCGCCTTTCGTGGAAGACACTACTGCAATAGCCAATTTTTTTAGTTGGCTGCGTGGCAGTGTACCAAGCGTTCGGCTTCTCGTGGCAAGGCGCGGTGCCACTGAGTACGGGTTCGATCCCACTTCGGACCATATATTGTTCTTCGTTTTTTTCTATTGTTGTTTGTCTGTCAATTTTTCCGAGTGCTAACACATACTTCTTTGTTCTATTATTCCCTATTATCGCCTCGGAAGTTCCCCATATAATAATATTTATGTATTATTATTTGTACCCAGTATATAACCACTGGGAACTACTATTCGTGCTGTTTCGTCCAATAAATGTTTGTCTACAACACAAGTATTCAGCCCTACTGGGAGATACTTGCATTAATAGGAAAGTACAAATATACAATTTATTTCCGGTCTGTGATCGTTACCCTATGCTATAGTCATTGAGATCGCCTTTCGTGGAAGACACTACTGCAATAGCCAATTTTTTTAGTTGGCTGCGTGGCAGTGTACCAAGCGTTCGGCTTCTCGTGGCAAGGCGCGGTGCCACTGAGTACGGGTTCGATCCCACTTCGGACCATATATTGTTCTTCGTTTTTTCTATTGTTGTTTGTCTGTCAATTTTTCCGAGTGCTAACACATACTTCTTTGTTCTATTATTCCCTATTATCGCCTCGGAAGTTCCCCATATAATAATATTTATGTATTATTATTTGTACCCAGTATATAACCACTGGGAACTACTATTCGTGCTGTTTCGTCCAATAAATGTTTGTCTACAACACAAGTATTCAGCCCTGCTGGGAGATACTTGCATTAATAGGAAAGTACAAATATACAATTTATTTCCGGTCTGTGATCGTTACCCTATGCTATAGTCATTGAGATCGCCTTTCGTGGAAGACACTACTGCAATAGCCAATTTTTTTAGTTGGCTGCGTGGCAGTGTACCAAGCGTTCGGCTTCTCGTGGCAAGGCGCGGTGCCACTGAGTACGGGTTCGATCCCACTTCGGACCATATATTGTTCTTCGTTTTTTTCTATTGTTGTTTGTCTGTCAATTTTTCCGAGTGCTAACACATACTTCTTTGTTCTATTATTCCCTATTATCGCCTCGGAAGTTCCCCATATAATAATATTTATGTATTATTATTTGTACCCAGTATATAACCACTGGGAACTACTATTCGTGCTGTTTCGTCCAATAAATGTTTGTCTACAACACAAGTATTCAGCCCTACTGGGAGATACTTGCATTAATAGGAAAGTACAAATATACAATTTATTTCCGGTCTGTGATCGTTACCCTATGCTATAGTCATTGAGATCGCCATTCGTGGAAGACACTACTGCAATAGCCAATTTTTTTAGTTGGCTGCGTGGCAGTGTACCAAGCGTTCGGCTTCTCGTGGCAAGGCGCGGTGCCACTGAGTACGGGTTCGATCCCACTTCGGACCATATATTGTTCTTCGTTTTTTTCTATTGTTGTTTGTCTGTCAATTTTTCCGAGTGCTAACACATACTTCTTTGTTCTATTATTCCCTATTATCGCCTCGGAAGTTCCCCATATAATAATATTTATGTATTATTATTTGTACCCAGTATTTGACTAATTTACCTTGTTCTGATGATGTCATCACAACTTAGTTGTCCATTCGGTTTGAAATGATTACAGAAAACATATTAGATTTATTTTGTACACTTTCTATATTATCTGTTATGTCCGTCCTTCCATCATGTTGAGTGGAAATGTAACATGGAAACATTTTGAACTCTGCACCGTTCTCACCTCTAACTCGTTTCATGACGGTCCAATCTTATGAATTGGAAAGTACACTTTCTCTTCGCATTTCAAAATAAAAATCAATGTACACAAAGAATGCTAAATTAGCAGCTTATATTACAACAATACAGCCACAATTAACAGCTTATATTACAACAATACAGCCACAATTAACAGCTTCTATTACAACTATACAGCCACAATTAACAGCTTATATTACAACAGAACAGCCACAATTAACAGCTTATATTACAACTATACAGCCACAATTAACAGTTTCTATTACAACAATACAGTCACAATTAACAGCTTATATTACAACTATACAGCCACAATTAACAGCTTATATTACAACAATACAGCCACAATTAACAGCTAATATATAACAACTTTATAGCCACCATTAACAGCTTATATTACAACTTTACATCCACCATTAACAGCTAATATAACAACTTTAAAGCCACCATTAACAGCTAATATTACAACTTTACAGGCACCATTAACAGCTAATATAACAACTTTACAGCCTCCATTAACAGCTAATATAACAACTTTACAGCCACCATTAACAGCTTATATTACAATTTTGTATCCACCATCAACAGCTTATATTACAACTTTACAGCCCCCATTAACAGCTAATATAACACCTTTACAGCCCCCATTAACAGCTAATATAACAATTTTACAGCCACCATTAACAGCTAATATAACAACTTTACAGCCACCATTAACAGTTAATATAACAATTTTACAGTCACCATTAACAGCTAATATAACAACTTTACAGCCACCATTAACAGCTAATATAACAACTTTACAGCCACCATTAACAGCTAATATAACAACTTTACAGCCACCATTAACAGTTAATATAACACCTTTACATCCCCCATTAACAGCTAATATAACAACTTTACAGCCACCATTAACAGCTAATATAACAACTTTACAGCCACCATTAACAGTTAATATAACAATTTTACAGTCACCATTAACAGCTAATATAACAACTTTACAGCCACCATTAACAGCTAATATAACAACTTTACAGCCACCATTAACAGCTAATATAACAACTTTACAGCCACCATTAACAGCTAATATAACAACTTTACAGCCCCCATTAACAGCTAATATAACACCTTTACATCCCCCATTAACAGCTAATATAACAACTTTACAGCCACCCTCCTGGTTAAGAAAATGTTACCAGTTTGATAAATTCACACGTTCTCCAAGCAAATACAATTTGAAAGGAAACGTGGCCTGAGTGTAAACTGTGTTTAAGATTTGTTTAGCGGTAAGAGAGAGAGAAAGAAAGAGAGAGACTCAGAGAGAGAGAGAGAGAAATAAAAGTGACAAAACGTAGATATATTTCACGAACTAGTCTATCATCAGCAGCAGCATCATCTGCTATACTCTTTTTTTAGGAGATCATTTTTTTCCACAATCCTCTCTGGCCACAGTGGATGGTATAAATTCTGTTGTTCTTTGTCTACCTTGCTACGACACCGAGCTATCTAGTATTTGTTCTCTTTGTCACCCGTGATCTCCCATTCCCAATTAGAACCAAGTATTTCAATGTGTTCTTCTCATGATGTGCCCGAAACATGTTGATTGTTTCTTTCTGATGTTTTTAGTTGCTCTTTTTTGTGTTTGCCTCTGAGAATTGTCTCGTTGTTCTTTTCAGTTGTCCAGGGAACTCTCAACATTTTTCTGAGAAATCCATGTCCGTGGCCTCTAATTGTCTTTCTATCTGTTTGTACACTGTCCATGATTCACTTCCACAGTTTATAATTGGCTCTATCTAGCACCAATAAACTCTTTTTCTAACCTTTTTTTTAATATAGAGTTTTTGTAAAAGATGTTTTTCATTTTCTAAAATGCTACTTTGGCCTGTGCTATTCCACTTTTAATTTCTGCGGTGCACCTTCTGTTTGATGTTATTAGTAGTTTTCTTTTTTCTTTCCTTCCTCAACTGTCTTTCAGCGTCGAGGGGAGATATAATTTGCGGTCTTTTGCTCTTCTGATCGCCTCTGCTGCTGTTATGTTTTCTAGTGCTTCTAATATTCCATCGACCCATCTTTTTCGTGGTCGACTCTTGGGTCTGGTGTTCTCACAGCGTTTGTTGAAGGCTCGTTGTGTTGTGTTTTGTTCTTTCTGCCTTGTCACGTGGCCAAACCATTTTATCGGTTGTTTCCTTATATATTCTATGGCGGGGGCTATTCCTAGCTTTTTTCTCAGTTCTTCATTTCTGATCCTTATCTCTCAGACTGTTTCCTGTCATTCGTCTAACACATTTAATCTCTGTGGAGGTTATTTTTCTTATTGTTCTTGCATCTAGAGTCCAGGTCTGGCATTGGTAGCACAACGTTGGGATGAAGATTGTATTGTACAGTGCTCGTTTTGCCTGCAGAGGTATTTCCTTGTTAGACAATAATGGTGATAACTGTCCGATGATTTGACAAGCTTTGTTGCATCTTGATTCTATCTCTGCCGTTTGAGAATTATCGTTTGTCATTAGACTTCATAGGTATTTGAATTCCTCTACTTTTTTTTATTTGTATGCCTTCTATAGTTAAGTTGATGTTCTATTTATTTTTGGCGACATTCATGACTTCTGTTTTGTTGATGTTGATTTTCATGTTGAATTTTGTGCCTGAGATGTTGAGTTTGTTTAAGATGTTGATGTTATTATTGTTATTATTGAGTTATTGAGTTATTTGCGGGTCATCATCATTGCACTCCGAACATGTCCATAGGTGCTCAGATCCCCTCCTCAGCAATTCCCTCAGTGTCCAGCGACTGACGACTCCAGTTCTATGTTGGTTAATAAGTCTTCTTACACGGCCACCAAGTTTGTCATTTCTGTCTGGAAACTCCCATTTCCATCATCCGAAGAAGTGACGTGGATCTGTGTTTGTCGAAGTCCCGTGCTCTTCCCACATCTCGGAGGGCATCGATGATGTCCGCCCGATCCATCGGTTGCCCGTCCTCAACGACAGCGCAGCTAGCCAACCTGTCCGCTCTCTCATTTCCCCGTACTCCCGCATGTCCAGGGACATAGACAAAGGTGACCTTACATATTTTGGATTTCTGCAACGACTCTACCCATTGCATGCGTACAAAGCCCGCCTCCACTTTTTTTATCATGCTCATCGAATCACTCAGTATACATGCGTGGGTGTAGTCTTGTGACTCTAACCATTTGAATGCCTTGGTCACTGCCATCACCTCCATTGTCATGCTACTCGTGGTCATGGCGTATGCACCACTGTCTTCCTTGGCTATTCTGCCTGCCAAGCGTGCTGTAAATGCCCATGCACTTCTTTCGTGTCGTCTTACAGATCCGTCTGTATAGATGACTGCATCTTTCTCATCGGTGTTATCGTAGATGAGACCGTTGACCTCAGCATTAACCACGACCGGGTTCTGTTCCCTACTTTTCCTGTCAAGTGTGACAATACATGAGAAAGTCCCCTTGAATGATGTAGGCACCGGTATCCACTCCTCACCAACGCTGATATCGGTAAGCCCACAGACCTGTTTGATGACATCTTCTGCTCGGCCCACCCATGATTTGCCTCTTTTTAGCCTGGTACCTTTCTCTGTGTTGAGCACGTGGTGCAATGGATGCTCTTTATCTGTACTAATCTTTTAGGTATGCTCGTGCTCTCCAGATCTTGATTCTGTCATCCATGGTTGGAAAGTCAAGAAGATGCCTCATTGCTACACAGGGAGTGTCCCTCGTACATTCCAGGATAATGCGCATCGCTTCATTTTGTATTTTCTCCAGCTTATCAATTTGAGTAGTACTGACAGTAAGAATGGCCATGGCATACTCGATTGGTGCGAGGACTAATCCCTGGAACAGAAGAGTAAGTAGCCTATGCTCGATGTTGGCAGCTGCCATGACCTTCAAGGCGGCTAATCCTTTGCGGGATTTTGTTATCACATGGTCGACGTGGTCCCGAAAACACAGGCTGCGATCAAACTTAACTCCGAGGTATGTCATCAACTTGTCCCTGGTCACCTCTCAGCTCCCATTCGTACTACCGGTGTGGTCGTATTAACGATATGATTGTTAAGGGAGAACCATGAAACTGATGCTTTATTACGATTAACCAAGGCACCTGAAACCCCACACCAGGAAGAAATGCGATCGAGTTCGTCTGGCATTGTGTAGGCGATACCCCCGTATGTCTCTTCCCTGTCGATATACAAGAATATCATCAGCAAAAGTCATAGTTCTTCCCCTCCCATCCAGCTGTTGTTCCGTGATCGTTATTGTGTACACGTTAAATAGAACTTGTGACAATGGTGAGCCTTGTGGCAGCCCAGGACAAATGGATGTTGGCTCGGAAGACCAACTTTCACATCTGAGTATCACCTTCCTCTGAAACAGTGCCGCGGCGATCCATCTAATGAGGAAGGGGTTCACCGCCAGTTTGAGAAGCATATGCATTAGATATTCAAATGGTACCCTGTTGTATGCATCCTCCAGATCTATAGCAGCAGCACATGTCTCCTCTCGTCTGTGGAAGCCTTCGAAGACGTCATAGGCAAATACTGCCGCATTGAGCCATGTCTCTTTGTTATATCTATAACCTCCGAGTGTGGATGGGAATACGCGTTTCTGTTCAAGGCGACAGGTGAGGACACGGGCAACTATTTTCTCCAGCAGCTTGCCCGCAGTGTTCTGCATTGTGATGATTCTGTAGGCACTGAACTGAGAATGGTCCTTGTTTGGCTTCGGTAGCGGTAGTAAGTAGCTGTGTAGCCACTCCTCCTTAATCTGGCCACTCCGAATACTGGCATTAAACTCATTGGCCAGTGTTGTCAAGTCGTCATCAGCTAAATCGCCTATGTCATCATACCGAACACCATCTGGACCAGGAGCAGTGTTGTGTGACCATTTAAGCGTCGTGCGAATGGTATCGGTTGTGATTGTGAGATCTTCTTCCAGCCCTACATCCTTACACAAATTTGACAAAGATCCCCGTATCCTCATTCTTACAGCCTCATTTCTTTGGTCCGTCTGCTCAATGTAGCGGGCAAGCAGGGCCTTCCCTTTGCTCTCATCAGATTTGTGCCATATCTGGCCTGTGCTCTGAAAGTCTGGTATACCTCTGTGTCGTGGTGTGCCATTCATGCACTGATGAAGGCGCCAGAATGTGGCGAGCGATTTTTCTGAGCACACTTTTTTACAGAAGTCATCCCATTTGGCATCTTTAGCCTGCTTAGCACATAGTTTAAAGTGCATCATTTTTTGGTCGACCTCTACTTTCGGACGCTTCAAGAGCTCAGGTTGTGTTCTACCATACCTTCTGGCTTTCTGCCATGTCTTGACCGTTTGTCTCTTGCTCCGCCAAGCTTCCTCGACATCTACGTTCCACCAGGGTGGCTGCGTCCATCTCTCCTGCCTCCTACGAGTGGCGCTCTGTTTACTATGTCTGATTTTGCTAATGACGTCCTGGTCTGTTTTCTCGTAGTTGAATGTGTGGAGCTTTCTTCTCTGGCTTTTATTTCCGCTTTTCTCAATTAGGAGGACACATGGATAGTGATCACTTCCGTGGAACCCCAGTGCACTCCACCTGCAAACCGGTGCGAAGGTGGAAGACACCAGTGCCAGGTCTATGACACTATTAGAGTCCCCTGTTCGAGTGGCCATTCTTGTTGCCCTTCCATCATTCAAGCACACTAAATCGGCCGATACCAGTGCGTTCTCTAGGTCTTCTTCCTGCTTGTTGGTTATGACGTTACCCCACTGGTTTCCTCTAGCATTAAAGTCTCCGCAGAAAATGACATTCTCTTCATCGAACTCGAAGAGATTCTGCCATTGTTGTGTGTTCACCTTCCCATTACAGGCATACACATTAACAATCACGAAATGAACTGGGGTCTGCACCCTAACCGCATGTACCTGCAATTCTGCATTGTTCCGCACAGACATATCAACCTCAGCTGCCACCATATTGTTGCGCACAAGGATGGCGGCCTGCCCAAGGTGTCGTCTATTGTAAAAACAATGAAAGCCAGGAGTACTTACTGTCCTGTCACCAAGTAGAGTTTCTTGAAAAACCATTATATCGGCGCCGCACAGTAGCTTATCAAGAATGGGCCGTCGTTGATTAATGGACCCGCAATTCCAATAAGTAACGCGCACATACTTTAGTTCTAGCCTCTCACACTTTGACAGTTTAGTGCCACCCCTCTTGCCCCGTCGTGTTTTCCTTCTTCGATGATGTAGTTTGGGCTGCATCTGAAAACTTACACTTACCGTCGTCTTTGATGAACGTCGCTGAACGTCGATGCTTTGGATGGTCCAGACTCACGTGCCCTTGCTCAGTTGCACGGCCCAGAACCCGTTCCACGTTATAAACTGGCCAACTCCAGTAACTTGCTCAGCAGCTCGCAGAAACACTGTGAGCTTTCTACAAATTAAATGACTTACGCGTCCTTGACGACAGACCGGCGTAAACAAACCGCCATTTTTTGACGCGTTTAATAGTGCAACAACAATGTTGAGTGATGAAATAAGGAAATTATAAGAAAATGCATTAAATCAAAAGAAGCAAAGTGATTTCATTCAAATAGAAAGCGCGTACAATCACATGATCCCTTAAAATATAAATAAAAGCAAACAAATAAACAGGAAGGTTCACTGGAAAACATCACTTATCTGTGAGTCTTATGAAGAGGCCAGTTAACAGGGCGCCATATTCCCCGGAAGAGAAAACGTTATTATTGTGCTCAGGTAAGTGAAGATCTGCACTTGTTTCAGATTTGTCCCTCTTTATTTCTGTGCTGCGAGATGGGGGGGGGGGGGTGTTATTTTGTCGATATGACATTTCCTTCTCTTTCTTGACTATTAAAGCTAAGACATGTTGTGTTCTCACCCTTATGTCTATTATTTCGTGTAGTCCATTCTCCGTGTTTGCTAATAAGACTTTGTTCCATATACCGGTATTATATTGTACTTGTAACCTGTCATCAATCTCTGCGATTCATCAAGATCATTCATCAAGGAAGGAAAATGACGTTTTCCTGCCAAATTCCTGCAGGTTGTGTAGTGCAAGATGCTCTTAGTCCTGACTGATGCTTTATCGGTCGTATACGTCAGCTGGCAAAGCCCTCACTTCGCCAGTCTCCGTTAATTGTGAGTGTTTATGCTTTCTAGGAGATGTTGTCTAGATTGGAAAACAAGACATGCTTGGTATAGTCCTACTTAATAAACACTTTTAATTTTGTTTCTTAAATGAAGGTAATGTTGATGTAAAACCAATTGTCAATTAGGATTGAGTTCTCACCGACCAATTCGCAGGCCGACAGTGCACTGACGGTATGTGAGGTGCAAACATTTACAGACACCTATTGTCTGGACGAGCATTCTTGGTCGTTTTGTGCAGTGTGTAGTGGGTGTAGTAAAGGCTGCAATGCCATCATCGGTACTTGTCACGGCAACTGTTCACATGGGATCTATGGACACGACTGTTCCGGGTCTTGTCTCAGTGTCTGTCCTTTATTTGAGAAAAAATCTGGAAAATGCCTACAATGTAAACATCTTGGCTATACCTGTAATGACACTTGTACCGATGGTAATTTTGGGCTACAGTGTGAACAGATGTGTTCTGATGGCTGTGACATCATATGTACTCTCAAATGTCCGGACAACTGTTTCAACGACACATGTCAACAGTCGATCGGGAATCTGTACATGCAAGAGAACGTTCTATGGGTCAGACTGCACTCTCAAATCTCCGGACAACTGTTTAACGAAACCTGTGATTCCCACGTTCAGAAGAGTCTGCCGACTACAACAAGCCCAAGCATATGGGCACTTTAATGTGTTTCTGTGCTAGACATGGTTCATTTTTTGGTGTTTTTTAGTGACGCCATGTCTCATATCTTGCTGTGTTTCTGTCCTAGCCATGGCTCATATCTTAGCTTGTGTGTGCTGGCCATGACTCATATCTTGGTGTGTGTTATGTTAGTCATATCTCATATCTCGGTGTGTCCGTGTTAATCATGTCTCATATCTTTATGTGTGTCTGTGTTTAGTCATATCTCATATCTTAGTGTGTACCAGTGTTAGTCATATGTCATATCTTTGTGTGTGCATGTCTGGATTAGTGATATCTCATATCTTTGTGTGCATGTTTATGTTAGTCCTATCTCATATCTTTGTGTGTGCATGTCTGTGTTTGTCACATCTCATATCCTTGTGTGTGCATGGCTATGTTAGTCCCATCTCATATCTTTGTCTGTGCATATCTATGTTAGTCATATCTCTTATCTTTGTGTGCATGTCTATGTTAGGCATGTGTCACATCTTTGTGTGTGCATGTCAATGTCAGTTATATCTCATATCTTTATGTGCATGTTTATGTTAGTCATGTGTCATATATCTTGATGTGTGTCAGTGTTAGTCATGCCTCGTATCGCTGTGTGCATGTCTGTATTAGTCACATCTCATATATTTGTGTGTGCATGTCTGTGTTAGTCACATCTCACATCTTTGTGTGTCCGTGTTTGTGTTAGTCACCTCTAGTGACTCGGGCAGATGGTGCTCGTAAACCTGGGAGGGCCTACCATCTAAGGGCAGAATCCCCCTATAGAAAAGACAATCTGCTGCCTTGCAGGAAGATTGGGGACAATCAAAGGCTACGGAAAGCAAACCCGAAAAAAATGCTGGCTGAAATCGGATGCACTGGGGCACTGGCGCAGAACACAGTGCAACGTATTAACGGGTGTTCAGTCAGAGTGGATCTGACAGACTCTAATTGTGATGGCGATGTCTGTGGGGCGATCAACACACCTAGCCTGACAACTGACTTCATATGAGAGTCTGGAATCCTTACTCTGATTGAGTCCTGAACGCAGAGAGAGAGATAGAGAGAGAGACAGAGAGAGAGAGAGAGATATCATCATTCCAGGTTGTGTTTCTTAGCGTTACTTACAGTGTTCTTCTTTGGGATCTTTAACTCTTGTAACGTTTTCTCTCTTTTTTTCCTTTGTTTGTTAATGCTGGTAGCAACGTGTCTGGAAGAATGCTATGTTGGGCAGTGCTCTCTTTGATATGATGTTATAATTTAAAACTACCTGTACGGCAGTGTACCATTTGTGGAGGTCTGCCAGGAAGATTTAGAATGAGATGGTCTAGGGAAGTTAACTCTGATAATAAGTGGTAGTATAGACATATAGAGTTAGAGCCCATAATACACAGGGGAGATCAGAATACGTTGAAGTCCAAAGTTTGAGTCTAGCTAAGTGAGCTGGCGCGATTAACAAAGATTCACAAGGTTAATTGAAACAAAGAGACCGCGTAGGTTCAAACAGGCGGTAAAAGTTAATGAGGGAAGTCACGAGTGATTTTCTTTTTTCTTAAAAAATCCAGATTACCAACAGTGGGGGTCGTAAAAAGAGAGTGAGTTTGACCAGCTAGAAAGAGGGTACCATCCAAATAGTAGGAACATGATCTATTTTATCTAACCAGATTGGTTACAAGTGACAGTAATGAATAAATGAAGTTCTTTTGTCCATACAGGACTGTGAAAGGGCTTAGGTAGTCCCATTATAAAATAGAATAGAGAATTACTGAAAACAGTAAATAAAATGGTTGTGTGAATTTAGACATGATTTGTAGTGTAGAATGTTTTATGGCCATACATGTCGTTGTCAATAAATGACGGAGACTGAGTCACAGATTCCATCAGGCCCAAATTGATGTGTTTTATACCGGGAATTGATTTTTATTATTCACCTGTCACGCGTCTTGTGACGTCATATCCTGTACATGGGGCAGAACTCACAAAGAAGAGTCGACACCAAGAGGGAGCATACATAGGAGTCAAAGGTGAACCCCTGGTTAAATGACAGCTAACGTGTTCTCGGCAAATAGCCAGTTTGATTAAGATTTCCCCTATAACGTAAGAGTACTCTGTAGGTGAATGCAATAAGTACTGTAAAACACGTGTCATACCATCATTTTAGTGCAGTGAGCACAACTCAGGTACAGTAACGCCATAATTTTAAAGCCGTTACAGCACATAACCACATCATTTTAGTGCCGTGAGAGCACATAACGTCATCATTTTAGTGAGTGACATAACAGCTCATAACTCTATTATATTATTTTATGCCTTGACAGCATATGAACCCATCATTTTAGTGCCGTGAGCACAATTCAGATACACTAACGCCATCATTTTAATACTGTGACAGCACATAACTCTATTATTTTAGTGCCGTGACAGCACATAGCTTCACCATTTTAGTGCTTTAAGAGTGCATAGCCCCGTCACTTTAGTGATTTAACAGCACATAAACCCGTCATTTTAGAGCTTTAACAGCACATAACACCAACATTTTAGCCCCGCAACAGCGTATAGCCCCATCATTGTAATGCTTTAACAGAACAACATCCCATCATTTTAGCGCCGCGACAGCACATAGCCCCATCATTTTAATGCTTTAGCAGCACATATCCCTATCATTTTAGGGCTTTAACAGCACATAACCCCAACATTTTAGCCCCGTAACAGCACATAGCCTCATAATTTTAATGCTTTAACAGCACATAGCCCTGTCATTTTAGTGCTCTAACAGCACATAACGCCGTCATTTTAGAGCTTTAACAGCACATAACCCCAACATTTTAGTGCTTTAACAGAACAATTCCCCATCATTTTAGTACCGCGACAGCACATAACCCCATCATTTTAGTGCTTTAACAGAACAATACCCCATCATTTTATCCCCGCAACTACACATAGCCCCATAATTTTAGTGCTTTAACAGAACAATACCCTATCATTTAGTTCCACAACAGCACATAGCCCTGCCATTTTTATGTCGCGACAGCACATACCCCCCTCATTTTAATGCTTTAACAGGGCATAGTTCCCTCATTTTAGAGCTTTAACAGCACACAGCCCCCTCATTTTAGTGTTTTAACAGCACAATACCCCATCATTTTAGTGCCGCGACAGCACGTGGCCCCATCATTTTAGTGCATTAACAGCACATAACCCCATCATTTTAGTGCATTAACAGCACATAACCTCATAATTTTAGTGCATTAACAGCACATAACCCCATCATTTAGTGCATTAACAGCATATAACCTCATCATTTTAGTGCATTAACAGCACATAACCCTATCATTTTAGTGCATTAACAGCACATAACCCCAAAATTTTAGTGCATAAACAGCACATAACCCCATCATTTTAGTGCATTCATAACCCCATAATTTTAGTGCATTAACAGGACATAACCCCATAATTTTAGTGCATTAACAGGACATAACCCCATAATTTTAGTGCATTAACAGCACATAACCCCATCATTTTAGTGCATTAACAGCACATAACCCCATAATTTTAGTACATTAACAGCACATAACCCATAATTTTAGTGCATTAACAGCACATAACCCCATAATTTTAGTGCATTAACAGCACATAACCCCATCATTTTAGTGCATTAACAGCACATAACCCCATCATTTTAGTGCATTAGCAGCACATAACCCCATAATTTTAGTGCATTAGCAGCACATAACCCCATAATTTTAGTGCATTAACAGCACATAACCCCATCATTTTAGTGCATTAACAGCATATAACCCCATCATTTTAGTGCATTAACAGCACATAACCCCATAATTTTAGTGCATTAACAGCACATAACCCCATAATTTTAGTGCATTAACAGGACATAACCCCATAATTTTAGTGCATTAACAGCACATAACCCCATCATTTTAGTGCATTAACAGCACATAACCCCATCATTTTAGTGCATTAACAGCACATAACCCCATCCTTTTAGTGCATTAACAGCACATAACCCCATAATTTTAGTGCATTAACAGCACATAACCCTATCATTTTAGTGCATTAACAGCACATAACCCCATAATTTTAGTGCATTCATAACCCCATAATTTTAGTGCATTAACAGCACATAACCCCATCATTTTGGTGCATTAACAGCACATAACCCCATAATTTTAGTGCATTAACAGCACATAACCCCATCATTTTAGTGCATTAACAGCACATAACCCCATCATTTTAGTGCATTAACAGCACATAACCCCATAATTTTAGTGCATTAACAGCACATAACCCCATCCTTTTAGTGCATTAACAGCACATAACCCCATCATTTTAGTGCATTAACAGCACATAACCCCATAATTTTAGTGCATTAACAGCACATAACCCCATAATTTTAGTGCATTAACAGCACATAACCCCATAATTTTAGTGCATTAACAGCACATAACCCCATCATTTTAGTGCATTAACAGCACATAACCCCATCCTTTTAGTGCATTAACAGCACATAACCCCATCATTTTAGTGCATTAACAGCACATAACCCCATCCTTTTAGTGCATTAACAGCACATAACCCCATAATTTTAGTGCATTAACAGCACATAACCCTATCATTTTAGTGCATTAACAGCACATAACCCCATAATTTTAGTGCATTCATAACCCCATAATTTTAGTGCATTAGCAGCACATAACCCCATCATTTTAGTGCATTAACAGCACATAACCCCATAATTTTAGTGCATTAACAGCACATAACCCCATAATTTTAGTGCATTAACAGCACATAACCCCATAATTTTAGTGCATTAACAGCACATAACCCCATAATTTTAGTGCATTAACAGCACATAACCCCATAATTTTAGTGCATTAACAGCACATAACCCCATCCTTTTAGTGCATTAACAGCACATAACCCCATAATTTTAGTGCATTTAAAGCACATAAACATCATTTTAGTGCTTTTTATAGCACACAACCTCGTCATTGTAGTGCCGCAACAGCACATTTCTTTTCCTTCCATCCAATTCTACCTATATAGTAGAATATATAGAAGAATAGGTAGAATTGGATGGAAGGAAAAGAAAACAAACGATGAAGTCTTAAAACAACTAAAAATGAAAAGAGAACTACTAAGCACAATGCAAACAAGATACATGCGATTTTAGGGCCATGTTAAAAGACACAACATCATACTAAAAGTAATCCTGGAGGGGAAAATACAAGGTAAAAGAGGAAGACCAAGATTAACATGGACGAGTAACATCAAAAGATGGACAAATCAGCCTATGACAACCTGCACCATCAAAGCAAGAGACTGACGAGAATGGCGCTCCATGGTAGCCAACCTTCGTTGTGGAGACGGCACTCGATGATGATGATGATGAAAAATAAAGCTAATGCTAATGTTTGCTCTATATTTGTTGTCGATCTCTGCCTGGATGTTCCGTTGTTCCGCCCATCCATGTTTTTATTGTATTTTTAATCTGTCACTTGCAGTGTTGTTTTGTTTTTCTAAAAAAGCATGTCTTTGTTTAGGTTCTCATGTCGTCAATATTTGTCATAAATCAATTTTGGAGTGACACGCTGACAAATATAAATGAGGGTAATGGCTGCAGTTAATGGACTAGTCGTAATTGGCTGAGTGTAGTTCACTGATGGTAATAGTCTGCGGGTAATAGTCTGCGGGTAATCGACATAAAGTATTGGGCTGTGGGCAATAGACTGTGGATAATGGGTTGATGTTAATAGACAGAGTAATTGGCTGAGGGTAATGGGTTGACGTTAATAGATTGAGAGTAATTGGCTGAGGATAATGGGTTGACGTTAATAGATTGAGAGTAATTGGCTGAGGGTAATGGGTTGACGTTAATAGACAGAGTAATTGACTGAGGGTAATGGGTTGACGTTAATAGACAGAGTAATTGGCTGAGGGTAATGGGTTGACGTTAATAGACAGAGTAATTGGCTGAGGGTAATGGGTTGACGTTAATAGATTGAAAGTAATTGGCTGAGGGTAATGGGTTGACGTTAATAGACAGAGTAATTGGCTGAGGGTAATGGGTTGACGTTAATAGATTGAGAGTAATTGGCTGAGGGTAATAGACTGAATGTAATGAACTGAGGACAATGGACTGAGGGTAATAATCAGAGAGTAATGGAAAGAAAGTATTGGGCTAAGTGTAATGACTTGAGAGGAGTAAACTGAG
This sequence comes from Megaustenia siamemsis, assembly GCA_032433765.1. Lineage (NCBI taxonomy): Eukaryota > Metazoa > Mollusca > Gastropoda > Stylommatophora > Ariophantidae > Megaustenia > Megaustenia siamemsis. Next base: position 49,534,749 of record JAVIAB010000088.1, on the reverse strand, counting down.
GGCATTTAAAGGGTAATGGACTGAGTAATAGTCTGAAGGTAATACTCTTGGGGTAATAGTCTTAAGGTATTTGCCTGAGGGTAATGGGCTGAGGGTAATGGGCTAAGGGTAATGGGCTAAGGATAATAAATGTGATGTTTAATGGGCTGATGTAATGGACTGGTGTCGAGGGTAATGGACAGGGTTATATGAGCTCAGATCCATTTTAACAATTTGAATACTTTGGAATGTGTATAATTTAGTTCTAGTGAGTAAAGAAGCAGATTCGTTTTAAACTTCTATTTTTCATTTTTATTATTCGTTTTAAATGATCTATCTGACAAAGTGCATTAAAATCCAAAGACAACATTATAAAGTCAAATTCTCAGTGTGTCCATTCCACTGAGGTAATGTTGTCTTGACATTTCATAACGTAATTACAAGACCATGTAAGTTATATATTTGCACACTCTTGAGATTTGAGAAGTAATGTCAAACGTCAATGATAAGATGTACAAAATGTGTGTCTCTGGTTTGATTCCAGCATCAAGGACGCGTTATGGAAATATCAAGAATCTGAGTCCAACTGGGAAGAAGAAAGGGGGTGAGTAGGGTCGTTTGTTGCCTGCCCCCCCCCCCACCAAAAAACATCTGTTCAGTTGCATGGGACATTTATGTTACTTCCTTGGACTTGCATCAATCAGTTGTCAATGTAATGATTCATCTTGTATACACTCTTCTCTTTTTTCTTATCTTCTAATCGCCTGAGCTTGAACGATTGTAACATTTGATGAGAAAGTAGATGAAAAGACTTTGATTTCCGTAGAGGATGTGACAGAGACCGCACGACAATGAGAGCTGGACGAAGGGTTTAGTTCCAATAATGCGATCACTGGAGACGTAGAGCACAACAATGAGAGCTGGACGAAGGGTTTAGTTCCAATAATGCGATCACTGGAGACGTAGAGCACAACAATGAGAGCTGGACGAAGGGTTTAGTTCCAATAGTGCGATCACTGGAGACGTAGAGCACAACAATGAGAGCTGGACGAAGGGTTTAGTTCCAATAATGCGATCACTGGAGACGTAGAGCACAACAAAAGTGAAATTAATCACATATTTATATAAGTGTGTGGTTTTTTTTATTTGTGGACGACATAATGATTTATGAGTGGTTTATGATCTAGGTAATCTAGTAGATGATGAATGGTTGGAGGTCTGGTTGGGGTCTACAGGTATGATTTCTTTCGAACAGAAGGTCCCGGGTTAGAATCTCGTGACAGACGGAGACATTTGTCTTTATTAGTTTTTTATCCTGCCTTGGTCTCTGGTATGTGAAATCCGATGTCTAGCCCTCAGTAAAGAAAATAAGTCCGATGTCTAACCCTCAGTAAAGAAAATAAGTCCGTTGTCTAGTCCTCAGTAAGAAAAGAAATCCGATGTCTAGCCCTCAGTAAGAAAAGAAATCCGATGTCTAGCCCTCAGTAAAGAAATGAAATCCGATGTCTAGACCTCAGTAAAGAAATGAAATCCGATGTCTAGACCTCAGTAAAGAAATGAAATCCGATGTCTAGACCTCAGTAAAGAAATGAAATCCGATGTCTAGCCCTCAGTACAGAAAAGAAATCCGATGTCTAGACCTCAGTAAAGAAATGAAATCCGATGTCTAGACCTCAGTAAAGAAATGAAATCCGATGTCTAGCCCTCAGTAAGAAAAGAAATCCGATGTCTAGACCTCAGTAAAGAAATGAAATCCGATGTCTAGCCCTCAGTAAGAAAAGAAATCCGATGTCTAGCCCTCAGTAAAGAAATGAAATCCGATGTCTAGACCTCAGTAAAGAAATGAAATCCGATGTCTAGCCCTCAGTAAGAAAAGAAATCCGATGTCTAGACCTCAGTAAAGAAATGAAATCCGATGTCTAGCCCTCAGTAAGAAAAGAAATTCGATGTCTAGACCTCAGTAAAGAAATGAAATCCGATGTCTAGCCCTCAGTAAAGAAAATAAATCCGATGTCTAGCCCTCAGTACAGAAAAGAAATCCGATGTCTAGCCCTCAGTAAGAAAAGAAATCCGTTGTCTAGCCCTCAGTAACAAAAGAAATCCGATGTCTAGCCCTCAGTAAAGAAAAGAAATCCGATGTCTAGCCCTCAGTAAGAAAAGAAATCCGATGTCTAGCCCTCACTAAGAAAAGAAATCCGATGTCTAGCCATCAGTAAGAAAAGAAATCCGTTGTCTAGTCTTCAGTAACAAAAGAAATCCGATGTCTAGCCCTCAGTAAAGAAAAGAAATCCGTTGTCTAGCCCTCAGTAAGAAAAGAAATCCGATGTCTAGCCCTCAGTAAAGAAAATAAATCCGATGTCTAGCCCTCAGTAAAGAAAATAAATCCGATGTCTAGCCCTCAGTAAAGAAAATAAATCCGATGTCTAGCCCTCAGTAAAGAAAAGAAATCCGTTGTCTAGCCCTCAGTAAAGAAAAGAAATCCGATGTCTAGCCCTCAGTAAGAAAAGAAATCTGTTGTCTAGCCCTCAGTAAAGAAAAGAAATCCGTTGTCTAGCCCTCAGTAAAGAAAAGAACTCCGTTGTCTAGCCCTCAATAAAGAAAAGAAATCCGATGTCTAGCCCTCAGTAAAGAAAAGAAATCCGTTGTCTAGCCCTCAGTAAAGAAAAGAAATCCGATGTCTAGCCCTCAGTAAGAAAAGAAATCCGTTGTCTAGCCCTCAGTAAGAAAAGAAATCCGTTGTCTAGTCCTCAGTAAGAAAACAAATCCGATGTCTAGCCCTCAGAAAGAAAACAAATCCGATGTCTAGCCCTCAGTAAAGAAAAGAAATCCGATGTCTAGCCCTCAGTAAAGAAAAAAAATCCGATGTCTAGCCCTCAGTAAAGAAAAAAAATCCGATGTCTAGCCCTCAGTAAAGAAAAGAAAACCGTTGTCTTGCCCTCAGTAACAAAAGAAATCCGATGTCTAGCCCTCAGTAAGAAAAGAAATCCGTTGTCTAGCCCTCAGTAAGAAAAGAAATCCGTTGTCTAGCCCTCAGGAAGAAAAGAAATCCGTTGTCTAGCCCTCAGTAAGAAAAGAAATCCGTTGTCTAGCCCTCAGTAAGAAAAGAAATCCGTTGTCTAGCCCTCAGTAAGAAAAGAAATCCGATATCTAGCCCTCAGTAAGAAAAGAAATCCGTTGTCTAGCCCTCAGTAAGAAAAGAAATCCGATGTCTAGCCCTCAGTAAGAAAATAAATCCGATGTCTAGACTGAGAGTAATTGGCTGAGGGTAATAGACTGAATGTAATGAACTGAGGGCAATGGACTGAGGGTAATAATCAGAGAGTAATGGAAAGAAAGTATTGGGCTGAGTGTAATGACTTGAGAAAAGTAAACTGACGGAATTTGAGTGAGGGTAATGGACTGAGTAGTAGTCTGAAGGTAATACTCTTGGGGTAATAGTCTTAAGGTATTTGCCTGAGGGTAATGGGCTGAGGGTAATGGGCTAAGGGTAATGGGCTAAGGGTAATGAACTGAGGTTTGATGGGCTGATGTAATGGACTGGTGTCGAGGGTAATGGACTGGTGTCGAGGGTAATGGACAGGGTTATATGAGCTCAGATCCATTTTAACAATTTGAATACTTTGGAATGTGTATAATTTAGTTCTAGTGAGTAAAGAAGCAGATTCGTTTTAAAGTTAAATTTAATGATCTATCTGACAAAGTGCATTAAAATCCAAAGACAACATTATAAAGTCAAATTCTCAGTGTTTTCATTCCACTGAGGTAATGTTGTCTTGACATTTCATAACGTAATTACAAGACCATGTAAGTTATATATTTGCACACTCTTGAGATTTGAGAAGTAATGTCAATCGTCAATGATAATATGTACAAAATGTGTGTCTCTGGTTTGATTCCAGCATCAAGGACGTGTTATGGAGATATCAAGAATCTGAGTCCAACTGGGAAGAAGAAAGGGGGTGAGTAGGGTCGTTTGTTGCCTGCCCCCCCCCCCCCCCAACCAAAAAACATCTGTTCAGTTGCATGGGACATTTATGTTACTTCCTTGGACTTGCATCAATCAGTTGTCAATGTAATGATTCATCTTGTATACACTCTTCTCTTTTTTCTTATCTTCTAATCGCCTGAGCTTGAACGATTGTAACATTTGATGAGAAAGTAGATGAAAATGCTTTGATTTCCGTTGAGGATGTGACAAAGACCGCACGGCAATGAGAGCTGGACGAAGGGTTTAGTTCCAATAGTGCGATCACTGGAGACGTAGAGCACAACAATGAGAGCTGGACGAAGGGTTTAGTTCCAATAGTGCGATCACTGGAGACGTAGAGCACAACAATGAGAGCTGGACGAAGGGTTTAGTTCCAATAGTGCGATCACTGGAGACGTAGAGTACAACAAAAGTGAAATTAATCACATATTTATGTAAGTGTGTGGTTTTTTTTTATTTGTGGACGACATAATGATTTATGAGTGGTTTATGATCTGGGTAATCTAGTAGATTATGAATAGTTGGGAGGGGGGGGGTGTCTACAGGTATGAATTCTTTCGAACAGAAGGTCCCGGGTTAGAATCTTGTGACAGACGGAGGACATTTGTCTTTATTAGTTTTTTATCCTGCCTTGGTCTCTGGTAAGTGAAATCTGTTGTCTAGCCCTCAGTAAAGAAATGAAATCCGATGTCTAGCCCTCAGTAAAGAAAATAAATCCGATGTCTAGCCCTCAGTAAAGAAATGAAAACCGATGTCTAGCCCTCAGTAAAGAAATGAAATCCGTTGTCTAGTCCTCAGTAAAGAAATGAAATCCGTTGTCTAGCCCTCAATAAAGAAAAGAAATCCGTTGTCTAGCCCTCAGTAAAGAAAAGAAATCCGTTGTCTAGCCCTCAGTATCAAAAGAAATCCGTTGTCTAGCCCTCAGTAAAGAAATGAAATCCGTTGTCTAGCCCTCAGTAAAGAAAAGAAATCCGTTGTCTAGCCCTCAGTAAAGAAAAGAAATCCGTTGTCTAGCCCTCAGTAAAGAAAAGAAATCTGTTGTCTAGCCCTCAGTAAGAAAAGAAATCCGTTGTCTAGCCCTCAGTAAAGAAAAGAAATCTGTTGTCTAGCCCTCAGTAAAGAAAAGAAATCCGTTGTCTAGCCCTCAGTAAAGAAAAGAAATCTGTTGTCTAGCCCTCAGTAAAGAAAAGAACTCCGTTGTCTAGCCCTCAATAAAGAAAAGAAATCCGTTGTCTAGCCCTCAGTAAAGAAAAGAAATCCGATGTCTAGCCCTCAGTAAAGAAAAGAAATCCGTTGTCTAGCCCTCAGTAAAGAAAAGAAATCTGTTGTCTAGCCCTCAGTAAGAAAAGAAATCCGTTGTCTAGCCCTCAGTAAAGAAAAGAAATCTGTTGTCTAGCCCTCAGTAAAGAAAAGAAATCCGTTGTCTAGCCCTCAGTAAGAAAAGAAATCTGTTGTCTAGCCCTCAGTAAGAAAAGAAATCCGTTGTCTAGCCCTCAGTAAAGAAAAGAAATCTGTTGTCTAGCCCTCAGTAAAGAAAAGAACTCCGTTGTCTAGCCCTCAATAAAGAAAAGAAATCCGTTGTCTAGCCCTCAGTAAAGAAAAGAAATCCGTTGTCTAGCCCTCAGTAAAGAAAAGAACTCCGTTGTCTAGCCCTCAGTAAAGAAAAGAACTCCGATGTCTAGCCCTCAGTAAAGAAAAGAACTCCGTTGTCTAGCCCTCAATAAAGAAAAGAAATCCGTTGTCTAGCCCTCAGTAAAGAAAAGAAATCCGTTGTCTAGCCCTCAGTAAAGAAAAGAACTCCGTTGTCTAGCCCTCAGTAAAGAAAAGAACTCCGTTGTCTAGCCCTCAGTAAAGAAAAGAACTCCGTTGTCTAGCCCTCAGTAAAGAAAAGAACTCCGTTGTCTAGCCCTCAGTAAAGAAAAGAACTCCGTTGTCTAGCCCTCAGTAAAGAAAATAACTCCGTTGTCTAGCCCTCAGTAAAGAAAAGAACTCCGATGTCTAGCCCTCAGTAAAGAAAAGAACTCCGTTGTCTAGCCCTCAGTAAAGAAAAGAAATCCGTTGTCTAGCCCTCAGTAAAGAAAAGAACTCCGATGTCTAGCCCTCAGTAAAGAAAAGAACTCCGATGTCTAGCCCTCAGTAAAGAAAAGAACTCCGTTGTCTAGCCCTCAATAAAGAAAAGAAATCCGTTGTCTAGCCCTCAGTAAAGAAAAGAAATCCGTTGTCTAGCCCTCAATAAAGAAAAGAACTCCGTTGTCTAGCCCTCAGTAAAGAAAAGAACTCCGTTGTCTAGCCCTCAATAAAGAAAAGAAATCTGTTGTCTAGTCCTTAATAATAATAAAAAAAAAAAAGAAATCCTATGTCTAGCCCTCATAAGAAAAGAAATCCGATGTATAGTGCTCAGTTAAAAAAAAAAATATGAAGTTTGCACTCTGGGCACATAAAAGAAGTGAAAGCTGTAAATGAGTTGGCCAAACTTGCCGCTGCCCGGCAAAATTGTGAAACAATGAAATATCTACTCCTGCCGAAGATGGATGTGTCATGCTTAAAGGCGCAGATATTGCGACTTGTCGTAAACTAGCGACACACTATGTTCACACTCAGCGGGTGAATGCCAAAGAGGAAGATAATGATGATCAGTAGTAAATTTCTGAGGAAGTCATCTCATTAAATTATTGAATCTCGATTGGTGTGGCGTGTCAACTTTGGAGATAAATCTAAAGTAAAAGTAAAAAAAAAAAAAAGGAACCCCCGTTACGCCAAGTGTCGTATAGGGAATATGGTGTTAGTGACTATAAATTTTACAGACCTTCGGCACATGATTTTTGGGGTAATGTGGCTGGTATTACGCCCGTGCCGCTTTACTTTCCCAGAAAAAATCCGGTACCCATTAAAGGCTTGGTGAACCGCAAGCCGTCGGTTTGGATCGAACCCTACTTTTGTCCTTTGTAGTCCAGTTCACTAACCACTGAGCTATCGCGGCTCCCTTAAATCTAAAATATTCCAGGTAAAATAAGACGGTGAAGTGTACAGATAAGCACAGGAATAACCAGAACTTTAAGTATTGGAACAATGAAAGATATTCAAAATGAAAAAAATCTGAATTAAGCATAAAAAAAAACAACCGTATTACATTAAACATTTGCTTGCATTAGACCTTCAACAAGAAATGCTCTTATTTTCGATTACTTCTGTGAAACAATTATACTACCTTTTTTTAAAATGTCATCTAAAGCGTCTTGTTGCTAGAACAGACTAGAAGCCATGGATGTGTTTAGCACATTGCAAGAAGCGCATAACAACACTTCAAAAAAAAAGAAATTAAGTCTAAGTTGGAAAGGGAAAACACTCAAAGAAAAGAAAAGAAAAGAGCCGAGATCCCTCAACGGAAAACTGCCTTATTTATTCAGTGGAACCTGCCATACATTGGCACACTCATCCCTGAGAGATGCTGCTCGATAAAACAGCACCGGTGTCACTAATAGAGATCGGTATTTACCACCTGCCAGTCGTATGTAAAGACTTAGCAGAAATGTATGTCTGGTTGTTTTTCTGCTTTTAATATCCTTACATTTTCTTTGTTACGTACATAACAGTTTTATAACTAATTGAAATAGTGTGTTCTTTAATATTTTTTTCTTTTAATTCTTATCTATTTTATATTAGTACACTTCTATACAGATAAAACATTTGGACTAACTATGCAGAGCATGAGAAAAGGTTAAACAGCTTTCATGTACGTTGCTTTCGAAAGATAATGAACATCAAATGGCAGGACAAAGTAAGCGATTCTGTCTTACTACAAGCCAAGCTCCTATCCATTATGACAACACTTAGGAATCGTAGACTAAGCTGGCTGGGTCATGAAAAAGAACGGCAAACAATCGCATTCCCAAACAAATATTTTATAGAGAACTTAGGGACGGAAAGAGGCCAAAGGGCAGACCAGTGCTGAGATCTATGGATGTTTGCAGGGCTTCCTTGAGTGAATTCTCTATCGGTGAAAGAAACTGGGAAATGTGGGTGCAAATCGTAGCACATGGAGAGCAAACATAAAAAGATACTGCAACTTTCGAGGCAGTGCTGATATCAAATTCAGAAGGCAAAAGGCTTAGGAGAGAGGAGACGAGACCAGGCACCACGAATACATCTTGCACGTTCTGAGGCCGGATGTGTATATCCAATATTGGCAGATCCACGAGATAAGCTGTTCGGCAGCATCCAACATTAAACACTAACTTTTTTACCAATGACTACTGACTTACCGGGAGCCGCGATAGCTCAGTGGCTAGTGAACTGGACTACAAAGGACAAGAGGTAGGGTTCGATCCCAACCGACGGCTTCCGGGTTCACCCAGCCTTTAATGGGTTCCTGATTTTTTTCAGGGAAAGTGAAGCGGCACGGGCGTAATACCGACCACATTACCCCAAAAATCATGTGCCGAAGGTCCATTAAATATATGGTCACTAATACCATATTCCCTATACGCCACTTGACGTGGCGGGGGTATTTACTTACTTTTACTGACTTACCATGATTACTTGCCACCAACCGTCTGTTAAGAAACCAAAGAACATAAATCTATTTTACATTATCAATAAAATCCTTTAGAACGAATGATGGACGTACACAGAATTGAAATCAAGACCAGCTCAGATAACTTTTTTTTCGGTATTTACCACCTGCCAGCAACGAAGTCTTTCTCTATCTAACATGATGCCTACTCCTCTTTCGTGTGTGGTTCCCCCGAAACTTCTTCATTACAAAGGATGAAAAAGATATCACGTAAAACATTTTAACAATAAATGGTGATTACCAAACAATTTCTTCAATGTTATGTAAAACAAATCTAGACTTGTGAATGTTAATCCTAGACATTTGGACAACAGACAAGAAAATCATTGGAGGACCACCGAAGTGTGGTTGTGTCGAAGAGTGCTGAGAATACCTTGGACAGCTGACAGGTGTAACCATTATGTTCTAACAGGGGCCAAGGCAAATAAAAAATAGTGTTCTGACATCAGGAGGAAACAATGATAATCTTTTGACTATGTACCGAGAAGGAAACAGCAGATAAAACAAATGGACAAAAAAAACTCACGGAAGAGAAGGGAGGATAACAAAGAGAAAAGATAAAAGAGAACTTAGGAGAATGCTTTGATAGGAAATCAACAATAGGTTTGATAATAAAGCATTTGTAGATATAGGAAGGTGTTGAGAGACATGATAACCTACACAACAATGACTGATATTTCATAATGATGATAATTACTTATATGAACAAGTCGTAGTCAGTAATGCCGAGAGAGAGAGCGAGAGAGAGAGAGAGAGAGAGAGAGAGAGGAAGGAGGGAAAAAGAGAGAGAGAGATTAACAGAAATGTACGGAAAATATGTCTTAAAACAGTAATACGTCCACTCTGACGTATTTACACTTCCATTTCCCTGATGATGTACATACACGCACAGTCGAGCACACGTTAATGTACATGTAGTCAACGTTGCACAAGTTAATATACATGTAGCCAACGTTACACTAGTTAATGTACATGTAGCCAACGTTACACTAGTTAATGTACATGTAGCCAACGTTACACAAATTAATGTACATGTAACCAACGTTACACAAGTTAATGTACATGTAACCAACGTTACACAAGTTAATGTACATGTAACCAACGTTACACAAGTTAATGTACATCTAGCCAACGTTACACAAGTTAAAGTACATGTAACCAACGTTACACAAGTTAATGTACATGTAACCAACGTTATACACGTTAATGTACATGTAACCAACGTTACACAAGTTAATGTACATCTAGCCAACGTTACACACAACGTTACACAACAACTGGGGTTGCACAAGTACATGCACCACATGTGTAAGCATACAGGAATTGCTGCACGAGTTGAACACATCTGATTGTACTTACTAGAATAAATGCACGTACACAACTGTTGCTTAACAAAATAAAGAATTATTGAAATTGGAATTATTGAATGACCGCATTAGATGTCTACGTGACCAGCTTATATATATATATGTTATGATATGTTATGATATGTTATGATATGTTATGATATGTTATGATATGTTATGATATGTTATGTTAAATTAGGATCAAGATCACAACACTTCGGACACATCCGTAGAACCACAATATACAGGTAATCAAATAATACTTTTCTGTGTTCCGTTCAGGTGTCGCTGCATCAAAATCAGATGTCGACCTTGACCTTCCCCACCTGGAAAAGTACAGACGTTGCTTCCAGGCGTCAGCTGACGCTAACTGTGAGTGACACGCCCTTTGATGTCTCCTTGCAATGTATACTTCTAACAATGATGACTATTTGAACATTTCCTGTTGTTGCTATTTCCAACAACTCTCTCACAGATGCCCTGTAGTTTGTCTTGTTCAAAGATCCTTACAAACGTCACGTAAATCAGAAGTTATCACTCTTAACGTTTGAACAGGCTGAACAGATCTGTACATGTGGTCTGTGATGAGACTTCTTATTTCCTTCCTCATTTCTTTTTTCAGCGTCAAGGGGAAATAAAATGTGCGATCTTTTGCTCTTTCTGTTGTCCTCTCTTGTTGTTGTGTTTTCCAGTGTTTCTAATATTCCATCAATCTATCTTTCGGTGGATTGTGTAGATTGTGTAGAGATTTAATTTTCAGAAAAAAAGGGAAAAAACTAATTTGCCTGAAATGTTATCTTTTATCCTTTTTTTTATATATCGGGCATCATATATTATCTTCATGGTGACGTCGTTGAAGTAGTCAAAGCAAGATACAATCACCCTCCTCCCATACAATCACTCTCCTCCCATACAATCACCCTCCTCCCATACAACCACTCTCCTCCCATTGTTTCCGGTAGCCTACCAAGGGCAATGAGAGGGACGGATGTGAGTGAGAGCGTATCAGAGGTTACCCCGGGGCTACATTTTAAGAGGAAAATTAGTAATAATAAATAAATAAAAATATCAGGTTAGGGTCGCAGTACTCCTGGAAGTTGTCCACCCACATACTTCGCCCCTGTCCCTTAACCGTAATAGAAATAACGGCAACAACGTTAAGGGGGATTCCAATGGAAAACCCTCGTTCGGTAGCGGACATCATATGCCTCAAGTGATACCCGCTCGTCATCAAGCTACTGTAAGCAAAATAAAGATACAACAGACTCTAAAGATAGGTACTTGGAATGTGAGAACACTCATGCAGAAGGGTAAACTGGAAAACATCAAACAAGAAATGAAAAGAATGGATTTACATTTACTGGGATTTTGCGAAATGAGATACACCTGATCAGGGGAGATATATTCTGATGAACATAAAATAATCTATTCTGGAGGTACTGAACACCAAAGAGGAGTAGGTATCATCTTGGATGTAGAAAGAGCAAGAACAGTGAAAGGCTTTTACCCAATATCTGACAGAGTTCTTTTAGTGAAATTGAATGGAAAGCCAATAGACATAAATCTTATACACGTTCATGCTCCAACAGCAGACAGTCTAGAGGACACAATTGATACATTTTACGACAAGTTAAATAAGGCACTTCATAAATGCAAACCACATGAAAACACCATAGTTCTTGGGGATCTTAACGCAACTTTAGGAAAGGAAAGAGTTGGTCATTATGGCTTAGGCGAGATGAATAAAAGAGGTGAGTGACAAACTTATTGACTGGGCAAGAACATACAACATGATGATAGGAAACACCTGGTTTAAGCAACATCCAAGACGTCTGTGGACACGGAAAAGCCCAGGAGACAACGCACGTAATCATATTGATTATATAATGATAAGCAATAGATTTAGAAACAGTCTGGTGTGTGTGAAAACTAGACCAGAGACAGATTGCAATAGTGATCATGTACCAGTTGTGGGAAAGCTTAGCGTGAAATTAAAAGCAACAAAATGAGCCTCAGTTAACATCAAGTTAAATTTAGATTTACTCAAATCAGACAAGAAGTTGCAAGACAAATATTAAATCGCAATTCAGAACCGGTACAATGCAATAGAGAAGATACAAAGCATTGATGAACAGTGGGAAATGCTAAAATAATCAATGCAACAAACATCAAAAGAGTTCATACCACCAGGGAGGACAAACTCAAGAAAGAAATGGATGACAGATAATATTTTGCAGCTAATGGATACAAGAAGAAGAAATAAAGAAAAATAAAGATGAGTATAAGAGATTAAATAAAGAAATTGTAATAAAATGCAATGAAGCAAAAGAAGCATGGCTAAAAGAGAGATGCAAAGAGATGTTTGATGTTTAAGATAAAAGGAAGGAGACCTGTTGATTAACAGTTGATTGAACATGAAAACATAAGGGAAGGATGGGCATAATTAGGGTTGCCAGATACACCGTTTTTTACGGATTTCTCCGTTTTTTTTCACGTAATTCGATGACTCCGTTTTATCTTTGCCCGGAGTCGCTAAAACACCGTATTTTAACGCTCACGTAAATATTTTTTTTAATATCGATTAAATAATATATAAATTCGTAGTAAATAATATTAATTAAACCATTCGGCGGTTTGTTTTGTATAATTGTTTCTGGATCATACTTTTAAGTGCGCAAATTGTAGTTCCGCACTAAAATATTGAAGCGATTTAATTTCCGTCCTAGCCCACGACAAGAATCAATTTATTTCCGATCGTCGATGTGTAAAAACAGTTTCACCGCTCCATCCAATTCAATCCTCGCATCTACATATTATTAGTAAGTTTATTTTAAAGTTTGTTAACATTATTTTATAATGAATGATATGGATTTAAAGAAGTCTCCTCCAAAGAAGAAATTAAAATTACAACTACAACACAATCAAAGTTATGGGAAGAATCTCTTTCATGGATTAAACCAGGACCTAACGAACATCGAGCTTTCTCAACTTTCTGTGTGTTATGCAGAAAAGATTTTAGTATTTCTCATGGTGGACAAAGTGACTTAAAACAACATTCAGAATCTAAAATGCATAAACTAAAAGAAAAATCTGATGATGTTAGTGTAAACAAACTTTCACATTATTTTGTAAATGTAAACAATACATCAGAACACGATAATGTTGTCGCGAGTGAACTGGCTTTGGTTTATCATGCAGTCAAACATAATCAAAGTTATTCTAGCTTGGACTGTGGAAATAAGCTTGTGACACACATTTTAAAGATTCTGTGACTGCTTCAAAAGTATCATGTGGGCGCACTAAAGCTGAAATGCTTGTCAAGAATGTTTAGCACGCAGAAGTGTCAATGATTTTTTAGATATTGTAAAGTGTTCGGAACAAGGTGTGAGATTTTTTTCATTGGCAACAGATGCCTCGAATAAGGGAAACAGGAAGATGTTTCCAGTTTGCCTTCGCTACTTTGACTCAGTGAAAGGAGTGCAGAATAAACTTCTGGATTTTATTGAAAATGCTGATGAAACTGCTTGTGGTGTTAGTCAGCTAGTGCTGCAGAGTTTAGAAAGACATAATCTTGATATAAATCACATTTCATCATATAGTGCAGACAATGCAAGTGTCAATTTTGGAATTAGACATTCTGTATTTCAATTACTTTTGAAAAAGAATGAAAATATATTGAAGGCCATTTGTACAAATCACATACTTCATAATGCAATCAAGTATGCTACAGACAAATTGGATATTGATGTAGAGAGCATAGTCCTCAAAATTTACAATCATTTCTCAGTTTCAGCAAAAAGAAGAGAGGAACTGAAATCATTTTTTAATTTTGTGGAATTAGAAAGGTCTGAAATATTGAGACATGTTCCAACGAGGTGGCTGTCTTTGACTCCAGCTGTAAATAGGCTTCTCCTAAATTGGGGTGCAATCAAAAGTTACTTCCAGAGCATTGATGACTGCCCAAAATTATTGAAATCTGTTTTTCTTATTGATGACCCTGAGCAAGCCATTTTGCCAGAGATTTATTTTCACTTTGTAAACAATGTTGGAAACTTGTTGGATGCTGTTAACAAAACACTAGAAAGTTGTGAATTGAATGTCTTGGGACATTCAAACAAATGTACATTTTGAACGAAAAGCTTAAACAGAGAATAAAAGATAGTTTTTATGGCAGCAATGCAAATGAACTTATTAATGATTTGTCTGTAACACTGCAAAAAAAAAATATCAAGTGATTTTAACAAATTTTACAATGATATGCTTCAGTATCTTGACAAAAGGTTTGATGTGACTGCCAATAATCCATATTCATCATTGGCAGCTTTTGCTTTGGATAAATAAATTCATTTTGAAGATTTGGAAACTGCAGTGTGTATTCTGAAATTGAAAGATCACATATGTGTTGATGCCATGTATGAAGCGTTCTGTGACTTTCAGAGTGTTCTATGTGAAAGTATTAACAAGATAACAGTGATATCACAAACTGGTTACATTTTTTTTCTGTTGTGCCAGAACATAAAGTGCTAAACATTTCAAAGATTGTTGGATTTTTATTTAGCATACCAGGATCAAATGCCTTTGTTGAGAGGATATTCTCCTTAATAAAAAACAAATGGAATGACACAAGAAATAGGTGTAGCCAAGAACTGATTGAAGCAGAGCGCAGGGTCATATAATTTTTCATAAATGTGTTTAATATAAAGGCGAATTCATTGTCACTACCGGTAACAATAAACAAAATCATTTGTTCGTAAATATGTAATTAAAATTGAAGAAAAAAAAATTCAGCGTAAAAGTACTCCTTTTTTTTTTTTAATTTGGCAACCCTAGGCATAATACATTAAAGATCTTTATAATGATGAACGAACAGCAGTAAATATTAAGAATAATGGAGAAGGACCAGAGATACTCAAAGAAGGAGTGGAAGACGCCTTGCGCAATATGAAAGCAGGAAAAGCTCCTGGACCAGATAATATAACTAAAGAAGAGATTGAAGCCATGGGTGATTTTGGAATAGAATTAATAACAAAAATATTGAATGATATCTACAACACCGGATATATACCAGACGACCTGCTCAAATCAATATTCATAGCCCTACCAAAGAAATCGGGTGCGATTGAATGTGATGACCATCGCACCATAAGCCTTATGAGTCACATGAATAAGATATTACTAAGAATCATCATGCGAAGAGTGCGAAACAAAATCAATCCAGAAATTAGTGATGAACAGTGTGGTTTTGTTAGAGATAAAGGAACGAGCAATGTTCTTTAGTAGTTCTTTAGTAGATCTTTAGTAGAAAGAGCCATAGAAGTGAAAACAGATCTATAACTATGTTTCATAGATTACACCAAATCATTTGCCAAAGTAAAGCACTAAGAAATAATCACAATTTAGAAGGCATAAACGTAGACAGAAAAGATCTAAGAATAATAAAGAATAGGTACTGGCAACAAACAGCGGCCATAAGAACTGGAAATCACTTGGGAATGTTTCAACAAATAAAACAGGGTGTTAGACAAGGTTGTGTGCTGTCACCAGATTTGTTTAATATGTATAGTGATATTATTTTAAGATCCATAAGGGGCATGCCTGGAATAACAACCGGAGGTTATAATATAAATAATCTAAGGTATGCTGATGATACAGTCTTAATCGCTAAGAGTGAAAATGAATTACACGAAATGTTAGTCATTATAGTGAAAGAAAGCAAAATAAAGGATTCAGCCTTAATAGCATAAAGACAGAAGTTATGGTAACAACAAAGAAAGAGGCACCACCTCAGTGCAAAATAAATACAAGTGGAACAATATTAAAACAGGTTAAAGGATTTAATATTTGGGAACTTTGTTAACCTCAGACGGAAGATGTACAAAAGAGGTGAGATGCCAAATGAGAAAGATACTATGCAATCCATTCTTGACAATATAAACAATAAAAAATAGTTCTTAAATGTTATGTAGAGCCAGTCGCAACATATGGATGTGAATCATGGACAATAGGACAACAGACAAGAAAATCAATGGAGTCTGTAGAAATGTGGTTTCCAACTTTCCTCTTCTCATGATGTGCCCGAAAAATGTTGATTGCTTCTTTCTGATGTTTTTTTAAGAGCTCCCTTTTTGTGTTGGCCTCCTTGAGAACTTCCTCATTGGTCTTTTTATCTGTCCAGGGAACTTTCAACATTCTTCTGAGAAATCCCATCTCTGTGGCCTCTAATCGTCTTTTCCTTTGTTTGTCTACTGTCCATGATTCGCTTCCATAGGTCAGAATTGGTTCTATATAGCACCGATGAAATCTCTTTCTCATTTTCATTGACATAGATTTGTTACATAAGATATTTTTCATTTTCTGAAATGCTATTTTGGCCTGAGCTATTCTGCTTTTTATTACTGTGGTGCATCTCCCATCTGATGTAATTATTGTGCCCAAGTATTTGAAACGTTGCACTTGTTTTAGATTTGTCTCGTTTATTTTTATGCTGCATGATGGTGATGGTTGTTTCTTCGATATAACCATTACTTCTGTTTTCTTGCTATTCAGACTAAGACCTTTCTTGTTGCTTTCTTTTACTATTATGTCTATCATTTCTTGTAGTTCGTTCTCTGTCTCTGCTATTAAGACTGTGTCATCTGCATATCGCAAATTATTTATGTTGTGACCGTTGACTTCAATTCCTTTTTTGTCTGTTATTGATGTCATAATATGTTCGCTGTAAAGTGAAAACAAATCTGGTGACAGAACACAGCCGTGTCTCACTCCTTGTTTTATATATTGAAAATGTCGTGTTTGGTTGTTTATTCGTATAGCTGCTGTTTGTTGCCAGTACATGTTTTTTTATGATTCGCAGATCCTTGCCATCAATGTTTAATTTCTCCAGCATATTGATTATTTCCACATGCTTTACTTTGTCAAATGCTTTCGTGTAGTCTATAAAGCACATATATAGATCTTTCTTTACCTCTATAGCTCTTTCTATCAATGTTCTTAGGATGTATATTGCATTATTGGTACCCTTTCCTTCCACAAATCCACATTGTTCCTCACTTATGTCTGGTTTTATTTTGTTCCTTACACATCTCATGATTATTCTTAGTAATATTTTAGTCATATGGCTCATGAGACTAATAGTGCGATGGTCTTCACAATCAGTGGCGCCTGACTTCTTCGGTATGGCTACAAAGATAGATTTTAGTAGATCTTCGGGTATGAGTCCAGTGTTATATATGTCATTGAATAGTTTTGTTATGACTTGTACTCCCAGCTATCCTAATGCACTTATCTCTTCGATTGTTATATTGTCAGGACCTGGAGCTTTGCCTCTTTTCATGTGTTGATTTGCGTCCTCCATTCGCTCTGCATTATTGGTGGTCCTGTTTCTTCATTTGAATTGTTTAATTCTGGTCTTTCATCATCATAGAGTTGACTGATATATTCTGTCCATCTTTCCATTGCCTTCTCCTGTCCCATTATTATATTTTCTTCCTTTGATTTCACACATCCTGAAACTTTGACTTCTTTTCTTCGTGTTTCTTCCTGGGATTCATTTATCTGATTGTGCATAAATTTTGAGTCTTTCTGCTGTTGTTGTTGTTTTTTCCATTTCTTCACATTTCTGTTTTAACCATCCTTCCTTTGCTTCACTGCACTTGTTTTGGATCTCTTTGTGCAATATTTTGTATGTCCGTTCTTATTTCTTATGTTTTCTTCTTTCGTCCATTAGTTGTAATATTTCTTCTGTCATCCATTTCTTTTTGTTGATTCTTTTAGTCACTGGTATTACTTCTTTTGATGTTTTTTGAATCGATTGTTTGAACATTTCCCACTGCTCCTGGATGTCCTGTATTTTCACAGTAGCGTTATATCTATTTTGTACTATCATGTTGTACTTATCACTCATCTGTTTATCTACTCTTAGCATATCTAGTTCTAATTTTATATTTCTTGGTGATTTCTGTGCCTTCCGCAGTTTTATCTTATCTTTCCAACTACTAGTACATGATCACTATTGCAATCTGCTCCTGGCCTTGTTTTAACCGATGTTAGCCCATTCCTGAATCTTCTCTGTACCAGTATAAAATCAATTTGACTGTGTACTTTTTTGTCTGGGCTTTGCCATGTCCAAAGTCGCCTGGGGTGTTGTTTTAACCAGGTGTTACCTATAATCATTTCATGTGTTTTTCCCAATCTATCAATCTATCCCCTCTGTCATTCGTCTCTCCAATGTCATGCCCCCCAGTCACATTTTGCACTTTAGCTGTTCCTACCTTTGCATTGAAATCCCTTAATATAATAGTCATTTCTTGGGATTTACAATGTTCCATGGTCGCCTCTATCTCCTCGTAAAAACTGTCAATGCCTTCTTCTTCGCTATTACTTGTTGGTATATAAACTAGAATTATGTTGATATCCATTAGTCTTCCTCTCAATTTTACTAGCAGAATTCTATCTGATACTGGCCAGAATCCTTTCACTGTTTTGCTTCTTTCTCTATCTAACATGATGCCTACTCCTCTTTCGTGTGTGGTTCCCCCAGAGTAAATTACATTTCCACTGTCGCGTTGTAATAATCCTGCTCCTTTCCATCTCATTTCACATAGTTCCAAGATGTTCAATTTCATTCTCTTCATTTCTTGATTGATGTTATCTAGTTTTCCAACCTGGAATGCTGATCTAATGTTCCAAGTTCCTATTGCTAGTGTCTCTTTATTTTTGATCTTGCATACAGTAGCTTGATGACGATCGGGTGTCACCTGTAGCACATGACGCTCCCTACCGGACGAGGTGGCTGGGAAGTCCCCATTAGCTGTAAATATAAGGTTGTGATTGTTCATGATTATTCCAGGCAATTTAAGAAGGTAGTTTGCCATTCCTTTCCTTCTTGACAGTGACTGTACTAGTCGGAGATCGCAGCCATGGTTCTTTACATAAGATCTTCTGCCTGCCATCGCGGCGTGGGGACCATAACCGGCACTACTTGTCGGTTGCTCCCACAACACCATCCACCACCTGCTCCAATGGCTTCACATAACCCTGATAGGGGGCTGAACGGGAGCTCCACCTTGCCCAGGGGTGTCCCGAAGACTAGCAGAGGAAAGGAGACGTCTTACTCCTCCTTTGGTAGGGCAGAACTCTACCCCGCTAACCATTTTCCAATATTAGGAAGAAACAATCATCATTTTTTGGCCATGTAATGAGAAGAGAACAGCTGGAATATATTGTAACAACGGTGAAAATTGAGGGACGAAGAGATAGAGGGAAGCAAAGAGAAAAGATATCAGACAGCGTAAGAGAATGGCTTGGCAGAAGGTCAACAACAGAAATGATAAATAACTGTAGAGATCGAAAGTTGTGGAGAGACATGATCACCTATGCCAGCAGGCTTGGAACTTGATGAGGATTTTTGAAAGTGAACAAAAGGCCTGACCCTCAACATATAAAAAGATAGAAACTATGATAATATCAAAGAAAACAAATACACAAGCGCATAGAGTTAAACTATATGAAAACATGTTGAAACATGTACATAGATTCAAATACATGGGAATAAAAGCATCAGATGGCAGATGCACTGAAGAAATTAGAAGCAGAATATGACAAGCAAAGACATAATTCAATCAGTTAAAAACATGCTATGTAACAAAACATTTTCATTTAATGTTAGAAAACGTGTCCTAAGTGATACATGGGGTTTGTCTGCTATATGAAAGCAAGTCATGACGATAAGTAAGACAACACAGAAAACATTAGAGGCAACTGAAATGTGGTTTATGAGAAGAAATTCCATGGACAACAAAAATTACAAATAAAAAATGTTTAAAACGAGTTGGAGAAACCGGATATATCATGAAAATGATATAGGAAGAGACAGTTTATATTTATTGGACATCCAATGCAAACAAGAAGGCATTAAGAACACTATAACAAGAGGCAGAATGAATGGAAAGACGACCGGAGGAAAACCAAGAGAAAAAATATTGAATAGCTTATCCAAATTGCATAAAAAAAGAACACCGACTAAAATTATGACATGTATGAAGACCCTATGTGGAGAGAGATGATTACCTACGTCAACTGACATAGCATGTTCACGATGCTATATTCGCAGGTACAAAAGTGAGGTGTTGACTTTTTAAAAGGAAAAAAAAAAGACCCTAGATGTTGCTGCATACATAAGGTTGTTTGAGTTATGACAGGAATATGTGAAACAAATGTTTCGATTGTAAAGGACTTAACAGGGAAACAGTAAATGTTTGAGTTATGACAGGAATATGTGAAACAAATGTTTCGATTGTAAAGGACTTAACAGGGAAACAGTAAATGTTAGCTGCTCTATAGCTCATCATAGATAA
The DNA here is from genome assembly GCA_032433765.1 of Megaustenia siamemsis. NCBI lineage: Eukaryota > Metazoa > Mollusca > Gastropoda > Stylommatophora > Ariophantidae > Megaustenia > Megaustenia siamemsis. The sequence goes on along the minus strand of JAVIAB010000088.1, from coordinate 49,514,508 downwards.
TATGTTGCTTTAGTCTCGCTCTTAAAATGTGTAAGGGGACAATCGGAGATACACTAATACAATATGTACAACCATTGTCATGATCACTAATACAATATGTGCAACCATTGTCATGATCACAATACAATATGTGCAACCATTGTCATTATCACTAATACAATATGTACAACCATTGTCATGATCACTAATACAATATGTGCAACCATTGTCATGATCACAATACAATATGTACAACCATTGTCATTATCACTAATACAATATGTACAACCACTGTCATAATCACTAACACAATATGTGCAACCATTGTCATGATCACAATACAATATGTGCAACCATTGTCATTATCACTAATACAATATGTACAACCATTGTGTTGATCACAATACAATATGTGCAACCATTGTCATTATCACTAATACAATATGTACAACAATTGTCATTATCACTAATACAATATGTGCAACCATTGTCATGATCACAATACAATATGTACAACCATTGTCATGATCACTAATACAATATGTACAACCATTGTCATGATCACTAATACAATATGTACAACCATTGTCATGATCACTAATACAATATGTGCAACCATTGTCATTATCACTAATACAATATGTGCAACCATTGTCATTATCACTAATACAATATGTGCAACCATTGTCATTATCACTAATACAATATGTGCAACCATTGTCATTATCACTAATACAACATGTGCAACCATTGTCATGATCACAATACAATATGTACAACCATTGTCATGATCACTAATACAATATGTACAACCATTGTCATGATCACAATACAATATGTACAACCATTGTCATGATCACAATACAATATGTACAACCATTGTCATTATCACTAATACAATATGTGCAACCATTGTCATTATCACAATACAATATGTGCAACCATTGTCATTATCACTAATACAATATGTACAACCATTGTCATTATCACTAATACAATATGTGCAACCATTGTCATGATCACAATACAATATGTGCAACCATTGTCATTATCACTAATACAATATGTACAACCATTGTCATTATCACTAATACAATATGTACAACCATTGTCATGATAACAATACAATATGTACAACCATTGTCATGATAACAATACAATATGTACAACCATTGTCCTGATAACAATACAATATGTACAACCATTGTCATGATCACAATACAATATGTACAACCATTGTCATGATAACAATACAATATGTACAACCATTGTCATGATAACAATACAATATGTACAACCATTGTCATGATCACAATACAATATGTACAACCATTGTCATTATCACTAATACAATATGTACAACCATTGTCATTATCACTAATACAATATGTACAACCATTGTCATTATCACTAATACAATATGTACAACCATTGTCCTGATAACAATACAATATGTGCAACCATTGTCATGATAACAATACAATATGTGCAACCATTGTCATGATCACAATACAATATGTGCAACCATTGTCATGATAACAATACAATATGTACAACCATTGTCCTGATAACAATACAATATGTACAACCATTGTCCTGATAACAATACAATATGTACACCATTGTCCTGATAACAATACAATATGTACAACCATTGTCATGATAACAATACAATATGTACAACCATTGTCCTGATAACAATACAATATGTACAACCAATGTCCTGATAACAATACAATATGTACAACCATTGTCATTATCACTAATACAATATGTACAACCATTGTCCTGATAACAATACAATATGTACAACCATTGTCCTGATAACAATACAATATGTACAACCATTGTCATTATCACTAATACAATATGTACAACCATTGTCATTATCACTAATACAATATGTACAACCATTGTCATGATCACTAATACAATATGTACAACCATTGTCATGATCACAATACAATATGTACAACCATTGTCATGATAACAATACAATATGTACAACCATTGTCATGATCACAATACAATATGTACAACCATTGTCATGATAACAATACAATATGTACAACCATTGTCATGATAACAATACAATATGTACAACCATTGTCATGATAACAATACAATATGTACAACCATTGTCATGATCACAATACAATATGTACAACCATTGTCATGATCACAATACAATATGTACAACCATTGTCATTATCACTAATACAATATGTACAACCATTGTCATTATCACTAATACAATATGTACAACCATTGTCATTATCACTAATACAATATGTACAACCATTGTCATGATAACAATACAATATGTACAACCATTGTCCTGATAACAATACAATATGTGCAACCATTGTCATGATAACAATACAATATGTGCAACCATTGTCATGATCACAATACAATATGTGCAACCATTGTCATGATAACAATACAATATGTACAACCATTGTCCTGATAACAATACAATATGTACAACCATTGTCCTGATAACAATACAATATGTACAACAATTGTCCTGATAACAATACAATTTGTACAACCATTGTCATGATAACAATACAATATGTGCAACCATTGTCATTATCACAATACAATATGTACAACCATTGTCATGATCACAATACAATATGTACAACCATTGTCATGATCACAATACAATATGTACAACCATTGTCATGATCACAATACAATATGTACAACCATTGTCATGATCACAATACAATATGTGCAACCATTGTCATGATCACTAATACAATATGTACAACCATTGTCATGATCACAATACAATATGTACAACCATTGTCATGATCACAATACAATATGTACAACCATTGTCATGATCACAATACAATATGTGCAACCATTGTCATTATCACTAATACAATATGTGCAACCATTGTCATGATCACTAATACAATATGTGCAACCACTGTCATAATCACTAATACAATATGTACAACCATTGTCCTGATAACAATACAATATGTACAACCACTGTCATGATCACTAATACAATATGTACAACCATTGTCCTGATAACAATACAATATGTACAACCATTGTCATTATCACTAATACAATATGTGCAACCATTGTCATTATCACTAATACAATATGTACAACCATTGTCATGATCACTAATACAATATGTACAACCATTGTCATTATCACTAATACAATATGTGCAACCATTGTCATGATCACTAATACAATATGTGCAACCATTGTCATTATCACTAATACAATATGTGCAACCATTGTCATGATCACTAATACAATATGTGCAACCACTGTCATGATCACCAATACAATATGTGCAACCACTGTCATAATCACTAATACAATATGTACAACCACTGTCATAATCACTAATACAATATGTGCAACCACTGTCATAATCACTAATACAATATGTACAACCATTGTCCTGATAACAATACAATATGTACAACCACTGTCATAATCACTAATACAATATGTACAACCATTGTCCTGATAACAATACAATATGTACAACCATTGTCATAATCACTAATACAATATGTACAACCATTGTCATTATCACTAATACAATATGTACAACCATTGTCATAATCACTAATACAATATGTGCAACCATTGTCATTATCACTAATACAATATGTGCAACCATTGTCATGATCACTAATACAATATGTGCAACCACTGTCATAATCACTAATACAATATGTACAACCATTGTCCTGATAACAATACAATATGTACAACCACTGTCATGATCACTAATACAATATGTACAACCATTGTCCTGATAACAATACAATATGTACAACCATTGTCCTGATCACTAATACAATATGTACAACCATTGTCATGATCACTAATACAATATGTGCAACCACTGTCATAATCACTAATACAATATGTACAACCACTGTCATAATCACTAATACAATATGTACAACCACTGTCATAATCACTAATACAATATGTGCAACCACTGTCATAATCACTAATACAATTTGTACAACCACTGTCATAATCACTAACACAATATGTGCAACCACTGTCATAATCACTAATACAATATGTGCAACCATTGTCATTATCACTAATACAATATGTGCAACCATTGTCATTATCACTAATACAATATGTGCAACCATTGTCATTATCACTAATACAATATGTGCAACCATTGTCATGATCACAATACAATATGTACAACCATTGTCATGATCACAATACAATATGTGCAACCACTGTCATTATCACTAATACAATATGTGCAACCATTGTCATTATCACTAATACAATATGTGCAACCATTGTCATGATCACAATACAATATGTACAACCATTGTCATGATCACAATACAATATGTGCAACCACTGTCATTATCACTAATACAATATGTGCAACCATTGTCATTATCACTAATACAATATGTGCAACCATTGTCATTATCACTAATACAATATGTGCAACCAATTTCATTATCACTAATACAATATGTGCAACCATTGTCATGATCACAATACAATATGTACAACCATTGTCATGATCACTAACACAATATGTACAACCATTGTCATGATCACAATACAATATGTACAACCATTGTCATGATCACAATACAATATGTACAACCATTGTCATTATCACTAATACAATATGTGCAACCATTGTCATTATCACAATACAATATGTGCAACCATTGTCATTATCACTAATACAATATGTACAACCATTGTCCTGATAACAATACAATATGTACAACCATTGTCATGATCACAATACAATATGTACAACCATTGTCATGATCACAATACAATATGTGCAACCACTGTCATAATTACTAATACAATTTGTACAACCACTGTCATAATCACTAACACAATATGTGCAACCACTGTCATAATCACTAATACAATATGTGCAACCACTGTCATAATCACTAACACAATATGTACAACCACTGTCATAATCACTAATACAATATGTGCAATCACTGTCATAATCACTAATACAATATGTACAACCACTGTCATAATCACTAATACAATATGTGCAATCACTGTCGTAATCACTAATACAATATGTGCAATCACTGTCATAATCACTAATACAATATGTGCAACCACTGTCATAATCACTAATACAATATGTGCAATCACTGTCATGATCACTGATACAATATGTGCAATCACTCTCATAATCACTAATACAATATGTGCAACCACTGTCATAATCACTAATACAATATGTGCAACCACTGTCATAATCACTAATACAATATGTGCAATCATTGTCATAATCACTAATACAATATGTGCAGTCATTGTCATAATCACTAATACAATATGTGCAACCACTGTCATGATCACTAATACAATATGTGCAACCACTATCATGATCACTGATACAATATGTGCAATCACTGACATAATCACTAATACAATATGTGCAACCACTGTCATAATCACTAATACAATATGTGCAATCACTGTCATGATCACTGATACAATATGTGCAATCATTGTCATAATCACTAATACAATATGTGCAACCACTGTCATAATCACTAATACAATATGTGCAATCATTGTCATAATCACTAATACAATATGTGCAATCATTGTCATAATCACTAATACAATATGTGCAATCATTGTCATAATCACTAATACAATATGTGCAACCACTGTCATGATCACTAATACAATATGTGCAACCACTGTCATGATCACTAATACAATATGTGCAACCACTATCATGATCATTACTTATAGACGTGTCAGGTCGCAGGCACGGAAGAATTATAGTTGGGAAAGAATGGAAGCGAGGATATGGTTGTGGAGGCTCAAACAGACAAATGATTGAATGAGTAAAGGAGATTATTTTTATGAATGAACTGAACACATGGATGGAAGTTGAACATATGGCAAGTTGTACATATAGGGTAACATGTACATTGGTATTATTACTGCTGCTTAAGAAAAAAAATAGCTTTCCTGAAGAGGATGGCCCAAATAGTAAATAAGAGTGTGACGCTAGTATAGAGTGTGTGCTCACTTTCTTACAATGTTAAAACATTTTGATTGGGAAATTCCAGGTATCCAGGCTTCCGTGATAGCTGCTATAGCTAGTCGAGAGTCCAGGGGCGGATCTCTGCTCATTAAAACTAAGGGTTACGGTGACAGAAACAGGGCCTGGGGTATCATGCAGGTATAGTTAAGACATACAAGTTATTTTTCAAGATATGAAGTATCTTATATTTTCTTATATAAGTATCTTATATTTTCTTATATAAGTATCTTATATTTTCTTATATAAGTATCTTATATTTTCTTATATAAGTATCTTATATTTTCTTATATAAGTATCTTATATTTTCTTATATAAGTATCTTATATTTTCTTATATAAGTATCTTATATTTTCTTATATAAGTATCTTATATTTTCTTATATAAGTATCTTATGAAGTATGTCATGTTTAGTATGGCACCGCCACTTGATTATTTTGCTTTATTATTTAATCTTTCAATTGTTTCTCAATTACAACACTACGATAACAGTTTATTTTTTGGCTATAAAAAAATGACAGACAAAAAGAATTATGAACACTTAACCACACACAGACACATACGCAAGTACATACATACAATCATGCAAGTCGTTTCATGCATACAATCATGCAAGTTGTTTCATGCATTCAATCATGCAAGTTGTTTCATGCATATAATCATGCATGTTGTTTTACAAATGTTAAGTCAACATACATTTTCACTGTTACAATTACAGTGACATGATCAGCAAACCATCTACCAGCGAATGCAAGGAATTTTAGGTTGCATTAGTCTGGCGTGATTTGTGCTTCTTAGACTGTCTGTAGACAAAAGGAATGGAAGTCAACAGTCACAACATAAACAATATGCGATATGCGGATGACATAGTGTTAATAGCAGAGACGAATAATGAATTACATGAAATGATAGACAAAATTATGAAAAAGCAACAAAAAGGTGTAAGCCTATACAGTAACAAAACCGAAGTAACGGTCATATCGAAGAAACAACCATCACCACTAAAAAAATTTTTTTTAAAATAAAAATAAAAAAACAACATAAAAATAAACGGACAAATCTGAAACAAATGCAGAGAATCAAATGTTTGGGCACAATAATAACATCAAACGGAAACGTATGCACCAAATTTAATTTTTAAAAAACAAAAACCAGAATATCTCAGGCCAATGAATCATTTCAGAAATGAAAAACGTCTGGTGCAACAAATCTATGTCAATAGAAGTGAAAAATATAGTCCAAATGTGCTATAAGGAGCCAATTCTAATCTCTGGAAGCGAATCATGAACACTAGACGAACAAATGAAAACACGGTTAGAGGTCATACAAATGGGATTTCTCAGAAGAACATTAAGAGTTATGGTTATGGTAATGGAAGGCCTCGGTATCACAGCAACTGAATTAAAATCCATAATTGCTCAACCGCCCGTGCCAGTGGAATCATCCTTATTAATATCTCATCTTCCAAACAAAGAAAGGTAGCTGCAGTCCACATCATAGCAGTCTCGGCACACGCCAAAGACATAAAGCGAAACCGCACAGAAAGTGAACCCAGCCATCCCGTCATACGATATCATCATTCATCGTAAACAATCGGAATATCGAAACACGGTCAAAACGAATGAAACGCACAGATCACGGTCTACACAGAGCACTTAACTCTGTAGCTTCGGCAGCAAGCCAGACTTGGAAAATGATGAAACTGCAACAAGAAACGCTATTCAGACACAGCATTTAACAGTTCCTGTCGCCTATCCGCTAAATTGATCGGAAGTTCTCGTACTCCAGAAATTTTTGATCGTCATAGTTTTTATTTAAATGTATAGCGCTTGACAATGTTAGCACATCGTTTTGTCTCCAAATCCGAACATATGAAACACAGTTATTCGTCGGAATATTCTCATAGTACATCGAAGTACATCGAACAACAGTCCGTAAGCGCTCAGATCTCCCCTGTATGTAAATTTGTGAAATAATAATCCAGTTCACAAGTCTACCTTCTATCTTACAGTAGCCCTCTTTAATCTTGACAACATCCCTCCTGACCAACATGAAACTCCGGGAGTCACACCGGGACAGCAAAGTCATGAACAAAAATCTGTCATTTCGCTCTACATTATAAGCGTATGGCCGGTTTAGGGATCGGCCATCATGATGATTTAACACACACAACAATGGATGAGCCCACAAACGACCGATTAATTTAATGAATGCAGACAACAAAGCACGAAACACTGTAACGATGGTGCACAAATCCCAAAGTTAAACCTTCAGTTGACTTGAAGGAGCAGTCCATATTAATGAGTTGTAACTTGTAAATAAAAATGTGGCGTCAAACAATTCCAACTACTGCAATTGAACAGCACTCAATGTGTTGACATAATCCGCAGCACCAGCGCAGATCCGTTAAGTGAACATCAGGTTGACTTTAATGCAGAAACCTGCACTGGAGAGCTGAAATTAATTAGTCCCTAAATGCAAATCCTGCAGCGGTCGAGAGAATGTAAACCCTATTCCACCATCTTGAAACTGGAAGTCCCAAAGTTATGAGTTCTCTGGACAACTAAAAATACCAGCGAGAAAATTCTCAAAGAGGCTAACACAAACGAGAGCTCCTAAAAATACAGTAGGAAACAATCAATACAGGGCACTTAATGAGAAGACGAAAGTTGAAATGTTTTGTTACAACTGGCAAAATATAGAGAACGAGAGATCGTGGACACCAAAGAGAGAAGATACTGGATAGTTTGGTGTCGAGGCACGGAAACAGACAAACAGAATTGATACGATGCACTATGGACAGATAATTATGGAACTTTGTCGTTTACGCAAAGAGGTATGGCACATGATGATGATGATGATGATGATGATGACGATAGACTGACAGGTACTTGTGATCTATAAACTGACGGGTAATTGTGTTCTATAGATTGACGGATAATTGTGTTCTATAGATTGACGGATAATTGTGTTCTATAGATTGACGGATAATTGTGTTCTATAGATTGACAGATAAATGTGTTCTGTAGATTGACGGGTACTTGTTTTCTATTGACTGACGGGTACTTATGATGTATATACTAACAAGTAATTGTGTTCGACAAATGATATATAATTGCGAAGGATGACCGCTTGAGCTGCAGTTTTCTGCCAGAACAGGTTTCTTTAGACGAAGACGAAACGAAACTAAGAGAAGATGACTTGACAATTACCTGCAACTGGAGAAATAGAGAATGTGACGATGTTGCTGCAGATCTGCGCCTACCGTCTGAGATTGACACTGTCTCTGTAAGTGTGCACCTACTTTCTGGCATCAAGTAGAGATTGAGACGGTCGCTGTAAGTGTGCGCCTACTTTCTGGCACCAAGTAGAGATTGAGACGGTCGCTGTAAGTGTGCGCCTACTTTCTGGAACCAAGTAGAGATTGAGACGGTCGCTGTAAGTGTGCGCCTACTTTCTGGAACCAAGTAGAGATTGAGACTGTTACTGTAACTGTGCGCCTACTTTCAGGAACCAAGTAGAGATTGAGACTGTTACTGTAACTGTGCGCCTACTTTCAGGAACCAAGTAGAGATTGAGACTGTTACTGTAACTGTGCGCCTACTTTCAGGAACCAAGTAGAGATTGAGACTGTCGCTGTAAGTGTGCGCCTACTTTCAGGAACAAGTAGAGATTGACACTGTTCCTGTAAGTGTGCGCCTACATTCTGGAACTAAGTAGAGATTGACACTGTTGCTGTAAGTGTGCGCCTACATTCTGGAACTAAGTAGAGATTGACACTGTCGCTGTAAGTGTGCGCCTACTTTCTGGCACCAAGTAGTAGATTGAAACTGTTGCTGTTAGTGTGTGTCCACTTTCTGGCACCAATTAGAGATTGAGACTGTCACTATAAGTGTGCGCGTACTTTCTGGCACCAAGTAGAGATTGAGACTGTCGCTGTAAGTGTGCGCCTACTTTCTGGCACCAAGCAGAGATTGAGACTGTCGCTGTAAGTGTGCGCCTACTTTCTGGCACCAAGTAGAGATTGACACTGTCGCTGTAAGTGTTCGCCTACTTTCTGGAACCAAGTAGAGATTGACACTGTCACTGTAAGTGTGTGCTTACTTTCTAGCACCAAGTAGAGATTAACACTGTCGCTGTAAGTGTGCGCCTACTTTCTGGCACCAAGTAGAGATTGAGACTGTCGCTGTAAGTGTGTGTCTACTTTCTGGCACCAAGTAGAGATTGAGACTGTCGCTGTAAGTGTGTGTCTACTTTCTGGCACCAAGTAGAGATTGACACTGTCGCTGTAAGTGTGCGCCTACTTTCTACAACCAAGTAGAGATTGACACTGTTGCTGTTAGTGTGTGTCCACTTTCTGGCACCAATTAGAGATTGAAACTGTCACTGTAAGTGTGCGCCTACTTTCTGGAACCAAGTAAGTTTTGACACCGTTGCTGTAAGTGTGCGCCTACTTTTTGGCACCAAGTAGAGATTGACACTGTTGCTGTTAGTGTGTGTCCACTTTCTGGCACCAAGTAGAGATTGAGACTGTCGCTGTAAGTGTGTGCCTACTTTTTGGCATCAAGTAGAGATTGACACTGTCGCTGTAAGTGTGTGTCTACTTTCTGGCACCAAGTAGAGATTGAGACTGTCGCTGTAAGTGTATGCCTACTTTCTGGTACCAAGTAGAGATTGACACTGTCGCTGTAAGTGTGTATCTACTTTCTGGCACCAAGCAGAGATTGAGACTGTCGCTGTAAGTGTGTGTCTACTTTCTGGTACCAAGTAGAGATTGAGACTGTCGCTGCAAGTGTGCGCCTACTTTCTGGCACCAAGCAGAGATTGAGACTGTCGCTGTAAGTGTGTGCCTACTTTCTGGCACCAAGTACAGATTGAGACTGTCGCTGTGTGTGCCTACTTTCTGGCACCAAGTAGAGATTGAGACTGTCGCTGTAAGTGTGCGCGTACTTTCTGGCACCAAGCAGAGTTTGGGACTGTCGCTGTAAGTGTGTGTCTACTTTCTGGCACCAAGCAGAGATTGACACTGTCGCTGTAAGTGTGTGCCTACTTTCTGGCACCAAGCAGAGATTGAGACTGTCGCTGCAGCTGCCCCTAATTTCTGGCACTACATATGTAAGCATCCTGTCTCTACGCTGAACTCTTAGCCGTCGTTGCTTCATGAAACCTTCAAACTTATAGATTCGTGAATAGAACAAGTATAAACTGTACATTTCAGGAGATTTGTATCTACCAGTCGTTTAATGAGCTTACTAAAATGTAAAAGGATAACATGTTTATTTCTGAGCCGTCTATAGTGTGAACTTCAGAGCTTGATAATGACTTTCATTGGAAGTGATATGAAGGTTGGGATGATTGTGATCAATTTTTTGGGCAACGAGAAAACTACCAGGAGTGTAGACACACATTTTTGTCTACTTTAACAGATTAGAGGAACAGAGTTTCTTATCTCTTCTGGGGAAATGCTGTAACGTTGTTTTGTTTAAGAAAAAAAAATATGCGATTATAGTGTTGATACAAGAATGTTGTTTTCTAAGCTCATAAGTACCGTCATATTGGTTACTATAACATTGCTAATACAACAATTGTTATAAGTGTTACCATAAACGTGCATTTTCCGCAATCATTATAAAGCATACGATAACGCGTGTAATTACCACAAACATTAGATAGCTCATGTTAGAATGAATGCCAGAAACAGGTCTGCTCATTTCTTACTTTCAGTGTGATTTGTCCACATCTGGTCTGCCATGTAAAAAGTGCAAGTGGAACGATTGTTGTCATATTGAGATGATGACGTCGAAGCTCCTGGTGCCCTTCATCAAACAGGTGACGATTAGCTGTCGTTTGTTGTCATAAGGGTTTCGGTTGGTTGGTAATAGTTCAGGTAGAGGGTTGCTTGGTAATAGTTCAGGTAGAGGGTTGCTTGGTAATAGTTCAGGTAGAGGGTTGCTTGGTAATAGTTCAGGTAGAGGGTTGTTTGGTAATGGTTCTGGTAGAGTGTTGCTAGGTAATGATTCAGTTAGAGGGTTTCTTGGTAATAGTTCAGTTAGAGGGTTACTTGGTAATGGTTCTGGTAGAGTGTTGCTAGGTAATGATTCAGTTAGAGGGTTTCTTGGTAATAGTTCAGGTAGAGGGTTACTTGGGAATGGTTCTGGTAGAGTGTTGCTTGGTAATGATTCAGTTAGAGGGTTACTTGGTAATGATTCAGTTAGAGGGTTACTTGGTAATGATTCAGTTAGAGGGTTTCTTGGTAATGGTTCTGGTAGAGTGTTGCTTGGTAATGATTCTGGTAGAGTGTTGCTAGTAATGATTCAGTTAGAGGGTTTCTTCGTAATAGTTCAGGTAGAGGGTTGCGTGGTAATGATTCAGTTAGAGGGTTTCTTGGTAATGATTCTGGTAGAGGGTTGCTAGGTAATGGTTCTGGTATAGGGTTGCTTGGTAATGATTCTGGTAGAGGGTTGCTTGGTAATGATTCTGGTTGTGTGTTGCTTGGTAATGGTTCTGGTAAAGGTTTGCTGGGTAATGATTCTGGTAGAGGGTTGCTTGGTAATGATTCTGGTAGAGGGTTACTTGGTAATAGTTCTGATAGAGTGTTGCTTGGTAATGGTTCTGATATAGTGTTGCTTGGTAATAGTTCTGACAAAGTGTTGCTTGGTAATGGTTCTGATAGAGTGTTGCTTGGTAATAGTTCTGATAGAGTGTTGCTTGGTAATAGTTCTGATAGAGTGTTACTTGGTAATAGTTCTGATAGAGTGTTGCTTGGTAATAGTTCTGACAGAGTGTTGCTTGGTAATAGTTCTGATAGAGTGTTGCTTGGTAATAGTTCTGACAGAGTGTTGGTTGGTAAAAGTTCTGATAGAGTGTTGTTTGGTAATAGTTCTGATAGAGTGTTGCTTGGTAATAGTTCTGATAGAGTGTTGCTTGGTAATGGTTCTGGTAGAGGGTTGCTTGGTAATGGTTCTGTTAGAGTGTTGCTTGGTAATGGTTCTGGTAGAGGGTTGCTTGGTAATGGTTCTGGTAGAGTGTTGCTTGGTAATGGTTCTGGTAGAGGGTTGCTTGGTAATGTTTCTGGTAGAGGGTTTCTTGACAATGATTCTGGTAGAGTGTTGCTTGGTAATGGTTCTGGTTGAGTGTTGCTTGGTAATGGTTCTGGTAAGAGTGTTGTTTAGTAATGGTTTTAGTAGAAGGTTGCTTGTTAATTGTTCAGGTAAATGGGGGTGCTAGTATTAGTTCAGGTAAAGGGTTTCTTGGTAATGGCACTTATTCACGTCACAGTTATGCTGTTTTGTAACTGTCAGCAAAAGTTTCTGATAATGAATGGAATTATTTTTCTAATGGTGAAATTGTACCATTTCTGGTAGTGAATTAGTTTTTACTTTTTTTAAAAATGGTACGGGGTTGGTATATGTAGTAGAGAATTGATAATAGTTGTTGTTACTAACTGGCTATAGCTCTCATATTGTTTTTGGTAATAGTGACGTTAGTTTGTTAATGGTTCTTGAGACCATCAGTAATAGTCTCATAGTAATCCCTTCAGAAGTAAATGACTACTGATATAGCAATCATTAGTGATTTCTACTGATATATCAATCATTAGTGTCTTACTACTGATATAGCAATCAATAGGGCCACACTCCGATATAGCAATCATTAATGATTACAGCTTGCAATGCTGACGGTTGTGCCAGTATAATATTTATAATGAAAATGTGTAAATTAGAAATGAAAATTTTTGTCTCCGTGTTAAATTAACAATGACAATTTTTGTCTCCATGTAAATCAAAAGGTGAATTTTTGTCTCTTCTTTTTTAATGTGAATATTTTTCTCCGTGTTAAATAGAAAAGCAAACTTTTAAAAATCACTATAATATTGGTCAACCATAAATCATAATCTATAATCATATATCAGCGTCATGGATACCAGTAAGTTGTATAATCACAGAGTCGAATTGTTTGATATTTTATCATTCCTTCTTTGGGCCTACCTAACATTTGGTAACATTTGGTATGGATTATATCAATGGTTAGCTCAGTAAAGTTTGGTTTGGATTCTGTGAATGGTTAGCTCAGTATAGTTTGATATGGATTTTGTCAATGGTTAGCTCAGTATAGTTTGGTATGGATTCTGTCACTGGTTAGCTCAATATAATTTGTTATAGATTATGTCACTGGTTAGCGCAGTATAGATTCTGTCACTGGTTAGCTCAATATAATTTGTTATAGATTCTGTCAATGGTTAGCTCAGTACAGTTTGGTATAGATTCTGTCAATGGTTTGCTCAGTATAGTTTGGTATGAATTCTGTCAATGGTTAGCTCACAATAATTTGGTATGGATTCTGTCACTAAACAATGGTTAGCTCAGTATAGTTTGGTATGGATTCTGTCACTGGTTAGCTCAATATAATTTGTTATAGATTATGTCACTGGTTAGCGCAGTATAGATTCTGTCACTGGTTAGCTCAATATAATTTGTTATAGATTCTGTCAATGGTTAGCTCAGTACAGTTTGGTATAGATTCTGTCAATGGTTTGCTCAGTATAGTTTGGTATGAATTCTGTCAATGGTTAGCTCACAATAATTTGGTATGGATTCTGTCACTAAACAATGGTTAGCTCAGTATAGTTTGGTATGGATTCTGTCTCTAAACAATGGTTAGCTCAGTATAGTTTGGTATGGATTCTGTCACTAAACAATGGTTAGCTCAGTATAGTTTGGTATGTCGTAAAAAAAAATAGAACTAATAAGGAGATGTAGAAATTGAAAGTTTCATCATATCCTCTTCAGCCTGGCATTTTAGATGACCGAGTTTGCCTTCCTTAACGAACCTACTCTCATGGCCAGACCGGTTAGTCTGTTACTAAACATAGGATCTAATTTTTATTTGGTTCCCCAATTCAGACGCATACAGTCAGCTATGAGTCATGAAGAACTTTTAGCCTTGTGCTGGCTTCATCCCATCATTAGTGTCTTACTGCCGACGTAGTAATCATTAGTGTCTTACTACTGATACAGCAATCATTAGTGTCTTACAACTGATATAGTAATCATTAGTGTCTTACTGCCGACGTAGTAATCATTAGTGTCTTACTACTGATACAGCAATCATTAGTGTCTTACAACTGATATAGTAATCATTAGTGTCTTACTGCCGACGTAGTAATTATTAGTGCCTTACAACTGATACAGTAATCATTAGTGTCTTACACCTGATATAGTAATCATTAGTGTCTTACTACTGATATAGTAATCATTAGTGTCTTACCACTGATATAGTAATCATTAGTGTCTTACTGCCGACGTAGTAATCATTAGTGTCTTACAACTGATACAGTAATCATTAGTGTCTTACTACTGATACATCAATCTTAAGTGTCTTACAACTGATATAGTAATCATTAGTGTCTTACAACTGATATAGTAATCATTAGTGTCTTACTACTGATGTAGTAATCATTAGTGTCTTACAACTGATATAGTAATCATTAGTGTCTTACTGCCGACGTAGTAATCATTAGTGTCTTACTACTGATACAGCAATCATTAGTGTCTTACAACTGATATAGTAATCATTAGTGTCTTACTGCCGACGTAGTAATTATTAGTGCCTTACAACTGATACAGTAATCATTAGTGTCTTACACCTGATATAGTAATCATTAGTGTCTTACTACTGATATAGTAATCATTAGTGTCTTACCACTGATATAGTAATCATTAGTGTCTTACTGCCGACGTAGTAATCATTAGTGTCTTACAACTGATACAGTAATCATTAGTGTCTTACTACTGATACATCAATCTTAGTGTCTTACAACTGATATAGTAATCATTAGTGTCTTACAACTGATATAGTAATCATTAGTGTCTTACTACTGATGTAGTAATCATTAGTGTCTTACAACTGATATAGTAATCATTAGTGTCTTACTGCCGACGTAGTAATCATTAGTGTCTTACAACTGATACAGTAATCATTAGTGTCTTACAACTGATACAGTAATCATTAGTGTCTTACTGCCGACGTAGTAATCATTAGTGTCTTTCAACTGATACAGTAATCATTAGTGTCTTACTACTGATACAGTAATCATTAGTGTCTTACAACTGATACAGTAATCATTAGTATCTTACAACTGATACAGTAATCATTAGTGTCTTACAACTGATACAGTAATCATTAGTGTCTTACAACTGATACAGTAATCATTAGTGTCTTACTACTGATACAGTAATCATTAATATCTTACAACTGATATAGTAATCATTAGTGTCTTACAACTGATATAGTAATCATTAGTTCCTTACAACTGATATAGTAATCATTAGTGTCTTACTACTGATATTGCATTCATTAGTGTCTTACCACTGATATTGCAATCATTAGTGTTTTACTACTGATATTGCATTCATTAGTGTCTTACTACTGATATTGCATTCATTAGTGTCTTACTACTGATATTGCAATCATTAGTGTTTTACTACTGATACAACAATCATTAGTGTCTTACTACTGATATTGTAATCATTAGTGTCTTAATACTGATATAACAGTCATTAGTGTCTTACCACTGATATTGCAATCATTAGTGTCTTACAACTGATACAGTAATCATTAGTGTCTTAAAACTGATATAGTAATCATTAGTGTCTTACTACTGATATTGCAATCATTAGTGTCTTACTACTGATATAACAATCATTAGTGTCTTACTACTGATATTGCATTCATTAGTGTCTTACTACTGATATAACAATCATTAGTGTTTTACTACTGATATACAATCATTAGTGTCTTACTACTGATATTGTAATCATTACTGTCTTAATACTGATATAACATTCATTAGTGTTTTACTACTGATACAGCAATCATTAGTGTCTTACTACTGATACAGCAATCATTAGTGTCTTACTACTGATACAGCAATCATTAATGTCTTACTACTGATACAGCAATCATTAGTGTCTTACTACTGATACAGCAATCATTAGTGTCTTACTACTGATATTGCAATCATTAGTGTCTTACTACTGATATTGCAATCATTGGTGTCTTACTGCTGATATCGCAATCATTATTGTCTTACTACTGACATTGCAATCATTAGTGTCTTACTACTGATATAGTAATCATTAGTGTCTTACTACTGATATTGCAATAATTAATGTCTTACTACTGATATAACAATCATTAGTGTCTTACTACTGATATTGCAATCATTAATGTCTTACTACTGATATAACAATCATTAGTGTCTTACTACTCATATTGCAATCATTAGTGTCTTACGACTGATATTTCATTCATTAGTGTCTACTACTGATAAAACAATCATTAGTGTCTTACTACTGATATAACAATCACTAGTGTCTTACTACTGATATTGTAATCATTAGTGTCTTACTACTGATACAGTAATCATTAGTGTCTTACTACTGATAAAGCAATTATTAGTGTTTTACTACTGATATAACAATCACTAGTGTCTTACTACTGATATAACAAACATTAGTGTCTTACTACTGATATTGCAAGCATTAGTGTCTTACTACTGATATAACAGTCATTAGTGTCTTACTACTAATTTAGCAATCATTAGTGTCTTACTATTTATATAGTTGTCATTAGTGTCTTACTGCTGGTAAACAATCATTAGTGTCTTACTGCAGGTAAAACAATCATTAATGTCTTACTACTGATAAAACAATCATTAGTGAATTACTGCTGGTAAAACAATCATTAGAATCTTACTGCAGGTAAAACAATCATTAGTGTCTTACTGCTGCTAAAACAATCATTAGTGTCTTACTGCTGGTAAAACAATCATTAGTGTCTTACTGCTGGTAAAACAATCATTAGTGTCTTACTGCAGGTAAAACATTCATTAGTGTCTTACTGCAGGTAAAACAATCATTAGTGTCTTACTGCAGGTAAAACAATCATTAGTATCTTACTGTTGATAAACAGTCATTAGTGTCTTACTGCAGGTAAAACATTCATTAGTGTCTTACAGCTGGTAAAACAATCATTAGTGTCTTACTGCTGGTAAAACAATCATTAGTGTCTTACTGCTGGTAAAACAATAATTAGTGTCTTACTGCAGGTAAAACATTCATTAGTGTCTTACTGCAGGTAAAACAATCATTAGTATCTTATTGTTGATAAAACAATCATTAGTGTCTTACTGCAGGTAAAACAATCATTAGTATCTTACTGTTGATAAAACATCATTAGTGTCTTACTGCAGGTAAAACAATCATTAGTATCTTACTGTTGATAAAACAATCATTAGTGTCTTACTGCAGGTAAAACAATCATTAGTATCTTACTGCTGGTAAAACAATCATTAGTGTCTTACTGCTGGTAAAACAATCATTAGTATCTTACTGTTGATAAAACAATCATTAGTGTCTTACTGCAGGTAAAACATTCATTAGTGTCTTACTGCAGGTAAAACAATCATTAGTGTCTTACTGCTGGTAAAACAATCATTAGTGTCTTACTGCAGGTAAAACATTCATTAGTGTCTTACTGCAGGTAAAACAATCATTAGTATCTTACTGTTGATAAAACAATCATTAGTGTCTTACTGCAGGTAAAACATTCATTAGTGTCTTACTGCTGGTAAAACAATCATTAGTGTCTTACTGTTGATAAAACAATCATTAGTGCCTTACTGCTGATATAACAACCATTTGTGCCTTACTGCTGATAAAATAGTCTTGATCTAAACAAAGTTAAACTTTCACAAATATGACCTTTACCATTCACCATCTTCTGTCGCCTTTGAGCTCCATAAACAGCACAGATCTTTATCTATTTGTTTATATCTCGGCCTTATATATCATGTTTCATCTATATGTGTCCAGATCCTTTTATAATTACATCTTACTCTCTGCTTCACATGTTTCTCCATAGCCTACCTTAATCTCCTTGTAGGTCACAACCTCGATTGAAATGATGGAGCTGATTGTTCTTTTCTCTCTCATTTCATCGTTTATGTTCTTATCATACCACCATGGTAGCATTTCTGTCCCTTTATTCTGCGTTTAATAAAACTCGATGACTTGCTAAACAAAATTACTTCCTTCTCTAGAAATAAAATTTATGAAATCAGTATCATTATAAATATAGAATCAGAGTCACTGACTTAGAACATATAATTCATCGAACAAACATGTTTCAGGTCAAGAAGAAACATCCTACTTGGTCCAAAAATCAAGCTCTTCAGGGTGAGTCAATATTTAAACTATCACATTCGTGATTTATTCGAAAACATCACATATTTATATACATTAAACCTTAAGCATATAACTTCTTCATCTTCTCTTTCCTTTTTCTTCTTCTTCTCCTTTTCAGCTCCTTGTGGTTTTCGACAAATTCTTTCCAAGCCGCCCTGTTTCTTGTCATTATTGTAAGATTGATCCATGTCTTCCCTATCCTATCATTTCTGCTTCCACCTGTATTCTCCAAGTATATTCGGGCCTTCCTTTTTGGCTTCTCCCCCAAAAAAACGGCTTGTGTTACACGCGTCAAATAGATCTTAAACAGCGAACACCTGTTTCACATCCGAATAAAAATGTTCACTTACAACAAACAACTTTTACATTACCTTATCAACCAACATAGAACTGGAGTCGTCAGTCGCTGGACACTGCGGGACTTGCTGAGGAGGGGATCTGAGCACCTAAGGACATGGTCGGAGTGCAATGGCGATTACCCGCAAATAACTCAATAACTTTAACATATCTAGTTCATTCTGTACATCAATCGAATCAACACTTCAGACGCTATGCTTCACTACGCCTACAGATCAAATCTATCACAATCATCATCCTATTTTTAAAAAATCTAATTAAAAGAAGTATATGAGGTTTAAACATCATTTTATTTTCTACCATCAAATGACTGCTTTGACTGCATGTCTTTGGGAGAATGCGACTGCCATAGATGATCATATGTCTTTAAACTGTGAGAACGAGAATTTAAATTTGAATTCAGAGTAAACGTCATACAAATAGGGCGCTTGAGGATCATGTATCAGGATTATTAATGTGTGCACTCTTTGTTGACTGATAAGAAAGCCCGGGCACCTAGGAGCTCTCCGAAGTGCAGTTATGCCGATTCATGATCAATCTTGCATGTAAAGAAAAGAAAAACACTGCTGTTTGGTGATGATAACACAATTGTGTTTCCCTTTCAACCGCACCCATCCGGCTGTTACTATATTCATATAATGTTTCCCTCTCAACCGCACTCATCCGGCTGTTACTGTATTAATATAGTTTCCTTTTCGACCGCACTCATCCGGCTGTTACTGTATTAATATAATGTTTCCCTTTCAACCGCACTCATCCGGCTGTTGCTATATTCATATTATGTTTCCCTTTCAACCGCACTCATCCGGCTGTTACTATATTCATAGAATGTTTCCCTTTCAACCGCACTCATCCGGCTGTTACTGTATTAATATAGTTTCCTTTTCGACCGCACTCATCCGGCTGTTACTGTATTAATATAATGTTTCCCTTTCAACCGCACTCATCCGGCTGTTGCTATATTCATATTATGTTTCCCTTTCAACCGCACTCATCCGGCTGTTACTATATTCATAGAATGTTTCCCTTTCAACCGCACTCATCCGGCTGTTACTGTATTCATTGCTTGACCTTAAAAGAAGGCTGCAAGGACGAGGATACGTTGTGACCATTTTTTACGGAGAGCAGCGATATTTGTTATATGGGCCAAAACATCCGACTTCAATGTGATATGTTCGGTCCCGGATTTTCGTCCATCTTCGATCACTTCTCGCGTTGCCTAATAGTTCATCTGTAGTTAGGCGTTATACAAAAAACAAATAAGAATTGTGTTTCAGCTTTACAGAACAAGGCGAGAACAAATTACTAAACGCTGCTGCTACCAAACAAGGAGAGAACAAAGTACTAAACGCTGCAGTACTAAACGCTGCTGCTGCCAAACAAGGAGAGAACAAAGTACTAAACGCTGCTGCTACCGAACAAGGAGAGAACAAAGTACTAAACGCTGCTGCTACCGAACAAGGAGAGAACAAAGTACTAAACGCTGCTGCTACCAAACAAGGAGAGAACAAAGTACTAAACGCTGCTGCTACCGAACAAGGAGAGAACAAAGTACTAAACGCTGCTGCTACCGAACAAGGCGAGAACAAAGTACTAAACGCTGCTGCTACCGAACAAGGAGAGAACAAAGTACTAAACGCTGCTGCTACCGAACAAGGAGAGAACAAAGTACTAAACGCTGCTGCTACCGAACAAGGCGAGAACAAAGTACTAAACGCTGCTGCTACCGAACAAGGAGAGAACAAAGTACTAAACGCTGCTGCTACCGAACAAGGCGAGAACAAAGTACTAAACGCTGCTGCTACCGAACAAGGCGAGAACAAAGTACTAAACGCTGCTGCTACCGAACAAGGCGAGAACAAAGTACTAAACGCTGCTACCGAACAAGGCGAGAACAAAGTACTAAACGCTGCTACCGAACAAGGCGAGAACAAAGTACTAAACGCTGCTACCGAACAAGGCGAGAACAAAGTACTAAACGCTGCTGCTACCAAAATAGATTCTGTGATTTTATTACACATTTTATGGTGGATAATGAAGAAGAAGATGGTGGAGGGAATGTCCAGTGAAGGTGATCGCCCAATCGACCCATAGTTGGCCCTGTTGATTTCGGGAGATAAACTGGCCTGGACAATACTTGACAGAAACACATTGAATAAGCAATGCACTGCCTGGTAGCTTGGTAATACCTTAATAGGCTGGATCTAACAGTCCAGCTAAACGTTGCATGCTAAATAATCATCAATGGCAATATTCTACATTCAACCACAGTACGGACCATTTTTACTGACAGAATATTCCTAGAAAACTGCTAATCGTTTTCAGTCTGTCTACCTACTCGCACCTCCATGGTTCTACACCAGGGGTGTATAAGCTTTTATTATCTGAGGGCCAAAATTGGAAGTCATAAAGACGCCGAGAGCCAGATACCATCACAAAATAAGTCATGATATATGTAACCTAATTTGCATTCACAAACGACTGCGGTGTAACAGTTTTGTGAAATAAAAGGGATGAGACAGAAAAAGATAGAGGGGGAGGGGGGTGTTTCAGCAACAAATTTTAAATAGAAAGCTTATCTGTAAAGGTTTGCGCTCGTGTGTGTTACTTTTATTTTTTTTTCAACTCAGGGAATGGAGTATATAGTAATTTTCAAATCAAGCGCAAGGGCCGGTCAAAATAACTTGGCGGGCCGGTGCTGACCCGCTGACTGTATGTTTTCCCACCTCTGTTCTACACTGTCCGAGTTAGACACACATCTATCTATCTATCTATCTATCTATCTATCTATCTATCTATTGACCTTTCGAGCCGTAGCCGGCCTATAGGGCGTAGACCAAGATACTCCTTCTCTTATCTAAATTGTTATTCTAGCAGTTTTCAATTCTTTTAAAGATATTTTATTAAATCTCGCCATTTGTCTCTGTTCTGTGCAAGCAGCTCTATCTCATTGAGGGAGCCGATTTCTGATGCTCTTGCCTTTTTCATCAATGTTCTTCTTAGTGTCTCTCTGGGTCTTCCTCTTTTCCTCCTACCTGTTGTTTCCCACATGAGGGCTTGCTAATTTACACATTCTGTATCAGGTCTACGTTTCATTAACAAAATCGTTTTTACGATACCGGCTTGTTAAACCTCTGATCAACGGTTCTATACCAAGCCGGAGACAAATAATTCCTCCATTTTGGAATTAACCGGAAACATATCTAGACATTATTCTATCTATCTATCTATTGTCCTTTCGAGCCGAAGACGGCACATAGAGCAGAACCACAATCTCAAAAACAGAAACCTTGTGTGCCAAAATGGCACATATTGCAGAGATCACTGCTCTAAAATATATGGCGCTGTTTCCATAACAATACTTTTTACAATGACAGCTTGTCAAGCCATCGATCAACCTCCTTAGTCGCCTCTTACGACATGCCTGGAAGGTCACAGTGTCACTATTCTTTACTTCCCTCATAATGAGGCCCCGGTAACACACGGGAAGACATTATTAAAGAATCTTATTTAAATTTTACATTGGATTTATCTATTTAATTATGTCAGTATTTTGGTTGCACAAAATACAACATGGAAATCAACATCAACAAAACAGAAGGGATGAATGTCGCCAAAAATAAACAGAACATCAACATAACTATAGAAGGCAGGCAACTAAAAAAGTAGAGGAATTCATGTACCTAGGAAGTCTAATGACAAACGATAGTTCTCAAACAGCAGAGATAGAATCAAGATGCAACAAATCTTGTCAAATCATTGAACATTTATCACCACTATTGTCCAACAAGGAAATAACGCAAAACGAGCACTATACAATACAATCTTCATCCCAACGTTGTGCTACCAATGCCATTCCTGTATCCTAGATGCAAGAACAATAAGAAAAATAACCTCTACTGAGATTAAATGTGTCAGACGAATGACAGGATGGATAAGATTAGAAATGAAGAACTGAGGAAAAAGCTAGGAATAGCCCCCGACATAGAATTTATAAAGAAACAACAGATAACATGGTTTCGTCATGTGGCATGGCAGAAAAATCAAAACACAACAAAACGAACCTTCAATAAACATTGTGGGAATACCAGACCCAAGGGCCGACCACGAAAAAGATGGATCGGAAACCACAAATGGTATCTCCCCTCGACGCTGAAAGGCAAATGAGGAAGGAAAGAAGAAGTATTCTGTCGGTGGCTAGGCGGTGACAGCGTCTCGCTGCTTTATTCTCTCAGATACGTCCGCTCCCTTCCATGTTTGGTGAGCCTCGATGGTTTGAAACAGAAAACATGGCTGTCGTTGTCATCTGATTAGTTAGAAGTGATTTGTACGAGACATCCTTGAACCACCCTCGAGGGCTAGGTGGTCTATGGTTACTATGTATGACGTTCCTCTCCCTTGATCTCATTGGTAGTGAAAGCCGATGTCTAACTCTTTCTGATAACTGCAATACACATGAGGTCCCGTGTGCACTTGAGTACGTTAAAGAAACGAACCCTTGGCAGTTAAAATAGAAAAGAGTAGGCCATAAATATGGTCTCTCCCCAGGCAAAATTGTCATCAGTAATCTACCTACACCTTGGATCCCAGATCGTGCTACGGAGTTCGTGTACTTGGGCCAGGATTCTTCTCGGATTTTCTCGAGAGCTATATCGGAACACCTATGGGATCGTCCGGTGTGTAGTGATGATGATCCTAACAACAATCCTTGAACTGAGGGCTGACAACTATCCTCTATGTCCTTCAAGTGATAAAGTTACTGCTCCCACTTAGTGTAGTCTCTAAACTTGTATTTATATTCTTACTAAACAAAACTCTGTAACAACTTTGCCATGTTTCATGGTTAACTGTGTATTTTATTCAAATTTTTTATCTTCTTGGCAGCCCTGATCTTTAAAGGTGAGAGGTTATAAAACTGACCTTTACTTTTCAGGAGGTGTGGCAGCCTACAACTTTGGGGTTAAGAACGTTCAAACGTGGGGCGGCCTTGATGTTGGCTCAACCGGAAATGACTACAGCAATGATGTCATCGCCAGAGCAAAGCGGCTGCAAGATAAAGGATGGAATTAACTCTCTGACCTCGCAGTTGCCATCATGGACGGACTGAAATGACGTGTTTGTTTTGTTTGCACTGAAGCAAATTTGATGATCTCATTTATGTCTTGACAATACATTACAAGTCATTGATTTTCATTTGCTTGTTTTACTGTATGTGCGTGTTTGTGTGCGTGTGAGTATGTGTGTATGTATGTATGTAAGTACGTATGTTTGTATGTATATGTGTATGTATATGTTTGTGTATGTATGTGTGTGGTTGTATTCATGTGATTGTATGTATGTGTGTGTTTGTATGTATGTGGATGTTTTTATGTATGTATGTATGTATTGTATGTGTGTGTCCGTGCATGAGTATATGGATGTATATATGTATGTATGTATGTATGTATGTATGTATGTATGTATGTCTCTGTGGCCTCTAATCTTCTTTTCATTTATATGTATACTGTCCATGATTCGCTTCTATAGGTCCGACTTGGCTCTATATATCACCAATGAACTCTCTTCTATTGACACAGATTTGTTGCATAAGACATGACTCCAGGTGTCGTGTTTCAGAAAATATTGTAAAACTTGTGCTATATTCCTGATCTGACGTAATTCTTCCAGCCCTTTCTCAAATTACAGTTTAGTTGACTTCCCATCAAAGATTGTGGAATAGAATTTGTGTTAATTGACAGGATTTTCGTTGCAAGCTGACTAATTTCAGCTCTCTAATGTAGATCACTATGCTAAAATCTATTTTGAGGATTCTGCGCCGATGCCACGGATCTGGGGTGTTTTTCATGAAACAGATTTGTTGTCAAATCGCTGTGCGTATTATGCCATGTCTTTCAGAGTTCTTCGTCGGCTGATGACTTTCAGCTCCTTCTTGCTGTGCCAAGACAATTAAAAGTTCAATTTTAAGGATTCTGCATAGGTACTGCAGTGTTCGCATGTGAAAGCTGGAAAACAACAAAGCAGGTTGAGAGAAATGTAAACACCCTTGAAGACAAATGCCTAAGAAAAATGCTCTGTACACTATGGAATGAATTCAAATCTAATATTCAGATACGAGAAATGGTCATGCAACCAATGATCAAGAGAAGGACATATGTCAGACATGTGCTGAGAAGAGACAACACGTCATGCAACCAATGATCAAGAGAAGGACATATGTCAGACATGTGCTGAGAAGAGACAACACGTCATGCAACCAATGATCAAGAGAAGGACATATGTCACACATGTGCTGAGAAGAGACAACACGTCATGCAACCAATGATCAAGAGAAGGACATATGTCACACATGTGCTGAGAAGAGACAACACGTCATGCAACCAATGATCAAGAGAAGGACATATGTCACACATGTGCTGAGAAGAGACAACACGTCATGCAACCAATGATCAAGAGAAGGACATATGTCACACATGTGCTGAGAAGAGACAACACGTCATGCAACCAATGATCAAGAGAAGGACATATGTCACACATGTGCTGAGAAGAGACAACACGAGAATCCAAAAACAGGCTTTCTATGCTAAACAGATCATAACACAGAAAAAGAGGAAGACCTAGAGAGACGCTGAAAAGAACAATTATAAGAGAAACAAAGTTAGGCATAAATCATTAGGTGAGATCGAACATCTCACACAGAATAGAAATGGGCGGCCCTTTGTGACTACGCGGCGCAAGGATCAAGATAAAGACTGTGGTGCTCAAGAGATGAAGATGTCGGTGACAGCATCCCTAGTGCGCCTGCCGGATCATTAAATCAAGAGGGAGGTTGCCTAACTTCAAGATAGCTACAGTGAGAACAGGAGAAGACTAATGAATGAGAATAGTTTTATTTCCTTTCTCGCTGCTGGACTTGCTGATGGGGGAATCTGAGCATTTCTGGACAGCAGTTCGATGTGCTCTATTCTGCCTGCCGAACGTGCTGCAAATGCCTATACAGCCCTTTGGCGTCATATTACGGATTCGTATGTATAGATGACTGCATCATTCTCATCGGTGTATTCCCAGATGAGACCGTTGACATCAGCATTGACCTCGACTGAGTTCTGTTCCCTACATTTCCTTTCAAGTGTGACAAAACACAAGTATGTGCACCCGAATGACGTAGGCATCGGTATCAACTGCTAGCCAGCGTTGATACCGGTAAGCCCACATACATGTTGGATAACATCTTCTGCTCGACCCACCCATAGTTTGCCTCTTTTTAGCCTGACACCTTTCCCTGTGTTGAGCTCGTATTGCAATAGATGCTCTTTATCTGCACTTATCTTCAGTTATGCTCGTGCCCTCCAGATCTTGATCCTGTCATCCATGGTTGGAAAGTCGAGAAGATACCTCATTGTTACACAGGGAGTGTCCCTTGTACACCCCAAGATAATGCGCATAGCTTCATTTTGTATTTTCTCCAACTTGTCAATTTGCGTCTTACTGACAGTAAGAATTAGACAGCAAGAGCATACTCGATTGGTGCAAGGACTAGTCACTGGAACAGAAGGGTAAGTAGCCTCTGCTCGAAGTTGGCAGCTGCCATTGCCTTCAAGGCGGCTAATTCTTTGCGGGATTTTGTTATCACGTGGTCGACGTGGTCCCGAAATAACAGGCTGCGATCAAACTTAACTTCGAGGCACGCCATCAACCTATACCTGGTCACCTCATCAGCTCCCATTCGTTCCACCTGTGTTTCCGTGCTACCGATATGATTGTTAAGGAAGAACCATACAACTGATGCTTTATTAGGATTAACCAATACACCTGATACTCCACCCCAGGAAGAGATGCGATCGAGTTCATTTTGCAATGAGGAGGTGATTTCCCGTCTGTCTCTTCCCTGTCGATGTACCAGAATATCATCAGCAAAAGTCATAGTTCTTCCCCTCCCATCCAGCTGTTGGGCCGTGATCGTTATTGTGTACACATTAAATAGAACTGGTGACAATGCTGAGCCCTGTTGGCAGCCCTGGACAAATGGATTTTGGCTCGGAAGACCAACTTCCACATCTGAGTATCACCTTCCTCTGAAACAGTGCTGCAGCGATCCATTTAATGAGGACACCATCTCGACCAGGAGCAATGTTGTGTGACCTTTTAAGTGATGTGTGCGAATGGTATCGGCTGTTATTGTGAGGTATGCTTCTGTGTCGTGTTGTGCCCTTCATGCTCTGATGAAGGCGCCAGAACCTGATTAGCGATTTTTCTTAGCACACTTTTTGCATAAATAATCCTACTTGGATCCTTAGCCTGCTTAGCACATAGTTTAAAGTGCATCATTTGTTGGTCGACCTCTACTTTCAGACGCTTCAAGAGCTCAGGTTGTGTTCTTCCATACCTTCTGACTTTCTGTTGTTGTCCTGACCCTGTTGTCTCTTGTCCCGCCAAGCTTCCTTGATGTGTACGTTCCACCAGGGCGGCTGCGTCCATCCATCCTGCCTCCTGCGAGGGGCGCTGTGTTTCCTATGTCTGATTTTGCTAATGACGTTCTGGTCTGTGTTCTCATAGTGGAATGTGTTGAACTTGATTTCTTACGTGTATTTCTGCCTTTGTCTATCAGGATGACACATGGATAGTGATCACTTACGCGGTTTCCCAGTGAACTCCACCTGCAAACCGGTGTTAAGATGAAAGACACGGGTGCCAGGTCTATGACACTAATAGAGTCATTGAACACGAAGAGATTCTGCCATCGTTGTGTGTCCATCTTTCCATTACAGGCATATACATTTACAATGAGGACTTCCGTTTCCAAGATGGCGGAACTAAGTCACGTTCTCTCTATCGCTGCAGGAATTGCTTTGGAATCTGATCAATTTCGGCTTTCCGTTACAATTTTCTGCATTCAAGTCGAAATGATGTTCTACTTGTCATATCTACGCCAATGAATTGGCGATGCACGCACGGCAATGCTCCGTTTTGACAAATCAAGTGTTGTGAATGCGCCTTCCACCGTCTAATGTTGATCTACGTTTTACGTCACACTGAGTGCTGTTAAATGACCGTTGATGGAGATGTTTGCCGCAAGTTATTTACAATTTCCAACGCATTAATGTGGTGGGCTCCGTCAAGTCAGCCGAAGTTTTATCTCGTTGGGGAATTTGCACCATCTTTCGTTCGTTGCAGACTGCATTCACTAGAGTGATCATGAATCCATGGGCACAGCCATTTTGTGCATGCTACGTCATCATAATGGCTTATCGTGTGTCCCAAGACTGACCAAGCGCTAATCTTGCGATCTGTTGTTTGGTGTGCAACGGGGATAATCTGACGACGAACTGTGTTTTGTATGTTCGGAGTTGGAGTCAAACACGATGTCCTAACATCACCAAGCGCTATACATTTAAATACTATGACGATCATCATTTTCAGGAGGCCGTGAACTTCCGGGCAATATGGTGGATAGGCGGCAGGAACCATTGAAGGCTACGTCTGTAAAGTGTTCCTTGTTGCAGTTTCCTCATATTCCAAGTCCGGCTTGTTGCAGGAGCTACTGAGTTAAGTGCTCTGTGCACACCGTGAGCTGTGTGTTTCATCCGTTTTGATCATGTTCCGATATTCCAATTGTTTACGATGAATGCTGATATCGTATGACAGGGAACAGTTGGTCGTGTTCACTTTCTGTACGGTTTCGCCTTATGTCTTTTGGCTTGTGCTGAGAGTGCTATGATGGGGACTACAACTACCTTTCTTTGTTTGGGAGATGAGTTAGTAATTCGGATGATTCCACTGGCACGGGCGGTTGAGCAATTATGGATTTAAATTCGTTTGCAGTGATACCGGGGCCTTCCATAACCAAATAACATTTACAATCACGAAAGGAACTGGCGTATGCACCCTAACCGCATGTAGCTGCAGTTCTTCACTGTCCAACGCAGACATATCAATCTCAGCTGTTGTTTCGCACAATGATGGCCTGTCCAGGGTGTCTTCTATTATAGAAACAGTGAAACAAAGATCACTAACTGTCCTAACATCAAGAAGTGTTTCTTGTAAAACCATTATATCAGCGCCACACAGTAGCTTATCAAGAATGGGCAGCCGTTGATTTATGGAAGCACAGTTCCAGTATGTAATGGGCACATACTTTAGGCCTAGCCTCTCGCACATCGACAGTTTCTGACATATTCCGGCACGTTTGCCTTTTCTAGTTTTCCTTCTTCGATGTTGTCATTTAGTCTACATCTGAATAATTAATGACGTCATTGTTGATTTTTGTCGTTAAATGTCGAAGGCTGTGGTCTGTTGGAAATGGTTCCCATCAAGACATGATAACTAACACATGTCAAACTTGTCCCCGACAAAAAGACGACATTATGAGGTTAATATGTATTATTGGTTAAACTCGTCTATAGAAAGACATATTAACTCTTTCCGTACGGAAGCTTTTTATCATTGCAAAGGAAGAGATGTCAGAGGCAACATTTGTCATGATTTGAAGAATCAATGTACATATTTATATTTATCTAACATTTAAATTGGAGCCGCGATAGCTCAGTGGTTAGTGAACTGGACTACAACGGACAAGGGGTATGGTTCGATTACAACCGACGGCTTCCGGGTTCACCCAGCCTTAAATGGGTACCGGATTTTTTTAATGGGGAAAGTAAAGCAGCACAGGCGTAATACCGACCACATTACTCCAAAATCATGTGCTGAAGGTCTGTAAAATATAGGGTCACTAACACCATATTTCCCTATACGCCACTTGGCGTGACGGGGGTACTTTACCTTTTTTTTACTAACATATACATTATTATAGATGATGTTTAGATAATTAAATAATGAATTAGATTTCACCAATACCAAGATGATACTAGACTTGTGATGAAAAGAATATGGTTTGATGACGGTTCAACACTAATTAAATTGAGAGTGACGCACTGTGCGGCTAAACGTACGCGGTCGAAATCAACATGGTGCACAGTGCGTCGAAACGTATGGAAATTGTTAATCTTACTATTTTAAAGTAATTTAATTGTCACGCAGTCAAATTATGCGTGCCTTTTAACATTATCCATATATTCTGCCTATTCATGTTTCCTTATTTGTTGTTCAACGTCGAGGAGAGAAAAAGCTGCCGCATTCTTCAGGTTTACACCCGTCTCATCTGCTATCATATTTTCCAGTGTTTCTAATATTCAATTTTCTATTTGTTTTTCATTTGATGATATTTTTCTCACTTGCAACGTCACTTCGACAGCTATTGCTTAGATTGTGATTAGTTGTGTCTCTCTTTCTATTTGACCCAATACATATTCATCATCAAAGATGATGCTAAACTTTCTTGTCAACTTTTCACTTCTCTCAGGCTAATTAACTACTACAAATTATATTTAATATATGTTTACCCACGTGACAGCTCATTAACAATGAATGTTTGCCCATGTGGCAGCTCATTTAACAATTAAATGATTGCCCATGTAGCAGCTCATTTAACAATTAATGTTTGCCCATGTGGCAGCTCATTTAACAATTAATGTTTGTGCAGGTGGCAGCTCAGTTAACAATCAATGTTTGCCCAGGTAGCAGCTCAGTTAACAATTAATGTTTGCCCTAGCAGCAGCTCATTTAACAATTAATGTTTGCCATGGCAGCAGCTCATTTAACAATTAATGTTTGCCCAGGTAGCAGCTCAGTTAACAATAAATGTTTGTCCAGATAGCAGCTCAGTTAACAATTAATGATTAATGTTTGACCAGGTACCAGCTCATTTAACAATTAATGTTTGTCCAGATAGTAGCTCAGTTAACAATTAATGTTTGCCCAGGTAGCAGCTCAGTTAACAATTAATGTTTGCCAAGATGGCAGCTCATTTAACAATTAATGTTTGCCCAGGTACCAGCTCATTTAACAATTAATGTTTGCCCAGGTAGCAGCTCATTTAACAATTAATGTGTGTCCAGGTAGCAGCTCAGTTAACAATTAATGTTTGCCAAGATGGCAGCTCATTTAACAATTAATGCTTGCCCAGGTACCAGCTCATTTAACAATTAATGTTTGCCCAGGTAGCAGCTCATTTAACAATTAACGTTTGCCCAGGTAGCAGTTCATTTAACAATTAATGTTTGCCCAGGTAGCAGTTCATTTAACAATTAATGTTTGCCCAGGTAGCAGTTCATTTAACAATTAATGTTTACATTTTGAGCCTACTATTTTCGAGATTTAACTGCCAAGAGTCTTTTGACGTGTGTAGAGTGCACACGGGTCTTCTGTTTTTGGCAAAAATCTGAGCGTGCTAGACGTCGGATCTTACTACACAGAGACCAGAGAAGGGTAGAGCCACACACACAAAAACACTGACTAAAAGAGCTGGATTCAAACTCGGTCCTGTATGTTCAGAGGTCGACCTCTTAACTCTAAACCACACATCCCCGCTCTTGGTTGCTGAAAACTGATGTTCAAATCTGGCATTGATGACATCACGCTGGAATATACTGAAGTGTGCTGCATATTGTGCTCATGTTATGCTTTCTTTATTGGTTAGTTATGGTGTTTTCCGTCCAATAGGTTGACGCTTGGCGTCTTTAGTTTATTTACGTGGCTTGTTTGTTATTACATGTCACCAAGGCATGCCATTCTACTTGCTGTTGCTGCCTTCAACCCCTATGCCAATACTTTGCATGTTTTCCCTAACAGTGTGAGCCACTTATCGATTTTAATTCTCTTGCTAAATTATTTTCCTGTAGAATCAATTGTTTTTGGATGTTCTTTCACCGTTTTCATTTTTTTAATGCCTGGGTTGGTTCTGTCTGTTTGGTCTAGGCTGGTTCTATCTGGTTGGTCTGGGTTGGTTCTGTCTGGTTGGTCTGGGCTGGTTCTATCTGGTTGGTCTGGGTTGGTTCTGTCTGGTTGGTCTGGGTTGGTTTTGTCTGGTTGGTCTGGGTTGGTTCTGTCTGGTTGGTCTGGGTTGGTTCTGTCTGGTTGGTCTGGGCTGGTTCTGTCTGGTTGGTCTGGGCTGGTTCTGTCTGGTTGGTCTGGGTTGGTTCTGTCTAGTTGGTCTGGGCTGGTTCTGTCTGGTTGGTCTGGGTTGGTTTTGTCTGGTTGGTCTGGGTTGGTTCTGTCTGGTTGGTCTGGGTTGGTTCTGTCTGGTTGGTCTGGGCTGGTTCTGTCTGGTTGGTCTGGGTTGGTTCTGTCTAGTTGGTCTGGGCTGGTTCTGTCTGGTTGGTCTGGGTTGGTTCTGTCTGGTTGGTCTGGGTTGGTTTTGTCTGGTTGGTCTGGGTTGGTTCTGTCTGGTTGGTCTGGGTTGGTTTTGTCTGGTTGGTCTGGGTTGGTTCTGTCTGGTTGGTCTGGGTTGATTCTGTCTGGTTGGGTTTAGGTTAGTTCTGTCTGGGTTGATTCTGTCTGTTTTGGTTCTGTATGGTTGGTTCTGTCTGGTTGGTTCTGTCTGGTTGGTCTGGGTTGGGTTGCTTCTGTCTGGTTGGGTTTAGGTTAGTTCTGTCTGGTTGGTCTGGGTTGGTTCTGTCTGGCTGGTCTGGGTTGGTTCTGTCTGGTTGGGTTTAGGTTAGTTCTGTCTGGTTGGTTTGGGTTAGTTCTGTCTGGTTGGTTTGGGTTAGTTCTGTCTAGTTGGGTTTAGGTTAGTTTTTTGTTGGACTGTGTTATTCTATCTGGTTGTGTCTGGTTGGTTCTGTCTGGCTGGATCGATGTCGGTTCTGTCTGGTTGGGTCTTGGTTGGTTCTGTCTGATGGATCTTGGTTGGTTTTGTGTGATGGATCTTGGTTGGTTTTGTGTGATGGATCTTGTTTGGTTCTGTCTGATGGATCTTGGTTGGTTCTGTCAAATGGATCTTGGTTGGTTCTGTCTGATGGATCTTGGTGGTTCTGTCTGATGGATCTTGGTTGGTTCTGTCAAATGGATCATGGTTGGTTCTGTCTGATGGATCTTGGTTGGTTCTGTCAAATGGATCTTGGTTGGTTCTGTCTGATGGATCTTGGTTGGTTCTGTCTGGTTGTGTGTTGCGTAGTTCTGTCTGATGGATCTTGGTTGGTTCTGTCTGGTTGTGTTTTGGGTTCTGTCTGGTATGATCTAGGTTGGTTCTCTCTCATTGGGTCTTGGTTGATGATCTGTGAATGAACATCGTATCTTGTCCAGTGAATCCATTAATTTTCAGTCTTGAACAGATCGTTCATGTTATCATAAATACAAGAAAGAAGAATGCAGCCCAGTTTTGTTCCAATCTTGACATTGAAGCAAACTCTCAGTTTCTGGGCTGATCTAATATGCAGCTGCTGTTGTTGTAGAGATGTTTCACACTTTGTGTTATAAACATTCTTACTTTTGTCATGTGTAAAAATGTCATCATTTTCTTTATTACAACGCTTCTCTTTGTGTAAAAAAAATATATTGATTCCTAACCAAATTTGTAATTGACGAGCAGTATCATGTACTATATATATTTTATCATGTTTCTTTGCCAGTCTTCTTTACGCCTTTGGCAAATAATATCACCACAGAAATTGTCATTGTCCGCAGTGGCGCACTTTTTTAATCTGAGCAATCAAGTCAAGTAAATGTTCACGTTGACCCATCAAAGTAACGTGTTTTGAGGGAACAGGCAAATAATTGTAGTGCTGCGGTAAAGCTGGCAGCGGGAGCAAGCAGTGGGGTGTAACTAATACATCTACAAGGTATGGTGGCAGCTTTACAAAAAAAGGAACACAACAAAATACTGACGCTTAGGCCTACAGGCGGCCATCTTCAGGAAACGAGAATAACACAAACGAACAAAGAAATAAATATGTTTTGACAGAAAAACCCACCAGGAAGCAATAAACCAGAGCCCGCTATTTAAAGTGTGTCATTACGACGTCACTAGATTCTGGATTTTTAAAATGGCGTCAGTAAACACGATATTGTCGCGACAAGCTTACTCTTGTCTATTTTTATTTTTCATAGAAAGTTTGCCTCTACTGGTAAAACCGGTTCTATTGGAATAAGGTGGCTCTGTCTAGATTGAACAAAAAAATAAACCATAATTATATTTATATTTTCTGTATGTTTTTTTTTAACAAATTAATAACGGGCTGGTAAACAATTTAATGAACTTTTTATTGCTTTCTGTGAATTGCTGTTGACAGTGGTAATCCTTAAATTCAGCAAATTTCAGGCAGAGGTAACATAGCAATGAGGAAGCAATGAACAAATCCTCTCAGTTTATAATATCGAAGACGGTTAGCGGGTTCAACTCTGTGTCGATTTTTTTGTTCAGAACGGCACCGCTTCGGTGGTTCATACCTCCTCTGAAAATGGACACCTGGGATTAGTTTATGGGAAACTAACATAGATACTGACCACGTCATCTTTTAAATGGTTTGTGGTTATTGATAAATATGGGCACTAACACAGCACTCCCAATACACCTTGATACGTATAGAGAAGTCTAACACTTCTGACCAATCTTCTGGTAAGGATTGCAAGTAAAGGCTTGACTTTCGTCCTCTAACTTGTCTTAAGCTATGAATTAATCCTAATAGTCTAACACTATTAGACTAGTGCATTTCCCTAGATTAATTAATTGGTACTCATTATTTTCTATGGATGGCAGTGATTGTGTTGTCTTCCAATAAGTGATGTAAGTCAAGTCATAACTGCAATGTAATCTATGTGTACTAGCTTATCACATCTTATGTCAAGCTATCCCAACAATGTAAGTCAAGTCATAACTGCAATGTAATCTATGTGTTCTAGCTTATCACATCTTATGTCAAGCTATTCCAACAATGTAAGTCAAGTCATAACTGCAATGTAATCTATGTGTTCTAGCTTATCACATCTTATGTCAAGCTATTCCAACAATGTAAGTCAAGTCATAACTGCAATGTAATCTATGTGTTCTAGCTTATCACATCTTATGTCAAGCTATTCCAACAATGTAAGTCTACACAGATAAGATACAAAAATCTTGGCAGTTTATTTCAGCTATTATCTGGCCAACAACTTTACCCACGTGACCAGATCTGGACTTTATAACGCGGTAAATGTCTTTACATTTTTCTAATTGTAACTAATTGTCAGTAAAAATGATGAATTATCAACAAACCAATACATCACCCCGACATTGCATCTCTATAAAGTCCATGAAATCAAATGAGGACGATAATTCTACAGGAGACAAGACTCCATGGCGTAATCTGCCGGCAGGGAATGATTTTTGTTATCTCCCTAATAAAGTATTCGTTGTAAAACTTGCCGATGATGGTGATCTTAAAGCAACAAAAGGGAAACAACCGCTTTCAAATCAGAACATTAGCTGGAGTCATTTATGGCAAAAACAGAGTATGTGCTCACGCTCTATTCACACAAAAACAGCTAGCAGAAAAGACGACAGAACACAATCAAGATGTCTACATAGTTCTCATTGAACAGGAAAAAGGCATTAGACTGAGTAAACAGAGAACAACAATGGGAGATACTAACAACATACAGAGTAAGTCAACATCTAACCAACCTAATTAAAAGTCTGAACATCAACAGCAGCTACATAATCAGAACAGCAGATGGCTAAATAAACCACTTCGAAGTTAGATCAGAAGTAAGACACGAGTGCGTACTATCCCCCTTATTGATCATTACATATGTGGACTACATATGCAAGTTAGCCGATCCATCGGAGACAGGAGATTAATGAGCTTCTATTTGCAGACGAGCAAGTACTAATACGTGGAAAATTGAAGACCTACAAATTAACTTAACAGCAGAGGCACAAAATACAGCATGAAAATCAACATCAACAAACCAGCTAAAGACGGCAGGCAAGTAAAACAAGTAGAGGAATTTAAATACCTAGAAAGTCTAGTGACAAACGACAATTCACAAACAGCAAAATTAGACTCAATATGCAAAAAAGCTTGTCAAATCATCGGACAGCTATCACCACTCGTGTCCAACATGAAAATGACTTGAGAGGCAAAACTGGCCTCTACAGTATAATCTTCATTCCAATGTTGTGCTACCAATACCAGTCCTGGACTCTAGATGCAAGAATAATAAGAAAAATATCCACTACCAAGATGAAATGTGTTAGATAAATGATAGGAAACAGTCTGAGAGATCATATTAGAAATGAAAAAATAAGAAAAATGCTAGGAAAATCCCAGCCATAGAATATGTAAAGAAACAACTGATAAAATTGTTTGGACACATGGTAAGGCAGAAAGATCAAAACATAACACAACGAGCCCTCATTAAACGTTGCGAGAACACCAGACCCAAGGGCCGACCGCGAAAAAGATGGATTAGCAGAATATTAGACACACTAGGAAACATAGCACCAGTGGAAAACAGAAGAGCACAAGACCGCATATTATATCTCCCCTCGACGTTGAATGACAAATGTGGGAAGGAAGGAAGGAAAAGAAGAGGAAAATGATGATGAAGAAGTTTTCGGCATGACTCAAAGCAACAAAACTTGGCATCTACACGCCCTTTGTGTAAGCTTCCATCTTTATTTATAGCTATTCTAACTTTGCTCCAAACCCCATCAAATAGCATATCTCTTAACTTGTTTACTTGCAGATGACAAATGTAAACCTATTTGTTGGTGGATCGTTTGTACAATTGACATGTTAGACAAATAAATGGACGTGACGTTTGTACAATTGACATGTTAGACAAATAAATGAACGTGACGTTTGTACAATTGACATGTTAGACAAATAAATGAACGTGACGTTTGTACAATTGACATGTTAGACAAATAAATGGACGTGACGTTTGTACAATTGACATGTTAGACAAATAAATGGACGTGACGTTTGTACAATTGACATGTTAGACAAATAAATGGACGTGACGTTTGTACAATTGACATGTTAGACAAATAAATGGACGTGACGTTTGTACAATTGACATGTTAGACAAATAAATGGACGTGACGTTTGTACAATTGATATGTTAGACAAATAAATGGACGTGACGTTTGTACAATTGACATGTTAGACAAATAAATGGACGTGACGTTTGTACAATTGACATGTTAGACAAATAAATGGACGTGACGTTTGTACAATTGATATGTTATACAAATAAATGAACGTGACGTTTGTACAATTGACATGTTAGACAAATAAATGGACGTGACGTTTGTACAATTGACATGTTAGACAAATAAATGGACGTGACGTTTGTACAATTGACATGTTATACAAATAAATGGACGTGACGTTTGTACAATTGACATGTTAGACAAATAAATGAACGTGACGTTTTCAATAAGCTGCCATTGCCCGTCCATTACGGACTATGAAATCTACTAACTTCACCCAACGTGTTAATTTAGTCGGTGTGCGTTAAGCCCCATGCGGACCCGGGACCCGGAATAATGTAGGACAGTGGAGACATTTTGTAGCTGCTGGTAGAACGAGCAACATTTCGCGGGCCTTACTAGCCCACATCCGTTGTTCCGTTGTCATTGTTTTGTTTGTCTCACACGATGTATCTCTACGACGAAGAGATGCTACAAAGTAGTTCTTTCTTGTGCTATGTTTGTCCAAGTGTCAATATTTATTTTCAATTATTTAATTATTTGTTTTGCTTTCATTTACACCACGTTCTGACTTCTTGTGATGTTAATAACAAAATATATTTGTGTCTCCATCCAGTGCTTGTTCATTATTCTAATCTTATTACAGTCTTAACCGTGTTATCTTATTTTACTATCTGCTTATCTCATAGTAAGTAAAGTACCCCCGTCACGTCAAGTGGCGTATACGGAATGTGGTGTTGTGTGAATACCTTCCGAGCCGTAACCGGCCCATAGGGCGTAGACCAAGATACACCTTCTCCTATATGAATTTTTGTTCTAGCAGTTTTCTTTTAAAGATATTTTATCAAATCTCGCCATCTGTCTCTGTTCTGTGCAAGCAGTTCTATCTCATTGAGGGAGCCGATTCCTGCTGCTCTTGCCTCTCTCATCAATGTTCTTCTCAGTGTCTCCCTGGGTCTTCCTCTTTTTCTTTTACCTGTTGTTTCCCATATGGTGGTGTTAGTGGTCATATATTTTACAGACCATTTGCACATGATTTTTGTGGTAATGTGGTTGGTATTACGCCCGTGCCACTTTACTTTCCAGAAAAAACTCCGATACCCAATTTAAAGCTGGGTGAACCCGGAAACCGTCGATCAGGAATCAAACCCTATCTCTTGTCCTTTGTAGTCCAGTTCACTAACCGCTATCGCGGCTCCTGCTTATCTCGTACATTTCCGTAAAAGACACGTGCTATGTGGCTGTAATTATACAGCATGATTGTGATAACTTCTCTCCCTGATGTTTCATTCACGGGCTCACCACTGAGAAACACGACAATCTATAATATCTAGGAGTCACATTTGATAGCAGTCTTTGAAATAATCGTCTTGTCCAACATGCTATAAAAAGATGCGAGTTACCGCCCTAACAAATTCTCATGAGCCAAAGATGACCAAGCGCCGCTTTAACATTATGTATCAACGGTGTCAGTGACTACTTAGGGGACAATGAGAATGTGCAAGGTTATAGACTATTAAAGGCGTAGAAATGCGAAAGTACTGGGCTGTATAAGAGATACCAGCATTGAGAAAATGAGATTGATGCTGGAACTACATTCAAAATAATTCTAGACATTCAGTTGCTCAGGTCAAACGGAAATAGGCACACATATTTAATATATGGTGCGAGGCTGCAGTAAAGTTGGAAGGGAGTAAGTTAATCAAAGATTAATTGACACTTTGGTCTTTCAGGGCCGCAGAATCAGTTCATTGTCGGCTGCCCGGTAAGCACCATGGACAGCGGTTTTACTCCGAGCTAATCTACTCATCTTAGGTTATCTGCTGCTTATTTAAAGCCCTTATCTACTGATGCATGTCTTTGATCAACAAGCTATTACATACGATTTGACGTGTTTTTCCTCTTGCCTAAGTTAAAAAGCAAATAAGAATTTCAGAGAACCAGAGACACACACTGCACAAAAACACGGTCAGTATGCAAAACAAAAATATAGCATGGATATATCATTTATACAGGAAACGACATTGCAGCTATAGACAACACTTCAGGCGATCGAAAGATAGACAGACAGACAGAAAGACAGACAGACAGACAGACAGACAGACAGATAGACAGATAGACAGATAGACAGATAGGTAGATAGATAGATAGATAGATAGATAGATAGATAGATAGATAGATAGATAGATAGATAGATAGATAGATAGATAGATAGATAGATAGATAGATAGATAGATAGATAGATAGATAGATAGATAGATAGATAGATAGATAGATAGATAGATAGATAGATAGATAGATAGATAGATAGATAGATAGGTAGATATGTAGATAGATAGATAGATAGATAGATAGATAGATAGATAGATAGATAGATAGATAGATAGATAGATAGATAGATAGATAGATAGATAGATAGATAGATAGATAGATAGATAGATAGATAGATAGATAGATAGATAGATAGATAGATAGATAGATAGATAGATAGATAGATAGATAGATAGATAGATAGATAGATAGATAGATAGATAGATAGATAGATAGATAGATAGATAGATAGATAGATAGATAGATAGATAGATAGATAGATAGATAGATAGATAGATAGATAGATTAGATAGATAGATAGATAGAGACGATCTGTGAGGTGACCATTATTGGAACAATACTCACAGCAAAAGTATGGGTCATCTCCGAAAAGTTCGAACACTATCTATAAATCCTAACTGTTTTCAAGTGCAGCAGAAATAAATGCAGCGGACGTATGGACCTTGAAGAGTTAAAAGCTGACATATCTGAAGACCAAGATGTTGTTTGTGCACTGATGAGTTTATACTACGAGATAGGAAGTCTGGAAGCCATTTCTCGGTTAGAGTCAGAAATAGAAATATAGATTTGTCACAGAGAGAGAAGATTTGTTACAGAGAGAGAAGATTTGTCACAGAGAGAGAAGATTTGTCACAGAGAGAGAAGATTTGTTACAGAGAGAGAAGATTTGTCACAGAGAGAAGATTTGTCACAGAGAAAGAAGATTGTTACAGAGACGATTTGTCACAGACAGAAGATTTGTTACAGAGAGAGAAGATTTGTTACAGAGAGAGAAGATTTGTCACAAACAGAGAAGATTTGTTACAGAAAGAGAAGATTTGTCACAGATGAGAAGATTAAAAAACCAAGATCATTTCAAACCTCGTGAGCAAAATCTAAGCCAGTGGATCCCAAAACTACTTTGGTCCACCTCCCTTCCCAGATATCTACCATCTTAAAGCGATCAATAACGAACATGTTGAGACAATTGTGAGGCTCTATTATGTTTTTATATTTTTACACAAATACTACAAGGTACACAATATTTTAAAGAAAAAATTTCGGTTTGAAATTATACAATTATTTATTGAAATCAAATACCGTAACATTCAAATTACACTGAAAAAACAAGATCTCGATCTCTCTCTCTCTCTCTCTCTCTCTCTCTCTCTCTCTCTCTCTCTCTCTCTCTCTGCGTTCAGGACTCAATCAGAGTAAGGATTCCAGACTCTCATATGAAGACAGCTGTCAGGCTAAGTGTGTTGATCGCCCCCACAGACAGAACATCACAATTAGAGTCTGCCAGATCCACTCTGACTGAACACCCGTTAATACGTTGCACTGTGTTCTGCGCCAGTGGCCCAGTGCATCCGATTTCAGCCAGCATTTTATTCGGGTTTGCTTTCCCTAGCCTTTGATTGTCCCCAATCTTCCTGCAAGGCAGCAGATTGTCTTTTCTGTAGGGGGATTCTGCCCTTAGATGGTAGGCCCTCCCAGGTTTACGAGCACCATCTGCCCGAGTCACTAGAGGTGACTAACACAGACATGCACACAGCGATACGAGGCATGACTAACACTGACACACATCAAGATATATGACACATGACTAACATAAACATGCACATAAAGATATGAGATATAACTGACATTGACATGCACACACAAAGATATGACACATGCCTAACATAGACATGCACACAAAGATAAGAGATATGACTAACATAGATATGCACACACAAAGATATGAGATGGGACTAACACAGACATGCACACACAAAGATATGAGATATGACTAACATAAACATGCACACAGAGATATGAGATATCACTAACCCAGACATGCACACACAAAGATATGACATATGACTAACACTGGTACACACTAAGATATGAGATATGACTAAACACAGACACACATAAAGATATGAGACATGATTAACACGGACACACCGAGATATGAGATATGACTAACATGACACACACCAAGATATGAGCCATGGCTAGCACACACAAGCTAAGATATGAGCCATGGCTAGGACAGAAACACAGCAAGATATGAGCCATGGCTTCACTAAAAAACACCAAAAAATGAACCATGCCTAGCACAGAAACACATTAAAGTGTCCATATGCTTGGGCTTGTTGTAGTCGGCAGACTCTTCTGAATGTGGGAATCACAGCTTTCGTTAAACAGTTGTCCGGAGATTTGAGAGTGCAGTCTGACCCATAGAACGTTCTCTTGCATGTACAGATTCCCGATCGACTGTTGACAGGTGTCGTTGAAACAGTTGTCCGGACATTTGAGAGTACATATGATGTCACAGCCATCAGAACACATCTGTTCGCACTGTAGCCCAAAATTACCATCGGGACAAGTGTCATTACAGGTATAGCCAAGATGTTTACATTGTAGGCATTTTCCAGATTTTTCCTCAAATAAAGGACAGACACTGAGACAAGACCCGGAACAGTCGTGTCCATAGATCCCATGTGAACAGTAGCCGTGACTAGTACCGATGATGACATTGCAGCCTTTACTACACCCACTACACACTGCACAAAACGACCAAGAATGCTCGTCCAGACAATAGGTGTCTGTAAATGTTTGCACCTCACATACCGTCAGTGCACTGTCGGCCTGCGAAATGGTCGGTGAGAACTCAATCTTAATGTGTGCCATTGACGTTTGTGTTGACTACAATAGTGTTCACAGATAAATTAGGGTATGATATATCATTATACTGGAACACTACTCCGCCACTGTCAGAGAAAGCATTTAGAGTGGCATTCTTTACCCGAATCATAGTGCTAGCTCGATGATAGATTCGAATGATGTGAGTCTTCTGGGGCGTTGCAAAGTTCAGATACCAGTAAACAGAATTGGTTCCACTTCTCCATTGTGTGTGTGTGCAGTCATTGTCATAGAGATTGGTCTTTGTTTTGCTATTAACTGCGGCCTCTGGTCCACATCCGTCTCCTTTATAACAATCATCAAATTTGTTGGTCTGGTTTGTGATCTGTTTGAGAGCCAGTTTCCGACCCCCACCAATATAGATGGAGCAGATATTTGCAACTATCGCCCTTTCAATCCGTAACTTGTTGATCAGACCAGCCCCAGGGCAGAAGGTATCAATCTCGTGCGGACTAACTACAAACCTTGATACATTGTTACATAACGCAGAACCATTCAGTTTTACCGTGAGACTGTCCGGAAATTTTAAGTCATTCGCATAAATCCTAAACCAGGAGTACGGCAAAAATTGATGGGGTCCGAAAATTTTGTGCTGACAACTGTCATTGTTTGGGCATGTCCCTGTAGTTTTGTCACAAACTAAGCCATTATAGCAGTGACATTGTAACGTACAATTTGCCCCAAATCAACCGTCGGCACAAGTAAGGTCATTATCTTCCATGGTTGCTAACGAAGCTAGCGAATAAAGACTTGATCTACAGCGATGGTTAACGAACTGTGTACACACATTTATTATCAAACCCGTGATTACATTTTTTTAAAAATCCGCCATCTCACTGTGGTAACAGATAGCGTGAAATTCTCTAATAGAATGAGATAAACCGTTGGGGACAAGGAAAGTCAACATTGTTTACATGGCTTGGACGCAAGAAGCGTCCATTTTGGTCAAAAACAAGATAAAGAACGATTAACATTTTTTTTAAAAATACGAATTAAAAAAAATCAGAACAGACGGATGAACTTTTTCAAATATTGTACTCTAGTTTTTTTCAGCAGCAATCTTAGATCACCACGATTAGCAAAGAACTGTCAGCAGCAATGTTAGATCACCACGATTAGCAAAGAACTGTCAGCAGCAATCTTAGATCACCACGATTAGCAAAGAACTGTCAGCTTCATCATAGACTGAAGATCAGACCTCATAATCAGTGACCAGATGGAAAGGTTCTCCTACCAGGACGGGGTGAGTGCAACTGTTGCA
Organism: Megaustenia siamemsis; assembly: GCA_032433765.1. Classification (NCBI taxonomy): domain Eukaryota; kingdom Metazoa; phylum Mollusca; class Gastropoda; order Stylommatophora; family Ariophantidae; genus Megaustenia; species Megaustenia siamemsis. The sequence goes on along the minus strand of JAVIAB010000088.1, from coordinate 49,470,553 downwards.
TAAATAAAAAAAATGCCCCATGTGTCCAACGACGGGGTAAGCCATGCGAGTAAGAACCGCATTTAGAACTCTATCCACGGGCAAGGACACCCCTAAAACAAACCACTGCTACCTAGCAGTTACAATCGAGAGAAGGAAAGACTATGGGAGAACATTGCCCACACAAATCATGGGCAGAGTAGACCCTGCGTACTGTAGGATCTCATTGATTTACAAAACATAATAAGGAAATTGAAAGCTCTAATATAATTTGCCTATCGGACACACATGGCTAATCGCTGCTCATAATCACAGCAGCACGCTATTTTTTTCAAAATGTTCTGCTTTTCCCTTCGTTCGTTCTTTATGCTTCCACCGTTTATTTATTTGTACCCGCCGCCATCTAATTGAGGCCGAGGCTGCTACCGCTCCCTGAATAGTCCCAGCGCCCGAGGCTGCTACCGCTCTCTGAATAGTCCCAGCACCCGAGGCTGCTAACGCTCTCTGAATAGTCCCAGCACCCGAGGCTGCTAACGCTCCCTGAATAGTCCCAGCGCCCGAGGCTGCTACCGCTCCCTGAATAGTCCCAGCGCCCGAGGCTGCTACCGCTCCCTGAATAGTCCCAGCACCCGAGGCTGCTAACGCTCCCTGAATAGTCCCAGCACCCGAGGCTGCTACCGCTCCCTGAATAGTCCCAGCACCCGAGGCTGCTAACGCTCCCTGAATAGTCCCAGCGCCCGAGGCTGCTACCGCTCCCTGAATAGTCCCAGCACCCGAGGCTGCTACCGCTCCCTGAATAGTCCCAGCACCCGAGGCTGCTACCGCTCCCTGAATAGTCCCAACGCCCGAGGCTGCTAACGCTCCCTGAATAGTCCCAGCGCCCAAACCCTGGTCTACAGTAACATGTCTTTGCCATCATGTTGTAGACGTTGGAAACACTTTTCAATTTGGGGCTACATTTGTATGGTACAAGTGACCTTGTATATAGTTAATGTTTTGCTTTTCAGATTCAACACTATTCTCCACAGCAAACAACAAGGGACTGCCTGACACTTGTCAAACAAAGCGAGCACTTGTTAAACTGTGCAAACTGTTACGGATGTAAAATTCTACAAAGCCAAAAAATAACAACTCCCAAAATTCAAACACTTTCAAGCACATTTTGGATCCGGGTGGATTTTAATTAATTTTCTGCATTCGTGGTGGTGACACTTGTGTGTCCCAGTTAAACTTCCTGGTTGGGACATGATGTATTTAAAGCCAAGCGCAGGGCGAGCTTTGTTAAACATTGGTCACCTCGATCGATCAGCTGTAGCAATGAAGCTCATCCTTATTCTATTTGCTGCTGTGGCCTCAGCCAGTGCAGGTAAGGTTACATGTATGTTGTCTCCCCTTAGGGTTGCCATAGTCTTCAGAGCTGAACCCAGGACAACTGGAGGTTTTCAGGAGGCGTAACCGGGACACATCTTGTAAGCAAATGAGAACTTAGAGATGCCACACAAATTATGACAACAGATAGTTAATTCTGTCGCTTTGACTCGACTGACGACGTCATCACAATTTAGTTGTCTTTCGGTTTGAAATAATTACAGAAAACAAATTAGATTTATTTTTTACACTTCCTATATGATCTGTTAAGATATAAGAAATGTTATGTTAAATGTTATGTAGAGCCAGTCTTAACATATGGATGTGAATCGTGGACAATATGACAACACACAAGAAAATCACTGGAGTCTGTAGAAATGTGGTTTTACAGAAGAATGTTGAGAATACCATGGACAGCTAAGAAGAGTAATGAAAATGTTCTGAAAGAGGTCAAAGCAAAAAGAGAGCTAAATTCCAATATTACGAAGAAACAATCACAATTTTTGGCCATGTAATGAGAAGAGAACAACTAGGATATATTGTAACAATTGGGAAAATTGAGGGACGGAAAGATAGAGGAAAGCAAGGAGCTGACAGAAGGTCAACAAAAGAAATGATAAATAACTGTCGATATGAAAGTTGCGAAGATACATGATCACCTACGACAGCAGGCCCGGTACTTGATGATGATGATATGATCTGTTATGTCCGTCTCCCCCCCAACCCACCCTCTCCCTCATATTGCGTGGAAATGTACACATTTTGAACTCTGCATCGTTCTCATCTCTACCTTGGGGGGGGGGGGAGAGGAGTGTGAGTGGGGTGTAATATAATATTACATAAGATAAGATTAGTAAAACTCTCTATTTAGCATTTGTTTTATTGTATAAATATTTCAATGTTAAGTTACATTGCTCTGTTCAACATACATCACAGAGAAAATGCCTGATTATAGTATCATTTATATATATAACAGTCACAAGGGTTAGTGAAGACTAAATTAATATCCCCTATATAACTTCTATAGGTGTAAGTTAAGACTGTGAAAAGTTAGGGTAGAAAAATATGAAAGGATTCCTAAAGTAAATGCTGGGTTACACTTTTCTCAATCAAAAGCATAATCTCTGCAAATAATAAATAGTAAAATGCTAAAACCATTACAATATGTGTCATTAGCCGCTCTTCTTAGACACCACTAACATGCTAAAGTTAGCAAAGGTCAAGACTAGTAGCCTCAAACACTACAAACTGTAAGTAAAGTCAAGGTCAAGACTAGTAGCCTCAAACACTACAAACTGTAAGTAAAGTCAAGGTCAAGACTAGTAGCCTCAAACACTACAAACTGTAAGTAAAGTCAAGGTCAAGACTAGTAGCCTCAAACACTACAAACTGTAAGTAAAGTCAAGGTCAAGACTAGTAGCCTCAAACATAACAAACAGTAGCAAAAGTCAAGGTCAAGACTAGTAACCTCAAACACTACAAACTGTCAGCAAAAGTCAAGGTCAAGACTAGTAGCCTCAAACACAACAGTCAGCAAAAGTCAAGGTCAAGACTAGTAGCCTCAAACACTACAAACTGTAAGTAAAGTCAAGGTCAAGACTAGTAGCCTCAAACACTACAAACTGTAAGTAAAGTCAAGGTCAAGACTAGTAGCCTCAAACACTACAAACTGTAAGTAAAGTCAAGGTCAAGACTAGTAGCCTCAAACACTACAAACTGTAAGTAAAGTCAAGGTCAAGACTAGTAGCCTCAAACACTACAAACTGTAAGTAAAGTCAAGGTCAAGACTAGTAGCCTCAAACATAACAAACAGTAGCAAAAGTCAAGGTCAAGACTAGTAACCTCAAACACTACAAACTGTCAGCAAAAGTCAAGGTCAAGACTAGTAGCCTCAAACACAACAGTCAGCAAAAGTCAAGGTCAAGACTAGTAGCCTCAAACACTACAAACTGTAAGTAAAGTCAAGGTCAAGACTAGTAGCCTCAAACACTACAAACTGTAAGTAAAGTCAAGGTCAAGACTAGTAGCCTCAAACACTACAAACTGTAAGTAAAGTCAAGGTCAAGACTAGTAGCCTCAAACACTACAAACAGTCAGAAAAAGTCAAGGTCAAGACTAGGAGCCTCAAACACTACAAACTGTAAGTAAAGTCAAGGTCAAGACTAGTAGCCTCAAACACTACAAACTGTAAGTAGTAAAGTCAAGGTCAAGACTAGTAGCCTCAAACACTACAAACTGTAAGTAAAGTCAAGGTCAAGACTAGTAGCCTCAAACACTACAAACTGTAAGTAAAGTCAAGGTCAAGACTAGTAGCCTCAAACACTACAAACTGTAAGTAAAGTCAAGGTCAAGACTAGGAGCCTCAAACACTACAAACTGTAAGTAAAGTCAAGGTCAAGACTAGTAGCCTCAAACACTACAAACTGTAAGTAAAGTCAAGGTCAAGACTAGTAGCCTCAAACACTACAAACTGTAAGTAAAGTCAAGGTCAAGACTAGTAGCCTCAAACACTACAAACTGTAAGTAAAGTCAAGGTCAAGACTAGTAGCCTCAAACACTACAAACAGTCAGAAAAAGTCAAGGTCAAGACTAGTAGCCTCAAACACAACAGTCAGCAAAAGTCAAGGTCAAGACTAGTAGCCTCAAACACAACAAACAGTCAGAAAAAGTCAAGGTCAAGACTAGTGGCCTCAAACACAACAGTCAGCAAAAGTCAAGGTCAAGACTAGTAGCCTCAAACACAACAGTCAGCAAAAGTCAAGGTCAAGACTAGTAGCATCAAACACTACAAACTGTAAGTAAAGTCAAGGTCAAGACTAGTAGCCTCAAACACTACAAACAGTCAGCAAAAGTCAAGGTCAAGACTAGTAGCCACAAACACTACAAACAGTCAGAAAAAGTCGAGGTCAAGGCTAGTAGCCTCAATCACAACAAACAGTCAGAAAAAGTCAAGGTCGAGACTAGTAGCCTCAATCACAACAAACAGTCATCAAAAGTCAAGGTCAAGACTAGTAGCCTCAAACACTACAAACAGTCAGCAAAAGTCAAGGTCAAGGCTAGTAACCTCAAACACTACAAACAGTCAGAAAAAGTCAAGGTCAAGACTAGTAGCCTTAAACACTACAAACAGTCAGCAAAAGTCAAGGTCAAGGCTAGTAGTCTTAAACACTACAAACAGTCAGCAAAAGTCAAGGTCAAGGCTAGTAGCCTCAAACACTACAGTCAGAGAAAAAGTCTAAGTCAACTAGTAGTAGCTACAGAGAAGTATATCATTCAATTAATAGTATGAAGTCACACATTATGGAAGAGCTTTGTATATATCATTTCCTTCTGCCCTCCCTTCTGTCCTGCATTACCTCCTTTACTTGCTGTTATTGTATAAAAGGGAGAGGGAGTGGGAGGTGGGGGGAGGGGGAGAGAAGTGGAGGGGAGAGATAAGTGAACAAAGGAAAAAATTGGGAAAGGGGGGAAGAGAGAAGAGCTACCCGTAGGAAAGAGATACATTGATCCCCCTTGGGGGAAGGCAACCCATGTGGGCGATCAGACGATTTTCGAAAGTGAACCGCCTATGGCTGTCAGGCCGAAACGTCAGTATTTGTTGTGTTCTTTTTTTTGTAAAGCTGTCACCATACGTTGTAGGAGTGGACGTTACACCCCACTACTGGCTCCTCGTTACCTGCTTTACCGGAACACTGCAATTATTTGTTCGTTCTCCCCTCTAGGGAAGCTAACCGAGATAATATGTGGCAGTATAGACATGTAGAGTTAGAGCCCATAGTACACAGGAAGATAAGTCGTTGGAGTCCAAAGTTTAAGTTTAAGGTAAGTGAGCTAATTAACGAAGATTCATGAGGTTAACTGAAACAAAGACACCGCGTAGGCTTAAAAAGGCGGAAAAGGTTATTGAGGGAAGTCACGAGTGATTTTCTTTTTTTCTTAAGAAGATCCAGGTGACCATCCGTGTAGGTCGTAAAAAGTGAGTGAGTTTGACCAACTAGCAAGAGGGTACCATCCAAATATTTAAAGTAGGAACATGATCTATTTTATCTAACCAGATTGGTTACAAGTGACAGTAATGAATGAATGAAGTTCTTTGGTCCATACAGGACTGTGAAAGGGCTTAGGTAGTCCCATTAGAAAATAGACTAGAGAATGACTGAAAACATTAAATAATAAAATGGTTGTGTGAATTTAGACATGATTTGTAGTGTAGAATGTTTTATGGCCATGCATCTCGTTGTCAATAAATGACGGAGGCAGTCAAAGAATCCATCAGCCCCACATTTATGTATTTGTATATAAGGATTTCGATTATTGGTGAATAGATCATTGGTGAAGTATTGTCACATGTCTTGTGACGTCATATCCTGTACATTGGGTAGCTAACTGTCCAGAAGTCATAAAGAAGAGTCGACACCAACTGAACATATAGAGGGGTCAAAGGTGAACCCCTGGTTAAAGGGACAGTTAACGTGTTCTCGGCAAATAGCCAGTTTGATTAAGATTTCCCCTTTAACGTAAGAGTACTCTATAGGTGGATGCAATAAGTACTGTAAAACATGTGTCATACCATCATTTTAGTGCAGAGAACACAACTCAGATACAATAACACCATCATTTTAGTGCAGAGAACACAACTCAGATACAATAACACCATCATTTTAGTGTCGTGACGGCACATAATTCCATCATTTTAGGGCCGTGACAGATCATAACCACATAATTTTAGTGCCGTGATAGCACATAACACTATCAATTTAGTGCAGTGACAGGACATGCCCCCATTTTTTGACAGTAACACCATCAAAAGCATGCACGAGGGAAATGGACTGAAGGTAATGAACAGAGAGTATTGGGCTGAGGGCAATAGACTGAGGGTAATGGGAAAAAAGTATTGGACTAAGGGTAAAGTGCTGAGAGGAATAAACTGACGGTATTTAAATTAGGATAATTGACTGAGAGTAATAGTGTGAGGGTAATAGTCTGAGGGTAGTCGTCTGAGAGTAATGGGTTGATGGTAATGAACTGAGGTTTAATGGGTTGATGGTAATGAACTGAGGTTTAATGGGTTGATGGTAATGAATTGAGGTGTAATGGGCTGATGTAATGGACTGGTGTCGAGTGTAATGGACATGGTTATATGAGCTCAGATCCATTTTAACAATTTGAATACTTTGGAATGTTTATAATTTAGTTCTAGTGAGTGACGAAGCAGATTCGTTTTAAAGTTAAATTTAATGATCTATCTGACAAAGTGCATTAAAATCCAAAGACAACATTATCAAGTCAAACTCTCAGTGTTTTCATTCCACTGAGGTAATGTTGTCTTGAAATTTCATAACGTAATTACAAGACCATGTAAGTTATATATTTGCACATTCTTGAGATTTGAGAAGAAATGTTAAACGTCAATGGGAAGATTTACAAAATGTGTGTCTCTGGTTTGATTCCAGCAGACAGGACGTGCTATGGAGATATCAAGAATCTGAGCCCAACTGGGAAGAAGAAAGGAGGTGAGTATGGTCGTTTGTTGCTCCTCCCCCCCCCCCCCCCCCCCTTTACACATCTGATCAGTTGCATGGAACATTTATGTTACCTCCTGTGACTTGCATGTACTGAAGGGAGGTCAAAAAGTAATGCACACCAATTTTTTTCTCGGAAACTATTCGGGCAAAATGTGTGAAATTTTCACAGATTGTAGCTGAACATCCCCTTTACACAACCTATTTATCAACATAATCTCCGTCCAAGCGTATTGCCTTACGCCAACGCGAAACTAGGTCATGAATGCCTCGTTTGTACCAAGTTTTGTCCTGCTCGCGTAGCCATTTTTTAACTGCACGGATCACATCCTCATCATTGTCAAAGTGTGTCCCACGCAGGAATTTTTTGAGTGGTCCAAACAGATGGAAATCTGAGGGAGCCAGATCAGGGCTGTAAGGAGGATGGGGCAGTACAGTCCAACCAAATTTGTTGATTGCTTCCCGTGTTACCAGACTTGTGTGATGGCGTGCATTGTCATGTTGAAGCAACAAATCTGCAGATGGCTTATTAGGCCGAACTCTGTGGAACCGATTTTTGAGTTTTGTCAGTGTATTGATGTAAGCTGTCGAGTTGATTGTCTCACCTCTTGTCATTACATCAACAAGAATCACACCATCAATGTCCCGGAAGACAGTGATCATCACCTTTCCGGCTGATGGAAATGTTTTGAATTTTTTTCTTTTTGGTGACTGCGGATGATGCCATTCCATTGACTGCATTTTTGTTTCAGGCTCATAATAATGTGCCCACGTTTCGTCACCGGTAACAATTTTTGACAAAAAACATTTCTCCTTCAACACCGAAACGCTCCAACAATTCAGAACAGAATGTTTTCCTTTGAACTCTGTGATTATTTGTTAGGCACCGAGGAACCCATCGAGCGCAAATCTTTGAATATCCGAGAGTTTTAAAAATTGCGATTGCACTTCCCTTGCTAACTGTAAGCTGCAATGCCAATTGCTGACTAGTGATACGCCTATCCTTACGAATAATGGCATCAGCCCGGTTTAACATGTCTGTGCTGGTAGCCGAGGCAACACGTCCAGAACGCGGTAAATCATGCAGCTCCACTCGTACACTTTCTGCAGCTTTAATTCTCTGAACCCAGCGACTAACTGTGCTCCTATCGACTGCAGAACATTTGTACATTGCACACAGTCGTTTATGAATGTTTGCCACAGTTTCTTTTTCTGCAACCAGAAATTCTATGACAATTCGCTGTTTGTAACGGACATTGTTGACAAGCTCCATTTTAACGGTTCATAGATTGCTTAATATCTATCAGAATGCTGTGCAATTTGGTGCACATAATTGGAACATGTCATATTCCAAGTGTGCAAAATTTCATATTCCTATCTTTATTATTAGCCGAGAAAAAAATTGGTGTGCATTACTTTTTGACCTCCCTACGTAAATGATGTTATCTGACCTGAATCAGTTGTCAATGTAATGATTCATCTTGTTTACACTCTTCTCTATTTCATACCTTCTTGTCTTCTAATCGCCTGAGCTTGAGCGAGTGTTACATTTGATGAGAAAGTCGATGAAATGTTTGATTTCCGTGGAGGATGTGACAGAGACCGCACGACAATGAGAGCTGGACGAAGGTTTTACTTCCAAAAGTGCGATCACTGAGACGTAGAGCAGAACAATGAGAACTGGACGAAGGTTTTACTTCCAATAGTGCGATCACTGAGACGTAGAGCAGAACAATGAGAGCTGGACGAAGGTTTTACTTCCAATGGTGCGATCACTGAGACGTAGAGCAGAACAATGAGAGCTGGACGAAGGTTTTACTTCCAATAGTGCGATCACTGGAGACGTAGAGTACAACAATGAGAGCTGGACGAAGGTTTTACTTCCAATAGTGCGATCACTGGAGACGTAGAGTACAACAATGAGAGCTGGACGAAAGTTTTACTTCCAATAGTGCGATCACTGAGACGTAGAGCACGACAATGAGAGCTGGACGAAGGTTTTACTTCCAATAGTGCGATCACTGGAGACGTAGAGTACAACAATGAGAGCTGGACGAAAGTTTTACTTCCAATAGTGCGATCACTGGCGACGTAGAGCACGACAATGAGAGCTGGACGAAGGTTTTACTTCCAATAGTGTGATCACTGGAGACGTAGAGCACGACAATGAGAGCTGGACGAAAGTTTTACTTCCAATAGTGTGATCACTGGAGACGTAGAGCACGACAATGAGAACTGGACGAAGGTTTTACTTCCAATAGTGTGATCACTGGAGACGTAGAGCACGACAATGAAACCTGGACGAAGGTTTTACTTCCAATAGTGCGATCACTGGAGACGTAGAGCACGACAATGAGAGCTGGACGAAAGTTTTACTTCCAATAGTGCGATCACTGGCGACGTAGAGCACGACAATGAGAGCTGGACGAAGGTTTTACTTCCAATAGTGTGATCACTGGAGACGTAGAGCAGAACAATGAAACCTGGACGAAGGTTTTACTTCCAATAGTGCGATCACTGGAGACGTAGAGCACAACAATGAGAGCTGGACGAAGGTTTCACTTCCAATAGTGCGATCACTGGAGACGTAGAGCGCAACAATGAAAGCTGGACGAAGGTTTTACTTCCAATAGTGTGATCACTGGAGACGTAGAGCAGAACAATGAAACCTGGACGAAGGTTTTACTTCCAATAGTGCGATCACTGGAGACGTAGAGCACAACAATGAGAGCTGGACGAAGGTTTCACTTCCAATAGTGCGATCACTGGAGACGTAGAGCACAACAATGAAAGCTGGACGAAGGTTTCACTTCCAATAGTGTGATCACTGGAGACGTAGAGCAGAACAATGAAACCTGGACGAAGGTTTCACTTCCAATAGTGCGATCACTGGAGACGTAGAGCAGAACAATGAGAACTGGACGAAGGTTTTACTTCCAATAGTGCGATCACTGGAGACGTAGAGCAGAACAATGAAAGCTGGACGAAGGTTTTACTTCCAATAGTGCGATCACTGGAGACGTAGAGCAGAACAATGAAAGCTGGACGAAGGTTTTACTTCCAATAGTGCGATCACTGGAGACGTAGAGCACAACAATGAGAGCTGGACGAAGGTTTTACTTCTAATAGTGCGATCACTGGAGACGTAGAGCACAACAAAAGTGAAATTGACCACATATTTATGTACTTGTGAGATTTTTTAAAATTTGTGTCGACATTGTGATTTATGAGTGGTTGGAGGTCGGGGTGATGCAGTGATTTATGAGTGGTTGGAGGACTGGTTGATGTAATGATTTATGAGTGGTTGGAGGTCTGGGTGATGTAGTGATTTATGAGTGGTTGGAGGTCTGGGTGATATAGTGATTTATAAGTGGTTGGAGATCTGGGTGATGTAGTGATTTATGAGTGTTTGGAGGTCTGGGTGATGCAGTGATTTATAAGTGGTTAGAGGTCTGGGTGATGTACATACAGTTGCGGCTGGACATAATAATGTACATAAAGTAGGATTTATAAACGTGAAAATACATGCACCACGTATGTGAGCATGTAGGAATTGCTGCACGAGTTGGACACATGTTATTATACTTACTAGAATAAATGCACGTACATAAATGTTGCTTAACCACAATATGTTATGTTAAACTATGATCAAGATCACAACACTCCAGACATCCATAGAACCACAATATACAGGTAGACACATCCATAGAACCACAATATACAGGTAATCAAATAATGCGTATCTCTGTTCCGTGCAGGTGTCGCTGCCTCAAACGCCGATGTCGACCTTGACCTTCCCCATCTGGAAAAGTACAGACGTTGCTTCCAGGAGTCAGCTGACGCTAACTGTAAGTGACACGCCCTGTGATGTCTCCTTGTAATGTATACATCTAACAACGATGACTTTATGAGCTTTCCCTGTTGTTGCTATTTCCAACAACTCTCTCGTAGATGTCCTTTAGTTTGAATTGTTCAAAGATCATCACAAACGTCACGCAGATCAGAAGTTAAATGTCAAGTACGAGACTTGAATCGTCGTCCTAGCACGTGAGTTTCCACCCATACGTGCTAGGCCGCATATCCAGAAGTGTTCGGAGACTTCTGGATAGTGTGTCGCTTCAAGCATCGAAACTCACGATGCGAGGCGACATTCCTCACCTTCCCAGAGTAATACATCGGTACCCATTTCTGCCAGCGGCTGGGTCGAAGCGGGGGTATTTTTTTTCTAACCATAAGTACAACTCACAAACTGCTTCCAGCGGGAATCAAACACGGGTTGTTCAAACGTCGGTAGCCCAGTCCGGTGGGTTTTCCAACTAGGCTACATAGATTCTCTACATCAGAAGTTATCACTTTCAACTTTTGAACAGGCTGAACAGTGTAGTCTATGCTGAGACTTCTTTTCTTTCTTATTTGCTTTTCAGCGTCAAGGGGAAATAAAATTTGCTGTCTTTTGAACTTTCTGTTGACCTCTCTTGCTGTTGTGTTTTCTAGTGTTTCTAATATTCAATGAATCCACCTTTTCGTGGATTGTGAAGAGACTGAATTTTAAATAAAAAGGAAGAAAACCTTAATTTGCCTGAAATGTTATCTTTTTCCTTCCTTTGATAACTGGCATCATATATTATCTTTTCCCTTCCTTTGATAACTGGCATCATATATTATCTTTTTCCTTCCTTTGATAACTGACATCATATATTATCTTTTTCCTTCCTTTGATAACTGGCATCATATATTATCTTTTTCCTTCCTTTTATAACTGGCATCATATATTATCTTTTTCCTTTCTTTGATAACTGGCATCATATATTATCTTTTTCCTTTCTTTGATAACTGGCATCATATATTATCTTTTTCCTTTCTTTGATAACTGGCATCATATATTATCTTTTTCCTTTCTTTGATAACTGGCATTATATATTATCTTATTCCATTCTTTGATAACTGGCATCATATATTATCTTTTTCCATTCTTTGATAACTGGCATTATATATTATCTTTTTCCTTTCTTTGATAACTGGCATTATATATTATCTTTTTCCTTCCTTTGATAACTGGCATCAAATATTATCTTTTTCCATTCTTTGATAACTGGCATCATATATTATCTTTTTCCATTCTTTGATAACTGGCATCATATATTATCTTTTTCCATTCTTTGATAACTGGCATCATATATTATCTTTTTCCATTCTTTGATAACTGACATCATATATTATCTTTTTCCATTCTTTGATAACTGGCATTATATATGATCTTTTTCCTTTCTTTGATAACTGGCATCATATATTATCTTTTTCCTTCCTTTGATAATTGGCATAATATATTATCTTTTTCCTTCCTTTGATAACTGGCATCATATATTATCTTTTTCCTTCCTTTGATAACTGGCATCATATATTATCTTTTTCCTTCCTTTGATAACTGGCATCATATATTATCTTTTTCCTTCCTTTGATAACTGGCATCATATATTATCTTTTTCCTTCCTTTGATAACTGGCATCATATATTATCTTTTTCCTTTCTTTGATAACTGGCATCATATATTATCTTTTTCCTTCCTTTGATAACTGGCATCATATATGATCTTTTTCCTTCCTTTGATAACTGGCATCATATATTATCTTTTTCCTTCCTTTGATAACTGGCATCATATATTATCTTTTTCCTTCCTTTGATAACTGGCATCATATATTATCTTTTTCCTTCCTTTGATAACTGGCATCATATATTATCTTTTTCCTTTCTTTTATAACTGGCATCATATATTATCTTTTTCCTTTCTTTGATAACTGGCATCATATATTATCTTTTTCCTTTCTTTGATAACTGGCATCATATATTATCTTTTTCCTTTCTTTGATAACTGGCATTATATATTATCTTATTCCATTCTTTGATAACTGGCATCATATATTATCTTTTTCCATTCTTTGATAACTGGCATTATATATTATCTTTTTCCTTTCTTTGATAACTGGCATTATATATTATCATTTTCCTTCCTTTGATAACTGGCATCAAATATTATCTTTTTCCATTCTTTGATAACTGGCATCATATATTATCTTTTTCCATTCTTTGATAACTGGCATCATATATTATCTTTTTCCATTCTTTGATAACTGGCATCATATATTATCTTTTTCCATTCTTTGATAACTGGCATTATATATTATCTTTTTCCTTCCTTTGACAACTGGCATCATATATTATCTTTTTCCTTTCTTTGATAACTGGCATCATATATTATCTTTTTCACTTTCTTTGATAACTGGCATTATATATTATCTTATTCCATTCTTTGATAACTGGCATCATATATTATCTTTTCCCATTCTTTGATAACTGGCATTATATATTATCTTTTTCCTTTCTTTGATAACTGACATTATATATTATCTTCATGGTGACCTCATCCAAGCAGCCAGAGTAAAACCAACTCTCACCCCCCCCCCTTTTTCCACTTTTTCCAGTACCAAGAGCAATGAGTGAGCACATCAGAGGCTACTCCGGGGCTACATTTTAAAAGGAAAAAGTAGGAAAAAGTAGCAATAATCAATAAATAAAAATTGCAGGTCAGGGTCGCAGTACTCCTGGAGTTGTGCATACCCCCTTTTTTTCCCCGAAAAAAAATGCTACCGCAGCGAGAGTTTGTTTCCTTATTACCGTCTTACAGTCAAATAACATTTCATGATGAAGTGTTTAGTCTGCACTATTTTTTTACTGTTGTCTATTCTTGTTATAGTGAGTACATTTTCTGACCACTTCTGGGTATATATCACTTCACGATACACGTGATAATTCATCTTAACTGCTCATCTTATATCATGATGATGTCGGCCATATTGGTTAATTGCTTAATGGGTGTTTGAGTAGAGTTGTCTAGCCATTGAAATAATAACCACTCAAACACATCAAGACTGAGGATCAAGACATCAAACTGTACTTAAATTGGTCCATTAATCAGGTCCATATATATTCAGTCATTCGCATTAATATCTACGTTGATAGATCCTCCACATTCACACAGATAATATCTGCACTAGGCTCACTCCTAAAATGTGTAGAGGGACAATCGGAGATATTCTAATGTGCAACGATGCAACGACTGACATGATCACTAATACAATATGTGCAACCAATCATATGATCACTAATACAATATGTGCAACCACTCACATGATCACTAATACAGTAGGTGCAACCATTGTCATGATCACTAATACAATATGTGCAACCATTGCCATGATCACTAATACAATATGTGCAACCACTCACATGATCACTAATACAGTAGGTGCAACCATTGTCATGATCACTAATACAATATGTGCATCCATTGTCATGATCACTAATACAATATGTGCAACCACTCTCATGATCACTAATACAATATGTGCAACCATTGTCATGATCACTAATACAATATGTGCATCCATTGTCATGATCACTAATACAATATGTGCATCCATTGTCATAATCACTATTACAATAAGTGCAACCATTGTCATGATCATTAAAACAATATGTGCAACCATTGTCATGATCAATAATACAATATGTGCAACCATTGTCATGATACCAATACAATATGTGCAACCAGTGTCATGATCACTAATACAATATGTGCATCCATTGTCATGATCACTAATACAATATGTGCAACGATTGCCATGATCACTAATACAATATGTGCAACCACTGTCATGATCACTAATACAATATGTGCAACCACTTACATGATCACTAATATAATATGTGCAACCACTGTCATGATCACTAATACAATATGTGCAACCACTTTCATGATCACTAATACAATATGTGCAACCACTCACATGATCACTAAAACAATATGTGCAACCACTGTCATGATCACTAATACAATATGTGCAACCACTCACATGATCACTAATACAATATGTGCATCCATTGTCATGATCACTAATACAATATGTGCAACCACTCATATGATCACTAATACAATATGTGCAACCACTCACATGATCACTAATACAGTAGGTGCAACCACTCACATGATCACTAATACAGTAGGTGCAACCATTGTCATGATCACTAATACAATATGTGCAACCATTGTCATGATCACTAATACAATATGTGCATCCATTGTCATAATCGTTATTACAATATGTGCAACCATTGTCATGATCATTAAAATAATATGTGCAACCACTCACATGATCACTAATACAGTAGGTGCAACCACTCACATGATCACTAATACAGTAGGTGCAACCATTGTCATGATCACTAAAACAATATGTGCAACCATTGTCATGATCACTAATACAATATGTGCATCCATTGTCATAATCACTATTACAATATGTGCAACCATTGTCATGATCATTAAAATAATATGTGCAACCAATGTCACGATCACTAATACAATAAGTGCAACCATTGCCACGATCACTAATACAATAAGTGCAACCATTACCATGATCACTAATACAATATGTGCAACCACTGTCCCGATCACTAATACAATATGTGCAACAATTGCCATGATCACTAATACAATAAGTGCAACCATTGCCATGATCATTAATACAATATGTGCAACCACTTACACGATCACTAATACAATATGTGCAGCCACTGTCATGATCACTAATACAATATGTGCAACCATTGTCATGATCACTAATACAATATGTGCAACCACTCACATGATCACTAATAAAATTTGTGCAGCCACTGTCATGATCACTAATACAATATGTGCAACCACTGTCATGATTGCTAACACAATATGTGCAACCGTTGCCATGATCACTAATACAATATGTGCAACCACTGTCATGATCACTAATACAATATGTGCAACCACTGTTATGATCACAAATACAATATATGCAACCACTGTCTTGATCACTAATACAATATGTGCAGCCAATGTCATGATCACTAATACAATATGTGCAACCACTGTCATGATCACTAATACAATATGTGCAACAACTGTCATGATCACAAATACAATATGTACAACCACTGTCATGATCACTAATACAATATGTGCAACCACTGTCATGATCTCTAACACATTATGTACAACCACTGTCATGATCTCTAACACATTATGTGCAATCACTGTCATGATCTCTAACACATTATGTACAACACTGTCACGATCTATAATACAATATGTGCAACCATTGTCATGATCAATAATACAATATGTACAACCACTGTCATGATCTCTAACACATTATGTGCAATCACTGTCATGATCTCTAGCACATTATGTACAACCAATGTCATGATCTCTAATACAATATGTGCAACCATTGTCATGATCAATAATACAATATGTGCAACCATTGTCATGATCACTAACACAATATGTGCAACCACTGTCATGTTCACTAATACAATATGTGCAACCACTATCATGATCACTAATACAATAAGTGCAACCATTGCCACGATCAGTAATACAATATGTGCAACCACTCACATGATCACTAATACAGTAGGTGCAACCATTGTCATGATCACTAATACAATATGTGCAACCATTGCCATGATCACTAATACAATATGTGCAACCACTCACATGATCACTAATACAGTAGGTGCAACCATTGTCATGATCACTAATACAATATGTGCAACCATTGCCATGATCACTAATACAATGTGTACAACCATTGCCTTGATCACTAATACAATATGTGCAGCCATTGTCATGATTACTAATACAATATGTGCATCCATTGTCATAATCACTATTACAATATGTGCAACGATTGCCAAGATCACTAATACAATAAATGCAACCATTGTCACGATCACTAATACAATATGTGCAACGATTGCCATGATCTTTAATACAATATGTGCAACCACTGACACGATCACTAATACAATTTGTGCAATGATTGCCATGATCACTAATAGAATATGTGCAACCACTGACACGATCACTAATACATTAAGTGCAACCATTGCCATGATCACTAATACAATAAGTGCAACCATTGCCATGATCATTAATACAATATGTGCAACCACTGTCATGATCACTAATACAATATGTGCAACGATTGCCATGATCACTAATACAATATGTGCAACCACTGTTATGATCACTAATACAATATGTGCAACCATTGTCATGATCACTAATACAATATGTGCAACCACTCACATGATCACTAATGTAATATGTGCAACCACTGTCATGATCACTAATACAATATGTCAACCACTTTCATGATCACTAATACAATATGTGCAACCACTCACATGATCACTAATACAATATGTGCTACCACTGTCATGATCACTAATACAATATGTGCAACCACTGACACGATCACTAATACAATATGTGCAACCACTCATATGATCACAAATACAGTAGGTGCAACCACTCACATGATCACTAATACCGTATGTGCAACCATTGTCATGATCACTAATACAATATGTGCAACCATTGTCATGATCACTAATACAATATGTGCATCCATTGTCATAATCACTATTACAATATGTGCAAGCATTGTCATGATCATTAAAATAATATGTGCAACCAATGTCATGATCACTAATACAATATGTGCAACCATGTCATGATCATTAAAATAATATGTGCAACCATTGTCATGATCACTAATACAATATGTGCAACCATGTCATGATCACTAACACAATGTGCAACCACTGTCTTGATCACTAATACAATATGTGCAACCACTGTCATGATCACTAATACAATATGTGCAACCACTGTTATGATCACAAATAAAATATATGCAACCACTGTCATGATCAATAATACAATATGTACAACCACTGTCATGATCACTAATACAATATGTGCAACCACTGTCATGATCACTAAAAAAATATGTGCAACCACTGTCTGATCACAAATACAATATGTACAACCACTGTCATGATCACTAATACAATATGTGCAACCACTGTCGTGATCTCAAACACATTATGTGCAATCACTGTCATGATCTCTAACACATTATGTACAACCACTGTCATGATCTCTAACACATTATGTGCAATCACTGTCATGATCTCTAACACATTATGTGCAATCACTGTCATGATCTCTAACACATTATGTGCAATCGCTGTCATGACATCTAACACCATTATGTACAACCACTGTCATGATCTCTAACACATTATGTACAACCACTGTCATGATCTCTAAAACATTATGTACAACCACTGTCATGATCTCTAACACATTATGTACAACCACTGTCATGATCTCTAACACATTATGTACAACCACTGTCATGATCACTAACACATTATGTGCAATCACTGTCATGATCTCTAACACATTATGTGCAATCACTGTCAAGATCTCTAACACATATGTGTACAATCATGTCATGATCTCTAACACATTATGTGCAATCACTGTCATGATCTTTAGCACATTATGTACAAGCACTGTCATGATCTCTAACACATATGTGCAACCATTGTCATGATCTCTAACACATTATGTGCAATCACTCTCATGATCTCTAACACATTATGTGCAACCACTGTCATGATCTCTAATACAATATGTCCAACCATTTTCATGATCACTAACACAATATGTGCAACACTGTCATGTCACTAATACAATATGTGCAACCATTATCATGATCATTAATACAATATGTGCAACGATTGCCATGATCACTAATACAATAAGTGCAACCATTGCCACGATCACTAATACAATATGTGCAACCACTCACATGATCATTAATACAATAGGTGCAACCATTGTCATGATCACTAATACAATATGTGCAACCATTGCCATGATCACTAATACAATATGTGCAACCACTCACACGATCACTAATACAGTAGGTGCAACCATTGTCATGATCACTAATACAATATGTGCAACCATTGCCATGATCACTAATACAATATGTGCAACCATTGTCATGATCACTAATATAATATGTGCAACCACTGTCATGATCACTAATACAATATGTGCAACAACTGCCATGATCACTAATACAATATGTGCAACCATTGTCATGATCATTAATACAATATGTGCAACCACTGATACGATCACTAATACAATATGTGCAACCACTGTCATGATCACTAATACAATATGTGCAACACTGTCATGATCACTAATACAATATGTGCAACCACTGACATGATCACTAATACAATATGTGCAACCACTGTCATGATCTCTAATACAATATGTGCAACCACTCACATGATCACTAATACAGTATGTGCAGCCACTGTCATGATCACTAATACAATATGTGCAACCACTGTCATAATTGCTAACACAATATGTGCAACCGTGATATGATCACTAATACAATATGTGCAACCACTGTCATGATCACTAACACAATATGTGCAACCACTGTTATGATCACAAATACAATATATGGAACCACTGTCATGATCACTAATACAATATGTACAACCACTGTCATGATCACTAATACAATATGTGCAGCCAATGTCATGATCACTAATACAATATGTGCAACCACTGTCATGATCATTAATACAATATGTGCAACCACTGTCATGATCACAAATACAATATGTACAACCACTGTCATGATCACTAATACAATATGTGCAACCACTGTTATGATCTCTAACACATTATGTGCAATCACTGTCATGATCTCTAACACATTATGTGCAATCACTGTCATGATCTCTAACACATTATGTGCAATCACTGTCATGATCTCTAACACATTATGTGCAATCACTGTCATGATCTCTAACACATTATGTGCAATCACTGTCATGATCTCTAACACATATGTGCAATCACTGTCATGATCTTAAACCCATTATGTGCAATCACTGTCATGATCTCTAACACATTATGTACAACCACTGTCATGATCTCTAACACATTATGTACAACCACTGTCATGTTCTCTAGCACATATGTGCAACCACTGTCATGATCTCTAACACATAATGTGCAACCATTGTCATGATCTCTAACACATTATGTGCAATCACTGTCATGATCTCTAACACATTATGTGCAACCACTGTCATTATCTCTAATACAATATGTGCAACCATTGTCATTATCATTAATACAATATGTGCAACCACTGACACGATCACTAATACAATATGTGCAACCACTCACATGATTACTAATACAATATGTGCAACCACTGTCATGATCACTAATACAATATGTGCAACCACTCACATGATCACTAATACAGTATGTGCAGCCACTGTCATGATCACTAATACAATATGTGCAACCACTGTCATGATTGCTAACACAATATGTGCAACCGTTGCCATGATCACTAATACAGTAGGTGCAACCACTGTCATGATCACTAATACAATATGTGCAACCACTGTTATGATCACAAATACAATATATGCAACTACTGTCATGATCACTAATACAATATGTACAACCACTGTCATGATCACTAATACAATATGTACAACCACTGTCATGATCACTAATACAATATGTGCAACCACTGTTATGATCTCTAACACATAATGTGCAATCACTGTCATGATCTCTAACACATTATGTGCAATCACTGTCATGATCTCTAACACATTATGTGCAATCACTGTCATGATCTCTAACACATTATGTGCAATCACTGTCATGATCTCTATCACATTATGTGCAATCACTGTCATGATCTTAAACCCATTATGTGCAATCACTGTCATGATCTCTAACACGTTATGTACAATCACTGTCATGATCTCTAACACATTATGTGCAATCACTGTCATGATCTCTAACACATTATGTACAACCACTGTCATGATCTATAACACATTATGTGCAACCACTGTCATGATCTCTAACACATTATGTGCAATCACTGTGATGATCTCTAGCACATTATGTACAACCACTGTCATGATCTCTAACACATAATGTGCAACCACTGTCATGATCTCTAACACATTATGTGCAATCACTGTCATGATCTCTAACACATTATGTGCAACCACTGTCATGATCTCTAATACAATATGTGCAACCATTGTCATGATCACTAATACAGTAGGTGCAACCACTGTCATGTTCACTAATACAATATGTGCAACCTCTATCATGATCATTAATACAATATGTGCAACGATTGCCATGATCACTAATACAATAAGTGCAACCATTGTCACGATCACTAATAAAATATGTGCAACCACTCACATGATCACTAATACAGTAGGTGCAACCATTGTCATGATCACTAATACAATATGTGCAACCATTGCCAAGATCACTAATACAATATGTGCAACCACTCACATGATCACTAATGCAGTAGGTGCAACCATGTCATGATCACTAATACAATATGTGCAACTATTGCCATGATCACTAATACAATATGTGCAACCATTGCCTTGATCACTAATACAATATGTGCAACCATTGTCATGATCACTAATACAATATGTGCATCCATTGTCATAATCACTAATACAATATGTGCAACTATTGTCATGATCATTAAAACAATATGTGCAACGATTGCCATGATCACTAATACAATATGTGCAACCATTGTCATGATCACTAATACAATATATGCAACCATTGTCATGATCACTAACACAATATGTGCAACCACTGTCATGATCACTAGTACAATATATGCAACCACTGTCATGATCACTAATACAATATGTACAACCACTGTCATAATCACTAATACAATATGTACAACCACTGTCATGATCACTAATACAATATGTGCAACCACTGTTATGATCTCTAACACATTATGTGCAATCACTGTCATGATCTCTAACACATTATGTGCAATCACTGTCATGATCTCTAACACATTATGTGCAATCACTGTCATGATCTCTAACACATTATGTGCAATCACTGTCATGATCTCTAACACATTATGTGCAATCACTGTCATGATCTCTAACACATTATGTGCAATCACTGTCATGATCTTAAACCCATTATGTGCAATCACTGTCATGATCTCTAACACATTATGTAAAACCACTGTCATGATCTCTAACACATTATGTACAACCACTGTCATGATCTCTAACACATTATGTACAATCACTGTCATGATCTCTAACACATTATGTACAACCACTGTCATGATCTATAACACATTATGTACAACCACTGTCATGATCTCTAACACATTATGTGCAATCACTGTCATGATCTCTAGCACATTATGTACAACCACTGTCATGATCTCTAACACATAATGTGCATCCATTGTCATGATCTCTAACACATTATGTGCAATCACTGTCATGATCTTTAACACATTATGTGCAACCACTGTCATGATCTCTAATACAATATGTGCAACCATTGTCATGATCACTAATACAGTAGGTGCAACCACTGTCATGTTCACTAATACAATATGTGCAACCTCTGTCACGATCATTAATACAATATGTGCATCGATTGCCATGATCACTAATACAATAAGTGCAACCATTGTCACGATCACTAATACAATATGTGCAACCATTCACATGATCACTAATACAGTAGGTGCAACCATTGTCATGATCACTAATACAATATGTGCAACCATTGCCAAGATCACTAATACAATATGTGCAACCACTCACATGATCACTAATACAGTAGGTGCAACCATTGTCATGATCACTAATACAAAATGTGCAACCATTGCCATGATCACTAATACAATATTTGCAACCATTGCCTTGATCATTAATACAATAGGTGCAACCATTGTCATGATCACTAATACAATATGTGCCTCCATTGTCATAATCACTATACAATATGTGCAACTATTGTCAAGATCATTAAAACAATATGTGCAACGATTGCCATGATCACTAATACAATATGTGCAACCATTGTCATGATCACTAATACAATATATGCAACCATTGTCATGATCTCTAACACAATATGTGCAACCACTGTCATGATCACTAATACAATATGTGCAACCACTATCATGATCATTATACAATATGTGCAACGATTGCCATGATCATTAATACATTATGCAACCACTGACACGATCACTAATACAATATGTGCAACCACTGCAACCACTGTTATTATCACTAATACAATATGTGAAACCACTGTCATGATCACTAATACAATATGTGCAACCACACACATGATCACTAATACAATATGTGCAACCACTTTCATGATCACTAATACAATATGTGCAACCACTCAGATGATCACTAATACAGTATGTGCAACCACTGTCATGATCACTAATACAATATGTGCAACCACTGTCATGATTGCTAACACAATATGTGCAACCTTTGCCATGATCACTAATACAATATGTACAACCACTGTCATGATCACTAATACAATATGTGCAACCACTGTCATGATCTCTAACACATTATGTGCAATCACTGTCATGATCTCTAACACATTATGTACAACCACTGTCATGATCTGTAACACATTATGTGCAACCATTGTCATGATCTCTAACATATTATGTGCAATCACTGTCATGATCACTAATACAATAAGTGCAACCACTGTCATGATAACTAATACAATATGTGCAACCACTGTTATGATCATTAATACAATGTGCAACCAGTGTCATGATATCTAATACAATATGTGCAACAACTGTCATGATCTCTAATACAATATGTGCAACCACTGTTATGATCACTAATACAATATATGAAACCACTGTCATGATCACTAAAACAATATGTGCACCCACTGTCATCATCATTAATACATATGTGCAACCACTGTTATGATCACTAATACAATATGTGCAACCACTGTCATGATCACTAATACAATATGTGCAACCATTGTCATGATCTCTAACAATTATGTGCAACCTCTGTTATGACCACTAATTACAATATGTGCAACCATTGTCATGATAATTAACTCATTATGTGCAACAACTGTCATGATAATTAACACAATATGTGCAACCACTGTCATGATAATTAACACAATATGTACAACCATTGTCATGATAATTAGCACAATATGTGCAACCTCTGTCGTGATAATTAACACAATATGTGCAACCAATGTCATGATCTTTAACACAATATGTGCATCCATTGTCATGATAATTAACACAATATGTGCAACCAATGTCATGATCTTTAACGCAATATGTGCAACCATTGTCATGATAATTAACACATTATGTGCAACCACTGTCATGATAATTAACACAATATGTGCAACCACTGTCATGATAATTAACACAATATGTACAACCATTGTCAAGATAATTAACACAATATGTGCAACCACTATCATGATAATTAACACAATATGTGCAACCAATGTCATGATCTTTAACACAATATGTGCAACCATTGTCATGATAATTAACACAATATGTGCAACCAATGTCATGATCTTTAACACAATATGTGCAACCATTGTCATGATAATTAACACAATATGTGCAACCAATGTCATGATCTTTTAACACAATATGTGCAACCATTGTCATGATCACTAATACAATATGTGCAACCATTGTCATGATCACTAATACAATATGTACAACCACTGTCATGTTAATTAACACAATATGTACAACCACTGTCATGATAATTAACACAATATGTACAACCACTATCATGATAATTAACACAATATGTACAACCACTATCATGATAATTAACACAATATGTGCAACCATTGTCATGATAATTAACACATTATGTGCATCCAGTGTCATGATCACTAATACAATATGTGCAACCACTTTCATGATCACTAACACATTATGTGCAACCATTGTCATGATCTCTAACACATTATGTGCAACCACTGTCATGACCTCTGACACATTATGTGCAACCACTGTCATGATCTCTTATACAATATGTGCAACCACTGTCATGATCTCTAATACAATATATGCAATCACTGTCATGATCTCTAACACATTATGTGCAACGACTGCCATGATCTCTAACACATTATGTGGAACCACTGTCATGATCTCTAACACATTATGTGCAACCACTGTTATGATCTCTAACACATTATGTGCAACCACTGTCATGATATCTAATACAATATGTGCAACAACTGTCATGATCTCTAATACAATATGTGCAACCACTGTCATGATCACTAATACAATATGTGCAATCACTGTCATGATCACAAATACAATATGTACAACCACTGTCATGATCACTAAAACAATATGTGCAACCACTGTCATGATCTCTAACACATTATGTGCAATCACTGTCATGATCTCTAACACATTATGTACAACCACTGTCATGATCTGTAACACATTATGTGCAACCATTGTCATGATCTCTAACATATTATGTGCAATCACTGTTATGATCACTAATACAATATGTGCAACCACTCACATGATCACTAATACAGTAGGTGTAACCATTGTCATGATCACTAATACAATATGTGCAACTATTGCCATGATCACTAATACAATATGTGCAACCATTGCCTTGATCACTAATACAATATGTGCAACCATTGTCATGATCACTAATACAATATGTGCCTCCATTGTCATGATCACTAATACAATATATGCAACCATTGTCATGATCACTAACACAATATGTGCAACCACTGTCATGATCACTAATACAATATATGCAACCACTGTCATGATCACTAATACAATATGTACAACCACTGTCATAATCACTAATACAATATGTACAACCACTGTCATGATCACTAATACAATATGTGCAACCACTGTTATGATCTCTAACACATTATGTGCAATCACTGTCATGATCTCTAACACATTATGTGCAATCACTGTCACGATCTCTAACACATTATGTGCAATCACTGTCATGATCTCTAACACATTATGTGCAATCACTGTCATGATCTCTAACACATTATGTGCAATCACTGTCATGATCTCTAACACATTATGTGCAATCACTGTCATGATCTTAAACCCATTATGTGCAATCACTGTCATGATCTCTAACACATTATGTACAACCACTGTCATGATATCTAACACATTATGTACAACCACTGTCATGATCTCTAACACATTATGTGCAATCACTGTCATGATCTCTAACACATTATGTACAACCACTGTCATGATCTATAACACATTATGTACAACCACTGTCATGATCTCTAACACATTATGTGCAATCACTGTCATGATCTCTAGCACATTATGTGCAACCATTGTCATGATCTCTAACACATTATGTGCAATCACTGTCATGATCTTTAACACATTATGTGCAACCACTGGCATGATCTCTAATACAATATGTGCAACCATTGTCATGATCACTAATACAGTAGGTGCAACCACTGTCATGTTCACTAATACAATATGTGCAACCTCTATCATGATCATTAATACAATATGTGCAACGATTGCCATGATCACTAATACAATAAGTGCAACCATTGTCACGATCACTAATACAATATGTGCAACCACTCACATGATCACTAATACAGTAGGTGCAACCATTGTCATGATCACTAATACAATATGTGCAACCATTGCCAAGATCACTAATACAATATGTGCAACCACTCACATGATCACTAATACAGTAGGTGCAACCATTGTCATGATCACTAATACAAAATGTGCAACCATTGCCATGATCACTAATACAATATGTGCAACCATTGCCTTGATCACTAATACAATATGTGCAACCATTGTCATGATCACTAATACAATATGTGCCTCCATTGTCATAATCACTATTACAATATGTGCAACTATTGTCATGATCATTAAAACAATATGTGCAACGATTGCCATGATCACTAATACAATATGTGCAACCATTGTCATGATCACTAATACAATATATGCAACCATTGTCATGATCACTAACACAATATGTGAAACCACTGTCATGATCACTAATACAATATGTGCAACCACTATCATGATCATTAATATAATATGTGCAACGATTGCCATGATCACTAATACAATAAGTGCAACCATTGTCACGATCACTAATACAATATGTGCAACCATTGCCATTATCATTAATACAATATGTGCAACCACTGACACGATCACTAATACAATATGTGCAACGATTGCCATGATCACTAATACAATATGTACAACCACTGACACGATCACTAATACATTAAGTGCAACCATTGCCATGATCACTAATACAATAAGTGCAACCATTGCCATGATCACTAATACAATATGTGCAACCACTGTCATAATCACTAATACAATATGTGCAACGATTGCCATGATCACTAATACAATAAGTGCAACCATTGCCATGATCTTAATACATTATGTGCAACCACTGACACGATCACTAATACAATATGTGCAACCACTGCAACCACTGTTATGATCACTAATACAATATGTGAAACCACTGTCATGATCACTAATACAATATGTGCAACCACACACATGATCACTAATACAATATGTGCAACCACTTTCATGATCACTAATACAATATGTGCAACCACTCAGATGATCACTAATACAGTATGTGCAACCACTGCATGATCACTAATACAATATATGCAACCACTGTCATGATTGCTAACACAATATGTGCAACCTTTGCCATGATCACTAATACAATATGTGCAACCACTGTCATGATCACTAATACAATGTGTGCAACCACTGTTATGATCACAAATACAATATATGCAACCACAGTCATGATCAATAGTACAATATGTACAACCACTGTCATGATCACTAATACAATATGTGCAACCACTGTCATGATCACTAATACAATATGTGCAATCACTGTCATGATCACAAATACAATATGTACAACCACTGTCATGATCACTAATACAATATGTGCAACCACTGTCATGATCTCTAACACATTATGTGCAATCTCTGTCTTGATCTCTAACACATTATGTACAACCACTGTCATGATCTGTTAACACATTATGTGCAACCATTGTCATGATCTCTAACAATTATGTGCAATCACTGTCATGATCACTAATACAATAAGTGCAACCACTGTCATGATAACTAATACAATATGTGCAACCACTGTTATGATCATTAATACAATATGTGCAACCAGTGTCATGATAACTAATACAATATGTGCAACAACTGTCATGATCTCTAATACAATATGTGCAACCACTGTTATGATCACTAATACAATATATGAAACCACTGTCATGATCACTAAAACAATATGTGCACCCACTGTCATGATCACTAATACAATATGTGCAACCACTGTTATGATCACTAATACAATATGTGCAACCACTGTCATGATCACTAATACAATATGTGCAACCATTGTCATGATCTCTAACACATTATGTGCAACCACTGTTATGACCACTAATACAATATGTGCAACCATTGTCATGATAATTAACACATTATGTGCAACAACTGTCATGATAATTAACACAATATGTGCAACCACTGTCATGATAATTAACACAATATGTACAACCACTATCATGATAATTAACACAATATGTACAACCACTATCATGATAATTAACACAATATGTGCAACCATTGTCATGATAATTAACACATTATGTGCATCCAGTGTCATGATCACTAATACAATATGTGCAACCACTTTCATGATCACTAACACATTATGTGCAACCATTGTCATGATCTCTAACACATTATGTGCAACTATTGCAACGATGATATTTAACAAATTGCAAGATGATATCAAGATGTGCTCCTTCTCCATCAACTCTCATCGTATTGTAACGAGCACACTGACTTCTTTCACAATCATCGTTCATCAATCAACATCGAATTTCGTAATGAAGCCTTTAAAAACAACATCCATCATTTATTAACGTCAACGCTTCTTTATATAATTCTTGGAGCCTTTATTTACTTCACTTCATGTCTTCTATATCATACTACTGCTAATGACAATCTCTCTACTATGTTCTCCATGATATTACTTTCTTTCCATTCGCCTTACCCTATCGCTAATCTCTGTCGTTAATCTAACATCTTCTAAACTAGCTACGTTCGGCCGTTTCCCTAATTTGGTACGTTCCCCATCGAACGCACCACCCTAACCTATTCTATCTATAGCTAACTATCGGCCTATTTCATTGTAGTTTCTTGTCTTCCCCTAACCTATCTACTCTGTATGACTGTCCCTTTCCCTGATGTTGACCACTTCTCTTCTCACGTCCTCTCAGTACGATGTTCCGGCTCCAAGTTCACTAGTCTCTTCTCACGTCCTCTCAGTACAATGTTCCGGCTCCAAGTGACTAGTCTCTTCTAGTCACTAACTACCGTAACCCCCTGCCACGTCATGCCCCTTACTTTACGTCATTTTCTCTTCTGTACAAGTAAGTGCTCAATCTATATTTCCCTATACTCTATCTCACGGTGTGTACTTTCTTTCACACCCTTCCTCGCGCAAGTGCTTAATCTATATTTCCCTATTCTCCATTCCCCTCTATTATATACTCCTATCCGTACCTTCTCTGCTATACAATACGCCCTCCCTGTGCTTAGTCGTTGTCCTATTCTAAACGACTAACTAATCTCCATTGTAGGGTGTCTCCCTAAATTACCATTTTCCCAATAATATTTCATTCATTCTATTTTGACTCTTATCAATAATACTCTCGTATAATTCAATAATAACTATCATTCAACCAAGAACTCTTAACATAATGAACCTTTCCATTCCTTAAATTAATAATACTCAATAACATTACATTGAAAATTCTCAACTAACTAACAATCCCGTAATATCTCCAACTCTCCGTTCATTGCATTCCGCAATGTTTTCTACTCTTCATTACCCATTCCGGGTTTTCATCTTCGTTCATTGCATTCCGCAATGTTTTCTACTCTTCACTACCCATTCCGGGTTTTCTTCTCTGCTCATTGCATTCCGCAATGTTTTCTACTCTTCACTACCCATTCCGGGTTTTTTCTTCTCTGCTCATTGCATTCCGCAATGTTTTCTACTCTTCATTACCCATTCCGGGTTTTTTTTTTTTTTTTTTCTCTGCTCATTGCATTCCGCAATATCTCTAACTTTTCACCGCCCATTCCGGGTTTTCTTCTCCTTTCATTGCATTCCGCAATGTTCTCTTCACTACCCATTCCGGGTTTTTCTTCTCCGTTCATTGCATTCCGCAATGTTTTCTACTCTTCACTACCCATTCCGGGTTTTTTTTTTTTTTCTTCTCCGTTCATTGCATTCTGCAATGTTTTCTACTCTTCACTACCCATTCCGGGTTTTTCTTCTCCGTTCATTGCATTCCGCAATGTTTTCTACTCTTTTCTACCCATTCCGGGTTTTTTTTTTTTTTTCTTCTCCGTTCATTGCATTCCGCAATGTTTTCTACTCTTCTTATTTCATGTATCCCATTTCGGTCCGCCCCTTTGGGACTCTCTTTTCTCTTCCTCCTCTTTCTATTTGTATTTACCGTATTTGGTATCATATTTGTCATATCTTTGATATCTTTCCCTGTTAATTTCTCTACTCCGGCGTTTACGTGGTCGCCTACTCTCTTGCTCACCGTATAATCCCTAAATAAACTTTCTTCTTTCTCTCTTATGAATTCTTCTATTTCCTCTGCAGTTAAACTCATTTGACCCACCTTACTTTCTGCCTCTTCTTTGTTTTCTGTTTTCTGTGACCTCTTCGTATTATTTGTGTATATTTCTTCCAAGCCATGAGTTGTCCTTGGTAACATATTCTCTATGTTAGTTGTGAATTTCTGTAACATTTTTACCATTTCGTCCCCAATATCTTGCTCCTGCATTTCTTTGTCCCCTTTCTCCTTGACTACTAATATACTCTCCTCAACAATATCCACTTGTGTTTCCTTGTCCTCTGTGTTTGTTTGTCTATCCGTCATCACTTCCATATTCCTCGTTCCTTTCTGTACAATTTGTGTAGCCCTATCTGTTCGTTCCGATATTTCTGTTTGCATGCCTTTTTCTTCTTTCTTCTCTTCTCGACCTATTCCTATAATATTTACTTGTATTTCACTATCTTTTAAGTTTCTTTGTTTGTCTGTCACTGTCCCTCTATTTCTTGTTCTTTTCTTAACCAGTTGTGTAGCCTTATCCGTTCTCTCTAATTCAGTTTGCGTGGATTTTTGTTCTTTCTTCTCTTTACCTATCTCCTTGTCCTCGCCTACTGCGACATCTGCATATGTTTTTCTGTCTATTGTTTTCATTTTATTCTGTGTCTTCTTTGGTACAATTGCTGATCTCTCCCTTTTCTCACCAATTTCTTTCATATTTTGTTTTCTAATCCTGTTGTTTATACTGAGATCATATAACCTATCTTTTCTTCTATTCTCCAGTCTCTCTTTCTTACTCCAATACTATTTATATATAATGGTTTTATCTTTTTGTTGTCTTCCTGTCTCACTTGTATGGGTGTATAAATATCTACCTTTATTCTATCATTAGCTATTTTATGTCCTGTCTTATAATATTATTCACTATCTCACTATTTCTATATAATATTATCGCCTTATTTCTCTTGCTTAAATTTACTATGAATTTACATACATGATTTGACCAAATTTACCAAAATATTCTCTAATCTGTTCTTCTGTTATGTCTTTCCTCCTCCTGTAACTATTATCTTACAACTATTTGTTTTCTTGTGTTGTAACTGCCATTGTCTAACTGTGTGTCCTACTCTATTACAGTTATAGCATCTTCTATTTTCTTGTATCGAATTTACTTTGTGCGTGTTAGTGAATCTCCCGCATCTCTGTCTGTATGATCCATATCCATTGGATATTCCTGTCCCGTTGTCTGCACTTCTTCTCTTTTCTCTTGTCTTTCTCCTTCAAATTGTTGTCTAATATTTTCTTCTTTTGCCACATTCATTACTTGTGCCGTGTCGCTAATTTTCTCCCTGCTAGTTGCATTTTCGCCTGTTCTACTAACTCCAATACTTTATCGCCACCTTCTTGTACTGATTCTTGTTGCAGCTGGTGTGTCGACTTAAGATTCATTATTGCTTGATGTGGATCTTTGTATCTTGCGTATCTTTGTGCTAGATACAACTTGAATTCTTCCCAAGTTTCATCTTTCATTTCATTTATCCTTCTTTTTATGATGTTGGTCATTCCCCGCTACTTGTAGCCAATGCTATATCCTTCCATTCTGATAATTTTAGTTCTTTATTCTTACCCCAAATTCAACTGCCTTTGCCCACGCATTAAAATTTTCTGCTTCACCGGAAAAAATAGGAATTCTTTTAGTTATCTCCTGAGATTGTAAATTCTCTCCTAGCCTCTCCATCGCCCTTCCTAACATCTGCATTGTTTGGCGCATAGTCTCTTCCTGGCTCAATGACTCAATCCCTCTGTTTCCTCTCCTTGCCATTTAGATAGATTATCCTTTCTCCGTGATATTTACTCCTATATTTACTATCCCTCTGTCTACCAATTGTATAATATCTTTTTCATTCTTTCACTACACTTATTTATTTCATTGATTTTTTTTTTTTTTTTTTTTTTTTTTATATTACACGTGTCCCTGATCAGAGTCTCTAACTTAATCTACCTCCCTTCTTTTATAACCACCCCCAGTCCTACACTATAATGCATCAATTGCTTTCGCTAAAAAAAATTTTAGAAAAATCAAGGACACGTCTAATATTTACAATATTTGTCCTGTCTCCGCTCACACACACTATATATTATTACATCTACTTAGTTAATTATAATAGAATATTACACTTCCTAACTACTCTGTGAATAAAAACACTTAATTTAAATCAAACTAAAATGTTCAGCAATTTATTGAATGTCCTCCCGGAACTCCCACTTTATTTGAAATGTTCTATTCGTCTCACCTTGGAGGTTGTTCTGTTGGTTTTCGCCGACGACTGGTCTGTACTTTTAATCTCGGAGTCGCTCCCAGGTTCACAACGCACAGGAATCAGGATAGCTCCAACTTGAAATGGCTTATCTCCAGTGTATCAGGACGTCTCTCAGGTTTCGGGACGTCTCACAGGATACAGAACAGCCCACAGGAATCAGGATAGCCCCAACTTGAAAATGGCTTATCTCCAGTGTATCAGAACGTCTCTCAGGTTTCGGGACGTCTCACAGGAATACAGAACAGCCCACAGGAATCAGGATAGCCCCAACTTGAAAATGGCTTATTTGACTATAACTTGAAATTGTACTTCTTGGCTTCACTTTGAAAAATGTACTTCTTGACTTCAACCTTGAAAATGTCTTCTTTCTGGAGTTCAATCTTGAAAATGTACCTCTGAACTTCAACTTTGAAAATGTCTTAATGTCTTCTTGACGACAACCTTGAAAATGTCTTTCTAGACTTCAATCTTGAAAATGTACCTCTGAACTTCAACTTTGAAAATGTCTTAATGTCTTTCTTGACGACAACCTTGAAATGTCTTTCTAGACTTCATCTTGAAAATGTACCTCTGAACTTCAACTTTGAAAATGTCTTAATGTCTTTCTTGACGACAACCTTGAAAATGTCTTTCTAGACTTCAATCTTGAAAATGTACCTCTGAACTTCAACTTTGAAAATGTCTTTCTAGACTACAACCTTGAAAATGTCTTTCTGGACTTCAATTTTGAAAATGTACCTCTGAACTTCAACTTTGAAAATGTCTTTCTAGACTACAACCTTGAAAATGTCTTTCTGGACTTCAATTTTGAAAATGTACCTCTGAACTTCAACTTTGAAAATGTCTTTCTAGACTACAACCTTGAAAGTGTCTTTCTGGACTTCAATCTTGAAAATGTCTTTCTTGACTACAACTTTGAAAATGTCTTTCTTGACTTCAATCTTGAAAATGTCTTTCTTGACTTCAATCTGCAAATGTACTTCGCATTTACAGGTTCGAACGGTCACGGTCACCATTTTATTGCAATGAGGTCTTTAAAAATTGCAATGATGCCTTGTTAGTGCAAAGAAGCCTTTTTTCTTATTATGTGCTCCTTCTCCATCACTCTCATCGTATTGTAACGAGGCACACTGACTTCTTTCACAATCATCGTTCATCAATCAACATCGAATTTCGTAATGAAGCCTTTAAAAACAACATCCATCACTTATTAACGTCAACGCTTCTTTATATAATTCTTGGAGCCTTTTATTTACTTCACTTCATGTCTTCTATATCATACTACTGCTAATGACAATCTCTCTATGTTCTCCATGATATTACTTTCTTTCCATTCGCCTTACCCTATCGCTAATCTCTGTCGTTAATCTAACATCTTCTAAACTAGCTACGTTCGGCCGTTTCCCTAATTTGGTACGTTCCCCATCGAACGCACCACCCTAACCTATTCTATCTATAGCTAACTATCGGCCTATTTCATTGTAGTTTCTTGTCTTCCCTAACCTATCTACTCTGTATGACTGTCCCTTTCCCTGATGTTGACCACTTCTCTTCTCACGTCCTCTCAGTACGATGTTCCGGCTCCAAGTTCATAGTCTCTTCTCACTCAGTCTCTCAGTACAATGTTCCGGCTCCAAGTGACTAGTCTCTTCTAGTCACCTAACTACCGTAAACCCTGCCACGTCATGCCCCTTACTTTACGTCATTTTCTCTTCTGTACAAGTAAGTGCTCAATCTATATTTCCCTATACTCTATCTCACGGTGTGTACTTTCTTTCACACCCTTCCTCGCGCAAGTGCTTAATCTATATTTCCCTATTCTCCATTCCCCTCTATTATATACTCCTATCAGTACCTTCTCTGCTATACAACCACTGTCATGACCTCTGACACATTATGTGCAACCACTGTCATGATCTCTTATACAATATGTGCAACCACTGTCATGATCTCTAATACAATATATGCAATCACTGTCATGATCTCTAACACATTATGTGCAACGACTGCCATGATCTCTAACACATTATGTGGAACCACTGTCATGATCTCTAACACATTATGTTGCAACCACTGTTATGATCTCTAACACATTATGTGCAACCACTGTCATGATATCTAATACAATATGTGCAACAACTGTCATGATCTCTAATACAATATGTGCAACCACTGTCATGATCACTAATACAATATGTGCAATCACTGTCATGATCACAAATACAATATGTACAACCACTGTCATGATCACTAAAACAATATGTGCAACCACTGTCATGATCTCTAACACATTATGTGCAATCACTGTCATGATCTCTAACACATTATGTACAACCACTGTCATGATCTGTAACACATTATGTGCAACCATTGTCATGATCACTAACACAATATGTGCAACCACTGTCATGATCACTAATACAATATATGCAACCACTGTCATGATCACTAATACAATATGTACAACCACTGTCATAATCACTAATACAATATGTACAACCACTGTCATGATCACTAATACAATATGTGCAACCACTGTTATGATCTCTAACACATTATGTGCAATCACTGTCATGATCTCTAACACATTATGTGCAATCACTGTCACGATCTCTAACACATTATGTGCAATCACTGTCATGATCTCTAACACATTATGTGCAATCACTGTCATGATCTCTAACACATTATGTGCAATCACTGTCATGATCTTAAACCCATTATGTGCAATCACTGTCATGATCTCTAACACATTATGTACAACCACTGTCATGATATCTAACACATTATGTACAACCACTGTCATGATCTCTAACACATTATGTGCAATCACTGTCATGATCTCTAACACATTATGTACAACCACTGTCATGATCTATAACACATTATGTACAACCACTGTCATGATCTCTAACACATTATGTGCAATCACTGTCATGATCTCTAGCACATTATGTGCAACCATTGTCATGATCTCTAACACATTATGTGCAATCACTGTCATGATCTTTAACACATTATGTGCAACCACTGTCATGATCTCTAATACAATATGTGCAACCATTGTCATGATCACTAATACAGTAGGTGCAACCACTGTCATGTTCACTAATACAATATGTGCAACCTCTATCATGATCATTAATACAATATGTGCAACGATTGCCATGATCACTAATACAATAAGTGCAACCATTGTCACGATCACTAATACAATATGTGCAACCACTCACATGATCACTAATACAGTAGGTGCAACCATTGTCATGATCACTAATACAATATGTGCAACCATTGCCAAGATCACTAATACAATATGTGCAACCACTCACATGATCACTAATACAGTAGGTGCAACCATTGTCATGATCACTAATACAAAATGTGCAACCATTGCCATGATCACTAATACAATATGTGCAACCATTGCCTTGATCACTAATACAATATGTGCAACCATTGTCATGATCACTAATACAATATGTGCCTCCATTGTCATAATCACTATTACAATATGTGCAACTATTGTCATGATCATTAAAACAATATGTGCAACGATTGCCATGATCACTAATACAATATGTGCAACCATTGTCATGATCACTAATACAATATATGCAACCATTGTCATGATCACTAACACAATATGTGAAACCACTGTCATGATCACTAATACAATATGTGCAACCACTATCATGATCATTAATATAATATGTGCAACGATTGCCATGATCACTAATACAATAAGTGCAACCATTGTCACGATCACTAATACAATATGGCAACCATTGCCATTATCATTAATACAATATGTGCAACCACTGACACGATCACTAATACAATATGTGCAACGATTGCCATGATCACTAATACAATATGTACAACCACTGACACGATCACTAATACATTAAGTGCAACCATTGCCATGATCACTAATACAATAAGTGCAACCATTGCCATGATCACTAATACAATATGTGCAACACTGTCATAATCACTAATACAATATGTGCAACGATTGCCATGATCACTAATACAATAAGTGCACCATTGCCATGATCTTAATACATTATGTGCAACCACTGACACGATCACTAATACAATATGTGCAACCACTGCAACCACTGTTATGATCACTATACAATATGTGAAACCACTGTCATGTTAATTAACACAATATGTACAACCACTGTCATGATAATTAACACAATATGTACAACCACTATCATGATAATTAACACAATATGTACAACCACTATCATGATAATTAACACAATATGTGCAACCATTGTCATGATAATTAACACATTATGTGCATCCAGTGTCATGATCACTAATACAATATGTGCAACCACTTTCATGATCACTAACACATTATGTGCAACCATTGTCATGATCTCTAACACATTATGTGCAACCACTGTCATGACCTCTGACACATTATGTGCAACCACTGTCATGATCTCTTATACAATATGTGCAACCACTGTCATGATCTCTAATACAATATATGCAATCACTGTCATGATCTCTAACACATTATGTGCAACGACTGCCATGATCTCTAACACATTATGTGGAACCACTGTCATGATCTCTAACACATTATGTGCAACCACTGTTATGATCTCTAACACATTATGTGCAACCACTGTCATGATATCTAATACAATATGTGCAACAACTGTCATGATCTCTAATACAATATGTGCAACCACTGTCATGATCACTAATACAATATGTGCAACCATTGTCATGATCACTAATACAATATGTGCCTCCATTGTCATAATCACTATTACAATATGTGCAACTATTGTCATGATCATTAAACAATATGTGCAACGATTGCCATGATCACTAATACAATATGTGCAACCATTGTCATGATCACTAATACAATATATGCAACCATTGTCATGATCACTAACACAATATGTGAAACCACTGTCATGATCACTAATACAATATGTGCAACCACTATCATGATCATTAATATATATGTGCAACGATTGCCATGATCACTAATACAATATGTGCAACAACTGTCATGATAATTAACACAATATGTGCAACCACTGTCATGATAATTAACACAATATGTACAACCATTGTCATGATAATTAGCACAATATGTGCAACCTCTGTCATGATAATTAACACAATATGTACAACCATTGTCAAGATAATTAACACAATATGTGCAACCACTGTCGTGATAATTAACACAATATGTGCAACCAATGTCATGATCTTTAACACAATATGTGCAACCATTGTCATGATAATTAACACAATATGTGCAACCAATGTCATGATCTTTAACACAATATGTGCAACCATTGTCATGATAATTAACACAATATGTGCAACCAATGTCATGATCTTTAACACAATATGTGCAACCATTGTCATGATCACTAATACAATATGTGCAACCATTGTCATGATCACTAATACAATATGTACAACCACTGTCATGTTAATTAACACAATATGTACAACCACTGTCATGATAATTAACACAATATGTACAACCACTATCATGATAATTAACACAATATGTACAACCACTATCATGATAATTAACACAATATGTGCAACCATTGTCATGATAATTAACACATTATGTGCATCCAGTGTCATGATCACTAATACAATATGTGCAACCACCACTTTCATGATCACTAACACATTATGTGCAACCATTGTCATGATCTCTAACACATTATGTGCAACCACTGTCATGACCTCTGACACATTATGTGCAACCACTGTCATGATCTCTTATACAATATGTGCAACCACTGTCATGATATCTAATACAATATATGCAATCACTGTCATGATCTCTAACACATTATGTGCAACGACTGCCATGATCTCTAACACATTATGTGGAACCACTGTCATGATCTCTAACACATTATGTGCAACCACTGTTATGATCTCTAACACATTATGTGCAACCACTGTCATATCTAATACAATATGTGCAACAACTGTCATGATCTCTAATACAATATGTGCAACCACTGTTATGATCACTAATACATATATGCAACCACTGTCATGATCACTAAAACAATATGTGCACCCACTGTCATGATCACTAATACAATATGTGCAACCACTGTTATGATCACTAATACAATATGTGCAACCACTTTCATGATCACTAATACAATATGTGCAACCATTGTCATGATCTCTAACACATTATGTGCAACCACTGTTATGACCACTAACACAATATGTGCAACCATTGTCATGATCACTAATACAATATGTGCAACCATTGTCATGATCACAAATACAATACGTACAACCACTGTCATGATAATTAACACAATATGTACAACCACTATCATGATAATTAACACAATATGTACAACCACTATCATGATAATTAACACAATATGTACAACCACTGTCATGATAATTAACACAATATGTACAACCACTATCATGATAATTAACACAATATGTGCAACCATTGTCATGATAATTAACACATTATGTGCAACCACTGTCATGATAATTTACACAATATGTGCAGCCACTGTCATGATAATTAACACAATATGTACAACCACTTTCATGATAATTAACACAATATGTGCAACCATTGTCATGATAATTAACACATTATGTGCAACAACTGTCATGATAATTAAACAATATGTGCAACCTCTGTCATGATAATTAACACAATATGTGCAACCAATGTCATGATCTTTAACACAATATGTGCATCCATTGTCATGATAATTAACACAATATGTGCAACCAATGTCATGATCTTTAACACAATATGTGCAACCATTGTCATGATAATTAACACATTATGTGCAACCACTGTCATGATAATTAACACAATATGTGCAACCACTGTCATGATAATTAACACAATATGTACAACCATTGTCAAGATAATTAACACAATATGTGCAACCACTGTCATGATAATTAACACAATATGTGCAACCAATGTCATGATCTTTAACACAATATGTGCAACCATTGTCATGATAATTAACACATTATGTGCAACCACTGTCATGATAATTTACACAATATGTGCAGCCACTGTCATGATAATTAACACAATATGTACAACCACTATCATGATAATTAACACAATATGTGCAACCATTGTCATGATAATTATCACAATATGTACAACCATTGTCATGATAATTAACACATTATGTGCAACCACTGTCATGATAATTACACAATATGTGCAACCACTGTCATGATAATTAAAACAATATGTGCAACCACTGTCATGATACATTAATTACACAATATGTGCAACCATTGTCATGATAATTAACACAATATGTGCAACCACTGTCATGATAATTAATACAATATGTGCAACCACTATCATGATAATTAACACATTTTGTGCAACCACTGTCATGATAATTAACACAATATGTGCAACCACTATCATGATAATTAATACAATATGTACAACCACTATCATGATAATTAACACAATATGAGCAACCACTGTCATGATAATTAACACAATATGTGCAACCATTGTCATGATAATTAACACAATATGTGCAACCACTGTCATGATAATTAATACAATATGTGCAACCACCATCATGATAATTAACACATTATGTGCAACCACTGTCATGATAATTAACACAATATGTGCAACCACTATCATGATAATAAATACAATATGTACAACCACTATCATGATAATTAACACATTATGTGCAACCACTGTCATGATAATTAACACAATATGTACAACCACTGTCATGATAATTAACACAATATGTGCAATCATTGTCATAATCACTAATACAATATGTGCAATCATTGTCATAATCACTAATACAATATGTGCAACCACTGTCATAATCACTAATACAATATGTGCAATCATTGTCATAATCACTAATACAATATGTGCAACCACTGTCATAATCACTAATACAATATGTGCAATCATTGTCATAATCACTAATACAATATGTGCAATCATTGTCATGATCACTAATACAATATGTGCAATCATTGTCATGATCACTAATACAATATGTGCAACCACTGTCATAATCACTAATACAATATGTGCAATCATTGTCATAATCACTAATACAATATGTGCAATCATTGTCATAATCACTAATACAATATGTGCAATCATTGTCATAATCACTAATACAATATGTGCAATCATTGTCATAATCACTAATACAATATGTGCAATCATTGTCATAATCCTATACAATATGTGCATCCACTGTCATAATCACTAATACAATATGTGCAATTATTGTCATAATCACCAATACAATATGTGCATCCACTGTCATAATCACTAATACAATATGTGCAATCATTGTCATAATCACTAATACAATATGTGCAATCATTGTCATGATCACTGATACAATATGTGCAATCATTGTCATAATCACTAATACAATATGTGCAATCATTGTCATGATCACTGGTACAATATGTGCAATCATTGTCATAATCACTAATACAATATGTGCAATCATTGTCATAATCACTAATACAATATGTGCAATCATTGTCATAATCACTAATACAATATGTGCAATCATTGTCATAATCACTAATACAATATGTGCAATCATTGTCATGATCACTGATACAATATGTGCAATCAATGTCATAATCACTAATACAATATGTGAATCATTGTCATGATCACTGATACAATATGTGCAATCATTGTCATAATCACTAATACAATATGTGCAATCATTGTCATGATCACTGATACAATATGTGCAATCATTGTCATAATCACTAATACAATATGTGCAATCATTGTCATGATCACTGATACAATATGTGCAATCATTGTCATAATCACTAATACAATATGTGCAATCATTGTCATAATCACTAATACAATATGTGCAATCATTGTCATAATCACTAATACAATATGTGCAATCATTGTCATAATCACTAACTCATTATGTGCAATCACTGTCATGATCACTAACTCATTATGTGCAACCACTGTCATAATCACTAACACAATATGTGCAATCATTGTCATAATCACTAATACAATATGTGCAATCATTGTCATGATCACTGATACAATATGTGCAATCATTGTCATAGTCACTAAAACAATATGTGCAATCATTGTCATGATCTCTGATACAATATGTG
This sequence comes from Megaustenia siamemsis, assembly GCA_032433765.1. NCBI lineage: Eukaryota > Metazoa > Mollusca > Gastropoda > Stylommatophora > Ariophantidae > Megaustenia > Megaustenia siamemsis. Next base: position 49,428,560 of record JAVIAB010000088.1, on the reverse strand, counting down.
CAATCATTGTCATAATCACTAATACAATATGTGCAATCATTGTCATAATCACTAATACAATATGTGCAATCATGTCATAATCACTAATACATTATGTGCAATCATTGTCATAATCACTAACTCATTATGTGCAATCACTGTCATGATCACTAACTCATTATGTGCAACCACTGTCATGATCTCTAACTCATTATGTGCAACCATTGTCATGATCATTACTTATAGACGTGTCAGGTCGCAGGCACGGAAGAGTTATAGTTGGGAAAGAATGGAAGCGAGGACATGGTTGTGCAGGCTCAAACAGACAAATGATTGAATGAGTAAAGGTGATTATTTTTATGATTGAACTGAACACATGGATGGAAGTTGAACATATGGCAACTCGTACATAAGGGTAACATGTACAATGGTATAATTACTGCCGCTTAAGAAAAAAAAATAGCTTTCCTGAAGAGGATGGCCCATACAGTAAATAGAGTGTGACGCTAATATAGATTATGTGCTCACTTTTTTACAATGTTAACACATTTTAATTTTGAAATTCCAGGTATCCAGGCTTCCGTGATAGCTGCTATAGCTAGTAGAGAGTCCAGGGGCGATCTCTGCTCGTGAAAACTAATGGTTACGGTGACAAAAACAAAGCCTATGGTATCATGCAGGTATGACATATGAGTTCTTTTTTAAGATATGAAGTACACTGTATGACACGCGCCAATTGATTATTTTCTTTATTCATTAATCTTTCAATTGTTTCTTAATGGCAACACTGCGATAAAAGTTTTTTTTTTTTTTTCTCAATAAAGAAATGACAATACACTCAATCACACACAGACACATGCACACGTGCACGCATACCATCATGCAAATTTTTTCATGCATACAATCATGCAAATTATTTTACAAAAGCTACATGCATACAATCATGCAAGTTGTTTCATGCATACAATCATACATGTTGTTTTACAAATGTTAAGTCAACATACATTTTCACTGTTACAATTACAGTGGACATGATCAGCAAACCATCTGCCAGCGAATGCTATGAATTTTAGATTGCATTAGTCTGGCGTGATTTGTGCTTCTTAGACTGTTTGTAGACAAAAGGAATGGAAGTCAACAGTCACAACATAAACAATATGCGATATGCGGATGACATAGTGTTAATAGCAGAGACGAATAATGAATTACATGAAATGATAGACAAATTATTAAAAAAGCAACAAGTATGGTCTTAGCTTAAACAGTAAGAAAACCGAGATAACGGTCATATCGAAGAAACAACCATCACTATCAAACAACATAAAATAAACGGGACAAATCTGAAACAAGGAAAACGTCCAATGTTTGGCACAATAATAACATCAAATGGAACGCAAGCACCTAAATAAAACAAAAGCAGAATATTTCAGGTCAAAGTATCATTTCAGAAAATAAAAAAGTGGTGATGCAACAAGTCTATGTCAATATAAGTAAAGAAGAGAGTCCATTGATGCCATATAGAAATAATTCGGATGTTTGGAGGCGAATCACACTAGACAAACAAATGAAAAGACGATTAGAGAGTCATACAAATGGGGTTTCTCTCAGAACTGTTAAGAGTTTACCGCTACTAAAAAGACTAGAGAGAAAATTTTCAGAAGTCAAATAAAAACGAGAGCTCCTAAAAATACAAACAGCAAACAATCGACACTTTTCAGGCACATTATGAGAAAGGGAAAGTTGAAATATTTGGTTACAAATGGCAAAATACAGAGAATGGTGCCAAATAGAGAAGATATTAAATAGTTAGGAATCGTGCCACGGAAAACAATCAACAGGATGGATACGATGATAATTATATACAATGATAATTGTAGAAGAACTTGATCGTTAACACCTAGCGGTATGGCTCATGATGAAGATGGTGATCGTGATGGTGATGATAATAATTATGATGGTGATATAGATGATGATGATATAGCTGATGATGATATACATGATGATGATGATGATGGACTGACGGAATTTGTGTTCTGACGGAGGTATTAGAAACATTAGGAAACATAACAGCAGCAGAGGCGAATAAAAAGGAGAAAAAAAATACTGAAAATTGTATCTCTCCTCGACCTCGATGCTAAAAGGCAAATGTGGAAGGAAAGAAGAGGAGGAAACTGACGAGTAATTGTGTTCTATAAACTGACGAGTAATTGTTTTCTATAAACTGACGAGTAATTGTGTTCTATAAACTGACGGGTAATTGTGTTCTATAAACTGACGGGTAATTGTGTTCTATAAACTGACGAGTAATTGTGTTCTAAAACTGACGAGTAATTGTGTTCTATAAACTGACGGGTAATTGTGTTCTATAAACTAACGAGTAATTGTGTTCTATAAACTGACGGGTAATTGTGTTCTATAAACTAACGAGTAATTGTGTTCTATAAACTGACGAGTAATTGTGTTCTATAAACTGACGGGTAATTGTGTTCTATAAACTGACGAGTAATTGTGTTCTATAAACTGACGAGTAATTGTGTTCTATAAACTGACGAGTAATTGTGTTCTATAAACTGACGGGTAATTGTGTTCTATAAACTAGCGAGTAATTGTGTTCTATAAACTGACGAGTAATTGTGTTCTATAAACTGACGAGTAATTGTGTTCTATAAACTGACGAGTAATTGTGTTTCTATAAACTGACGGGTAATTGTGGTTCTATAAATTGACGAGTAATTGTGTTCTATAACTGACGAGTAATTGTGTTCTATAACTGACGGGTAATTGTGTTCTATAAACTGACGAGTAATTGTGTTTCTATAAACTGACGGGTAATTGTGTTCTATAAACTGACGGGTAATTGTGTTCTATAAACTGACGATAATTGTGTTCTATAAACTGACGGGTAATTGTGTTCTATAAACTGACGGGTAATTGTGTTCTATAACTAACGAGTAATTGTGTTATATAAACTGACGAGTAATTGTGTTCTATAAAACTGACGGGTAATTGTGTTCTATAAACTAACGAGTAATTGTGTTCTATAAACTAACGAGTAATTGTGTTCTATAAACTGACGGGTAATTGTGTTCTATAAACTAACGAGTAATTGTGTTCTATAAACTAACGAGTAATTGTGTTCTATAAAATGACGAGTAATTGTGTTCTATAAACTAACGAGTAATTGTGTTCTATAAACTAACGAGTAATTGTGTTCTATAAACTGACGAGTAATTGGTGTTATATAACTGATGAGTAATTGTGTCTATAAACTGACGAGTAATTGTGTTCTATAAACTGACGGGTAATTGTGTTCTATAAACTGACGGGTAATTGTGTTCTATAACTGACGAGTAATGTTGTTCTATAAACTGACGGGTAATTGTGTTTCTATAACTGACGAGTAATTGTGTTTTATAAACTAACGAGTAATTGTGTTCTATAAACTGTCGAGTAATTGTGTTCTATAAACTAACGAGTAAATTGTTTTTCTATAAACTGACGGGTAATTGTATTCTTAAAACTGACGGGCAATTGTGTTCTATAAACTGACGAGTAATTGTGTTCTATAAACTGACGGGTAATTGTGTTCTATAAACTGACGGGTAATTGTGTTCTATAAACTGACGAGTAATTGTGTTTCTATAAACTGACGAGTAATTTTGTTCTATAAACTGACGGGTGATTGTGTTCCATAAAGTGACTGGTGATTGTGTTTCCATAAACTAACGGGTAATTGTGTTCTATAATAAACTGACGAGTAATTGTGTTCTATAACTGACGAGTAATTGTGTTCTATAAACTGACGGGTAATTATGTTCTATAAACTGACGGGTAATTGTGTTCTCTAAACTAACGAGTATTGTGTTCTATAAATTTGACGGGTAATTGTGTTTCTATAGACAGACGGGTACTTATGTTATATATACTAACAAGTAATTGTGTTCGACAAA